>JAJSOF020000019.1:97358108-97806633 GCA_025594305.2 Periplaneta americana
TTATTTTATTTTATTTATTTATTTAGGTTTTATTTAGTTATTTATTTATGTAGTTATTAATTAATTTATTTATTTATTTATTTACTTACTTTCTTTCTTACTTATTTACTTATTTACTTCCTTATTTAGTTATTTATTTATTTATTTATTTAGGTATTTATTTAGTTATTTGTTTATTTATTTATTTATTATTTATTTATCTATATATATTTATTTATTTATTCATTCATTCATTCATTCATGCATTCATTTATTTATTTATAGCGAGTAAAAATTCAGCTTCGTGTACCAACTGAAACGACTGAGGAAATCGTGCTGACCACACTTTTCCCTCGTAATGGTTGGTTGATCGTCCACCTCTATTGAGATATGTCGACGTGAACCAATAGTCAGCTTGTCAGCATTAGCCGGCTTGTCAGCATTAGCCCTCCGTGGGTTGTCCCACCACGGATAATTTTATAACGATGACAAATGTTATATTGCAAAATTTCAGGTTTATCATATTGCCACTACAAACTGTGACGCCGTAAACCATGGTTAATAATATCCCCCCTCCATTTCTTTAGACACTCCCATGGCGTGGTGCACAGTGTTCACAAGTCTTGAATGTCTAGGGCCTATTATTTACACACTACAGATAACTTCCAATCATTTAGCGGAAGGGCGTAAGTGGGTCGCCAATAACAATTCAGATAGATTTCTGTTCTGTTCTATGACAGGCCAATAATTACATTAAATAATTACTTAAAACGTAACCCCACAGGGTGTTGGGATACATTGCGAGTCTTCATAGAAAAATTTCCAGTACAACTTCGAATGTGGGTGGAACTAGTTCGATTAGTAAATAAATTGGTCTTTCGCATTACAATCTTGACAGTCGGAGATTTGGAGAGAGGTTGAAATAATACGTACTGGCCACTCACCTTTCTCTGCCATCCTATATTGGCGTGCACCGCTGCTTATATAAAACTTGTATCTTCAAGAAACCACTGCCACGGGTTTTGTTATGCGAACGTTCTTGATTGCATTCAACTTTTACATCGTTCATATACTTACACTGCCTTGAGACAATGAATGGCAAATCAGGAGAATTTCTATGCGATAGAATCCTACATCTGACGCCATAACGTGTCGAAGAAAAAGAATAGCCTACACGGTATATCCCCCTATTAATCATTATAAATATCTCACTTGTATTGTTAGGAACTGTTACGAAATAAATCGGAACTAAATCTCAGTAAATTCTGCATCTCAGATTTTCTCTGGGAACTTAGATTCCTTATGCCATTATCATTTGACTATTGCTGCATTATCGTTTCATCGAGTTATTGAATCTTATTAGATTAGTGTCTGTAGCTTAAAGAGAAGCTGTATGAAGAATTACAACTGCAGTTGTATCATCGTCTACTAAAAAGCTAGGCATTTCAACAAATATTTACTCTATATAATCATTTAAAATGGAACCAACACATTAATTACCTTTGTAATAAATTACGTAAAATAGTATATTATTTTTTGTTTTATTGAGGAATTACTTGTCAATAAGTTTATTACGTACAATATATTTAACTTTATTTCAATCGGTAATTATGTATGGAATTATAGGATGGGGTAACTCATTTAAATCCAATTTTAATCCACTTTATTTATTACAGAAGAAAATAATTAAAATATGTCTTCATAAACCTATTCATTTTCCATCTCAAAATTTGTTTCTAGACTTTAATGTACTTAACGTAAGACAAATTTATTATATTGTATTAATAAAATTCATACATAAAAATCGAAATAATTTTGAATTGTATTCTCATGGTTATGAAACAAAAGGTACGAATTCTTTTAAGATTATTTGAACCAAAATGCAACACTGTTACAGTATTTAATCATAGTAGTAATTTAGGCCCAAGAATATATAACAAATTTATATTTAAGTATCCAAATCTTGTCAATTCTAATAGTTCTAGTATTAAATTTAAAAAGTTATGTATGGATTTTATAAAAATTGAAAAATTGTAAATTTAAATTTATATACTATAATTGCACAGTAGACATAAGACAAATTGTATTGTGTAATTATTATTTCAATTCAGGAATCCGCCCCTGAGCACGAGTTGTACTCTTTCAGGGGCGAGCTAAAGTTTTTCTGTATATATTTATTATATTTTATGTTACAATTATTAGCAAAATAATAAATAAATAAATAAATGTAAAAGGTAAAGGTATCCCCGTAACATGCCATGAAGGCACTTGGGGGGCATGGAGGTAGAGCCCCATGCTTTCCATGACCTCGGCATTAGAATAAGTGGTGTGGTCGGCACCACGCTCTGACCGTCTTTTATCCCCGGGAAAGACCCGGTACTCAATTTTATAGGAGGCTGAGTGAACCTCGGGACCGTTCTGAAAGTTTGGCAACGAGAAAAAATCCTGTCACCACCTAGGATCGAACCCCGGACCTTCCAGTCCGTAGCCAGCTGCTCTACCAACTGAGCTACCCGGCCGCCAAATAAATAAATAAATATGATGATATTAATTAATTAATTTTTTATCTAATAGAATTCTCTGTTATGATTATTATTTATTTATTTTTCTCAATTATTAATATTGACATTGACTACAAGTTAAGAATATGGAAATCTTATGCTGATCCAGGAATATATTTTAAACTCTGTCTTATATGCTGTGATATTAGTCATAAAAAAACCGAAGATATCACTATAAAGCTATCAAAATTTCCAAAGCATAGGCGGAACAATCAAAAGAACTTTGGGAAGAAAGGTGAAACAAGAAACGAAGCTAAAATTGTGCAAAATTTCGGCAGTACATAGGTTGCTTTATGGGAGTGGAACCTGGGTTATGGGAATAAAAGAAAGAAGTTGGATACAGGCTGCGGAGATGATACATTTAAGATATGTGAAAAAATGTTCAATTATGAATAAAACAAAAATTATGGAAAAACGTCAAGAACTAGGAACACAAAACATAAATGATGAGATATATGACTACCGACACAACTGGACAGAACACATATCAAGGATGGACAACTACCGAATACCAAAGAAAGAAGAACGGTGGGAAAACCTTGTAAAAGACGGACTTCTGTCTGAAACATCGTCTGAACAGGCTGATTAGCCTAATTCATGTAATGAAGGAAGGGTGGAGTGGAGAAAAGTTCTTTCCGGCATCGAGACCCGAACCCGAGTTTTCAGCTCTACATGCTGATGCTTTATCCAATAAGCCACACCGGATTTCAGTTCCGATGCCGGATTGAATCCTCTCAGTTTAAGTTCCACCTCTTAGTTTCCCTTACTTGCCAACCTCATGCACTGTGTCACAGATGTGTGACAGTGGCACAATGTCCAACACACTATGTGCAGAGGTGCACTTATTACGAGTGACTAAGTGGCCGGGATCCGACGGATCACTAAGTGATTATTTACGAATGTCATATTATTGTGATGTACCGAAGTACGTATGATATTTCTGTGTAGAAATTCTGCATTACCATATGCTGAAGGAGGGGTGGAGCGGTTAAAAATTCTCTCCGTCACCGGGTCTGGGTTTTTAGCTCTACGTGTTGACGCTTTATCCGCTAAGCCACACCGGATTCCAGTTCCGATGCCGGATTTAATCCTCTCAGTTTAAGTTTCACCTCTTAGTTTCCCTTTAATGGCCAACCCTCATGCACTGTGTCACAGATGATGTAGTTGATAATGTTTTCTCAAAACATAACAGTAATATTTTAGGATGTCACACAAAATTATTGCTTATTCTTGCAGTCCTCCATATCAACTTGGTTTCACTCTCATCTACGAAGAATAAAACTTGATTACATTGACTATTACACTCTTACTACGTCATACTACTTTTGACCAATAAAACTGTACGAGAGGACGTATTTCAACCAATCATGGCTGCTTATCGCACAATTTTATCGCGTCCCAGCATTTGTTTAATTTTATCGCGTCCCTAGCATTTGTTTAATTTTATCGCGTCCCTAGCATTTGTTTCTTTGTTTGCCAATATTTGAAACTGCGCCGGTCTGCACGTCAAAAAATATATATATATATAAAATTACAAACCACTCCAGTCGATGCACAGCAGTTTCAAATATGACTCGCATTGGCATTCAAGAACAATAATTAATAAAAATCACTGATCATACCTATGCATCTTCTGAAATCTGATTTACAAATAAATGAAGAGCACCATTCGGAAATCCTGAATAAGTTGAATACACCATGTAGGCCTAAATCAACGAGTTCCACTTCTATTACGCACACGTCCAATATAACATCAATTGAACCACCAACCACATTCAAATTTGAAAATTGTACATTCAATAATTATTCCTTTTAAAATTATTCATGTTTATTTTTTATGTCATCGTCGTTAATTAAAACTTTTCTAACACTTGTGTACAGTATATTAGTTAGGTTATGTTATAGTTCTGCTATATGATATTATGGATAGTCACGTATCAGAGATTGTTTAATATTAAGATTTATTGAAAATCATCTGTCAAGTGACGTTGATTACTGGGATTAGGATAATTGAAGTGGAATGCAACTGTGTTAATAATAAAAATGAAACTGAATCAACAAAGCCTTCTTGACAAGTAACATTGCCATCGTGTATAACTATAGATCGAGAACTTCTCGACGAGAAGGCATTGCTCACTACTGCCATCTAGCATGCATCTAGCGTAATATTTGTAATGTTGAGATGGTACAATAATGCATTTGAAGACAGTTGTATTTTCGTAAGTCAATTAATATCTTATTGTATTGGAGTACTTCGTTACTTCTAATCTTTATATACTTTCTTCTAATCGTGTAATAGTCAATTAAATCCCACTCGAGTTTTGATTTTCTCTAGATAAATCAAAACGTCTAGTGAGATTACTGTTGATAACATCGCCTAAAATTGTTTTTCAACTAGCAGAAATAATCTGAATTAAAGTCAAATAATAACACATCTGATACAAGTATGAAATTTCTGCAAGAGAGATAATACTATGGCTAGAAATGGATGTCGGAAATGAGAAATTGTCAGTGACTCCAGTGTTAGGAAATTTGTATTTTACTTTTTTTTTTTTTTTCATATTTAAGAAATCGTCTTGTTAAATTAAAATATCAAAATTTGTTTTATGCTCGACCATGCCGAAATATAGTAATTATACACCTGGTAGCAGTCCTTTAATGCATGTCATTAAAGTACACCTATTCATTAAAGTTCAGGTTTTCGATTATTCTCGGATATGCAATCGAAAGACAACGAGGGAAACGTCACGGAGGCTGGAAATCCAATACTGTCGCAGAAGGTTATGTTCTGTTACTATAATAATTAGCGTTAATTGTAAATAATATTCAAATAAATTCAATTTGTCATCTCGTTTTTCAATTCTAAATCAATTTCCAGGTTATACATTCTCTGCATTACATCAAGGTCAATGACATTATTGTTCCTCGGAAAAAATCAATACTTTCGCGTCTGCGCACATCTCACAATTTCGAGCTATGAACAAGGTCACTTCCGATCTTCTGTCAGATACAAATAAAATTAATATTTCTGAATAATTTAAAGTTAGAAATATGGTCGAGCATAAAAAGTCGTATGAAACTTGCCTATAATGGTAATTAAGACGCTCGAATGAAAATTATGAAACTCGCTTGCGCTCGTTTCATAAACAAACATACTTGCGTCTTGATTACCATCATTATTAGGCTCGTTGCATAATGTACTATTACAGTCCCTGTAACCAATAAAGAATTAAAGAAAGACTAAATTTCACATTACTAATCAGAATATTTAAGGTGACAAATCCGTGGTATAAAAAACGTTAGCCACGACAATTTATATATATGATCACCGAATAACTTAACACACGTATATTGACTAGTTCTTCAAGTTTTATGTAGAGCATAACCATTTCAGAAATCTTTTTGGCATGTATAACATTTTTTGCTCAAAACTAAAAAACAAGAACTTGTTTCCATTTTCAAATAACCGTTCGAATTATTTTAGTGATTGTATTGTCCCATATCTCACATCAGAAAACAAAATAAACAAAACAGATATTATATAACAATCTAAATACATGTTAAAATGTCAACATTCCCTGCTAATGAAAAATAAACTCATGTGCCAAGAACAAGAAATGCCCAAAAATTGGGTCAAAATGCATTCTGAACTGTCATCTCTGTTATTGGACGAACGTAACCTGTTATTCGTTCTGCTCTGGTGGGTGCATAATCAAGTTGCTTTCGTAAGAGCTCCAATTAAACGTCGTGTTCTCTGCAGGAAAGTTTTGATTCGTGCGAGTGTATCTATTTCTTAGAACTGTTTATTATAACGAAGAAAGATAGCATCGACAAACAGGAGAATGCACTTTCCGTGCAAATCACACCTCGTACTGCATAAGATAAAATGACAGGTTACATTAAATTACTGGAAGGAATTTAGCACAGCTCCAGTATTACGGTTGAATTCGCCAATGGTTTTAATGTCAGTCCAGCCCCAGCACAGTAACCTGACTCCTTTCAATCAAAAGAACCATGCTTCGATTTCCAGTGCATTCTGAGAGACTTTTTTTAAATTGATTAACAAGTGGACTTACTCGTGTTAATTATGTAAGATTTATGCGGCTTACAGCTGTTTCAGTGCTTCACGCACCATCCTCAGAGCGTACTAGATCACGGCGTCATCGCAAACTTCTCTGCCTGTTATGTGGTGTGTTTGATTGTTGAAAGGTGTTGAAGAGTGGAGTCAAATAGTGTGTGTGTACTGAAATTGATCTGTGTGTTGAGAATTTGATCGGGGTGTGTTTTAGTGTGTTTGTATATTTCGTATTGTTCTAGTGCGTTGAGTTTTTGATTCTTGGGTTGTATGTGTAAGATTTCCATGTCCGTATTTATGTTATTGTTATCTGGTTATTGCTTTAATGTGTTTTTTGTAGCGTGTTTGGAATGATCTGCCTGTCTGTCCTATGTAGAACTTATCGCAACTATTACATGTGAGTTTTTATACACCTGTGTGGTCGTATTTATTTGTTTGTGTTTTTTGTGTGTTGAGATGTCTTTGTAGTGTGTTTTCTGTTCTGTATGTTATGTTATATTTATGCTTTCTGAATGAAGATGCGATCTTATGTGTGCCTTTGTTTTCATATGTTAGTGTGATGTATTTCTTGTGTGCTTGTGTTTGTGTTGTGTTTTGCGTTTTTTTGTGTTTGTTAAGTTTTTGTTTTGTCTTTCTTATGATGTTGTCTATTATGTTTGGATTGTATCCGTTTTCTTGTGCTATGTATTTGATTGTGTTCACTTCTTCATTGTAGTGTTGTTGGCTCATGGGTATGTTGAGTAATCTGTGTACCATTGTCCTGAATGCAGCATGTTTGTGTTGTGTGGGGTGGTTAGATGTGTTGTGTATGTGTGTGGTGGTGGTGGTTGGTTTTCTGTATATTTTGTAGGTGTGTTTGTTGTCGATTTTTGTTATGATGATGTCTAGGAAATTTATGGAGTTGTTGTTTTCAAGTTCTAGTGTGTATTGAAGTTTTGGGTGTAATTTGTTTATGTATTGGTGTAGTTTGTGTATTTGTCTTTTGTTTCCTTTGTATAGTATGAGTATGTCGTCTACGTATCTGTGCCAGTATATTATGTCGTCTCCATATTTGTTGTGTTCATTGTTGAGTATGTATGTTTGTTCTATGTTGTGTAAAAATATCTCTGCTAGTATGCTGGATATGGGTGATCCCATTGGCAATCCTTCTGTTTGGGTGTAGTATTTGTTGTTGTGTGTGAAATAATTTTGCTTTGTTATGATGTCTGTGATTTCGATGATTTCTTCGATGTATTCTTGTGATGTGTTGTTATCTGTGAGCATTTGTTTTAGTATATGTAATGTGTCCTGTATTGGTATATTAGTGTATAAGTTGGTGATATCGAATGATGCTAGTGTTGCACAGTGTGGTATGTGTTGTTGTTTTGTTTTGTTGACGAGGTCTATAGTCTTCTTTATTGTTGTC
Source organism: Periplaneta americana (assembly GCA_025594305.2). Classification (NCBI taxonomy): domain Eukaryota; kingdom Metazoa; phylum Arthropoda; class Insecta; order Blattodea; family Blattidae; genus Periplaneta; species Periplaneta americana. The sequence goes on from JAJSOF020000019.1 coordinate 97,366,129, forward strand.
TGTTCTCTGAATTTTATGTTGCTTCTGATGATTTTGTTCATGTGTGTGGCTAATTTGTGTGCTGGTGCCTGTTTGTAGTTGATTAGAGGTCTGATAGGTATGTTTTCTTTGTGTATTTTGGGTAGTGCATTGAGTTTAGGTGCTGCTGGTTTGATTGGTTTGAGTTGGTGTTTCATGTTGTGCGGTATTACGCGTTTGCTTTTGTTGATTGTGTTTTTTACTGTGTTGTGGTATTGTGTGGTGCGATCTTTTCCGAGTTCCGTGATGTTGTTTTGTTTAAAGTATGTTTCTATTTTGTTGTGTAGGTTTTTTTGTAAACATAGCTGTTCTAAAGCAGCTTTTAGGATATTATATCTACTAGATGGAGGAAACATTTCTAGAACTAAATCTGCTGAAGTTATTTAAATGGAGCGAATTTTTCTTCCTAATAGATGCACAATTTTAATTTTTGTATGTAGAAATACCATTGCTACAATTTAAATTCGAGATTAGTTTGCCTCCTGTATACTTAGGATCACGTAAGAGTAATTCCTAAAAAGACTAATTTGGCCGTCTCTTCAGTGTTGCCAACTAATACTAGATACCACCAAAAGAGGATAAAATCACACAATAATAATAATAATAATAATAATAATAATAATAATAATAATAATAATTAATTACTTATTGGCTTTTAAGGAACCCGGAGGTTCATTGCCGCCCTCACATAAGCCCACCATTGGTCCCTATCCTGAGCAAGATTAATCCAGTCTCTATCATCATACCCACCCCCCTCAAATCCATTTTATATTACCTTCCCATCTACGTCATGGCCTTCCCAAAGGTCTTTTTCCTTCCGGCCTCCGAACTAACACTCTATATGCATTTTTGGATTCGCCCATACGTGCTACATGCCCAGCCCATCTCAAACGTCTGGATTTAATGTTCCTAATTATGTCAGGTGAAGAATACAATGCGTGCAGTTCTGTGTTGTGTAACTTTCTCCATTCTCCTATAAAATAATAATAATGATAATAATAATAATAATAATAATAATAATAATAATAATAATAATAATAATAATAATTTATTTAATTAATCTGACAGAGCTAAAGCCAGTAGGCCTTCTCTTCCGCCCAGCCAGACTCTAATTCTAATTGAATACAATTGGTTACATAGTTATTACAATAATATCAAGACCATAAAACAACATGAAAGTAAATAATGAAAGTTGGACAAGTAATGTTAGTGAGACAATAATAAACATTGATAAGAAATAGTATTAATAATAATAATAATAATAATAATAATAATAATAATAATAATAATAATAAAATAATTTAAATATTTAAGGATTTCGCTGGAATTATCATCTTTATATAATTCAGACTCAAGGTAATCACAGCAGTTGATAAAGCGTCGTAAAATAACCCACTAAAAAATTGAACTTCAAATCGGGAAGCGAGAAACTCTACAATAAAAGATTGAAATTTCAGGAAATCCCTCCAAAATCGGAATGTCTCGTCGAAATCGGGATATTTGGCAATCCTAATTCTACAAATTCCATCACGACCTGGCTCTGATGGCCTTACTTCTATTATTTTATTGGTTCGTTTTGAATACTATCTAGGGTCTGAGAACTGCTCACTTTCATGAATCTTTAGAAATCACCTTGTGTATGCTGCATTTGTGTACCTCGTTTTACAGTGACAACGCTTTTTGTTATACATCTTGATTACACAACTTTTAACACTGTATCACTTCGGAATATGTATGATAACTTTCTTGTGTTAAATTTTAACGTACCTTGTTAACATGTTTCGACCTATTTTAGGCCATCTTCAGTTTTTTAGTTATTTTAGCACTCTGATTATTGTAAAGGGTGCGTCAGAAAGAAGGGATGGATTTCAAACTATCGATACGCAACGAGGAGAGAGATATAGTGAGGGGGACCACGACTGTTGGGTCAGCCATAGAATGCAGTTTCAGTTGAGAACATGGTGTTGGTCTGGTGTACAACGTGCTTTCATCGTAGAGACATTTTTGAAAAATGAAGAGTCTGTGATCGCCACTCAGGACTCATTTCGACATCGGATGTCACGCTAGGATTCCAACTCGGAATACAATTTTGCGGTGGGAGGCTTCATTTCGTATCACAGGTTCAACATTAAAGAAGAAATCACCTGGACGAAATTCTATTGCACTGAGATTGTCCGAGGCTACGGTAAGATCTCGCGCCCTGCGACTTCTTTCTTTGAGACCATTTGAAGGCGTAAGTTTGTAAACATCGATCACATACACTGGACGATCTGAAGACAGCGATTCGTGAAGAAATCGTGGCAATTGCACCAGCTATGACTGTGAAAGTGATGGCGAACATCAGAAAACGCCTCGATGCCTGTATTGAAAGCCAAGGACATCATATGGATGATGTTGTTTTACATAAATAAACTGCATGTATTGGTAAATATGTTGATAACAATAAATTTTTGATTTGATGAATCTTTACAATTTTCTTGCCATGTGAAATCCATCCGTTCTTTCTGACGCACCCTGTATTATTTGTCTCTTTGTTTTATGAAGAATTTTAGATAAGGGCGCAAATAGCCATAGTAGCTGACGCGCCCTTTTAAACCCCAGTATCCATCACGACCTGGCCGGGTGGAAGACGAGCGCGCTGGCTTGTGGATTGTTATGTCTCGTTCGCAGGAATGGCTCGTAACAGAGCATTCCAGCCCCTTGTTTGCATAATTCCCCGCTGCCTGTCGCATCAAGAAGCTGTCACAGGTCTGCCCTATCATTACCAGCACTGCCTGTCACAAAGCATATTCAGACGGCGCGGCGATGATTTAAAAATGCAAATTGAAGGTTTCTCCGGTGAGGAACGCCACGTCAACAAATAGCACAGCCCTAGCCGTCTCGTGGCAATTACACTGTCAAGTGGAGTACGGCCTCTCGCGGGAATTTCCTGCTTATTAGTAATTTAAGATGTACTAATGCACTGCACTCCTCCTTTTATTTTTGCGCTAATAGTAACGTAAGGCGTAATATATAAGTAGCTAAGCTATTTCTGTTAGAAAAAAACACATCTCCCGTTTAACTCGTTCATGTCGCAGCATCTTTACTAAATAAATTAGAATAATTAGAGTGTTCACAAGAAAAAAATCACTGAAAATTGCACAAAGTTCCTTGTATACGCAATATGGGCGTTGGTTTTGAAGAGTTGAAAGGACTCTTTCCACGTTTTTGACTAGTGAATAGTACAGGGTTATTCAAAAAGAAGGAGCAGATTTGAAATATTTATTTCTTCCAAACTACAAAAGATGCAAACACAATTCCAACGTTCCTGGACAGACGAAAGTTTAAATTTTGAACAGTCAGGGTAGAAGTTCCAATCACGGCCGCATTGGCGCTGTTTTTTTGTCATGAGCGGCCGTATTCGCGCTGTTCATTACAGTGTTAAGGACAATGTCAGGCATAGGGGGGATAAAAACACGGTATTTTACGTAACCCCACAGATAAAAATCACAAGGAGTGAGGTCTGGAGACCTGGGAGGCCACCGGCGATGAAGTTGATCTCCTCCTCCTCCTCTTCCAATCCAACGTCCTGGAATGGTGTCATTCAGGTACGGTTGGACGTGGTTAGTGAAATGAGGCGGGGCACCATCTTGGATGAAGATGAAGTCATCTGAATCATCTTAAAGTTGAGGAAATAACCAGTTTTGAAGCATGTCTAGATAGGTTATTCCTGCCACAGTTTTCTCCATGAAGAAGAAAGGTCCATAAACTTTGTTTACAGATATGGCACAGAAGACGTTAATCTTCGGTGAATCTCTTTCATGTTCAATAACTGACTGTACGAATACGCTCGACATTTTCATTCGATGTGCGTGGGCTTTCCATGCTTTTCCATTTGCAGATGCAACCATCTTCTACGAATTTTCATGCCTTTGGTAAATCTGCTTGACGAGGCGGTTGTTTATTAAACTGACGGCGACAAGCACGTTGAACTTCAATAATGGACTCTATTTTTGCTAATTGCAGCACAGAAAATGCTTTCTCCTGTTGTATCGCCATTTTACTACAGACAATCAACAGCGCCAATGCGGCCGCGCATGACAAGTAACAGCGCCAATGCGGCCGTGATTGGAACTTCTACCCGGACTGTTTAAAATTTAAACTTTCGTCTGTCCAGGAATGTTGGAATTGTGTTTCTATCTTTTGTAGTTTGGAAGAAATCAATATTTGAAATCTGCTCCTTCTTTTTGAATAGTCCTTCCTTTTTGCTCCATTAGTTTAACAGCTTTTCAGAGAGAAGGAATTTTCAGGAGGGGGCACTATGACCCAGCACTGCGACCTTTACGATCTATTGCGCTAACCCTCAAGCTAAACGCATTCCCAAACCCACACCGGCTGACTACACTAAGGTTCGCTGCGTACCCAGGTTTCGAAAAGGCGACCATCCTCGTGACTAGACCACCCCACTCCGTGCGTCGCCAGCCGGCGTTCGGGGAATGCTGTGGAATGGTGACGGAATGGAGAAATGTTGACAGAATTATGTAGATGCCTAAAATGTGGAAACGGGAGAACCCCGAGAAAAACCCCAACTGCGACCTTGTCTGCCACAAGTGACACTATGGATTTATCAACAGTAATCTCATTAGAGGTTTTGATTTATCTAGAGAAAAACAAAACTCGAGTGGGATTTAATTGACTATTACACGATTAGAAGAAAGTATATAAAGATTAGAAGAAATAAAGTACTGTAATGCAATAAAATAGATATTAATATATTTTTATTTAAGTTATTTAACGACGCTATATGAAATCTGTGATTATCTATCGGTGGGATCGGTGACAAAGACATGACATTTAAGCGAGACTATCGCGGTGATTCGCCATGAGATAATTGGCATTTATTTTACACCTAGAAAACCGAAAAAACAAGTGGAATAGGCTTTACCGGACAGATAGTGGAACGTTTCAACTGTGAATACGTCGCTGATAGAATATTGTTGTTAATGTAAATATCAGCAGTGACAATCAACATCTCTTGTTTCCAGATATCCTGGAAACCCGGTATATCTTCGCTGTACTAGAACTCCTCTGGAGTAGCCATTTTGTATGCATTGAGAGTAAACATGTTGGTTGATAAAGTAACCATCATGCTCTATTTTTGCTACCCGTTGTTTATACCCCAGCTCCCATTTGCACTGCATATGCGTTGACATTGTGAATTTTCTCACTTTTCTTAAATTCCTTCGCGAATTTTTCTAATTTAACTTGTCAACTGATAATTGTTGCTCAATTGAGATTGTAATCCGATTCGTTACGCATCATTTGACACTACTGCGAACGTTCTATCACTTCGCATTCTCGAGTTACATTGTCTTGGCTTCAGCGCAACCCATCAATTCTTGCATCAACTTACCCCCTTCACGTTCCCTAGATGGTCACCCGTTTCAACTCAAGGTCACGTTGGATTCATTGATCCTTCATGTGTCAATCGCGTTGGAATACCTCATGTAATTTAGAAATTATAGGCGCGACAACGCTGGCCTGAAAATGTATCGGTCGACTATCTGAATTTCCGCCCTAATTCTGGATCAACCTTATAGATGTATGCACGTCAAAAAAATAATCCCAAGCTGGATTCGAATCCACGTCCGAGCGTAAAATCGCGGCACGACTGTCCCATCCCGTCTTAATCGGACACATTCTGTTGGATTAACTTATGCTATGATCTCATACGAATAAATTTACGTTTTAGAGTCAAAATTTTTATCGGGACTTATTTTATTCGTATTTCAATCATATAGAGTATGAAAATAATACTCGAAAAAATGTAACACCCGTGACAACTGGAATGGCTGTAATGGGTTGAGGGTGAACCCAGAAGAAACCTCAACCAGGTACGGTATCCTATCCCGAGGAGGATTTTAACCCGGGAACACCCTTTCACGGTCAGATATGCTAACCGTTACTCTACAGCTGTGAACCCTTTCGGCTTGTGTCATCATTAAAGCTGGGAAATCTAGGACGTTGCCGTTAAGTTACGTGCACCGAAACTATAGTATATCAAGTAGAGACATTCATTCATTCATTCATTCATTCATTCATTCATTCATTCATTCATTCATTCATTCATTCATTCATTCATTCATTCATTCATTTTATTCCATAAATCTTACATGAGCAATGAAGCTTTTAATATGTGGAACAAGTCAAAATTTTACAATATTACAATTACAATTTTTACAAATTTTTATAGTTTTACAATTTAGTAATTTTCTACAATTTTTACAATTTTGTGCAATTTTTTACAATATTTTGGCGAGATGTAGTGAGATGAGGTGAGGTCCGAGGATTCGCCAAATTTTACCCGGCATTTGTCTTTTGGTTGGGGAAAACCTCGAAAAACCCCAACCAGGTAATCAAATCAAAGGGGGGTAATAAAATCAAAGGGGTTGATGCCAAGGACTCGCCATAGACCATCCGGCTTCAGTCCCACGGCTGTGGAAAACCTCGGAAGAAACCGAAACCAAAGGGGGATCCAATCCAAGCCCGAACGCAGCTCCGGATCAGCAGCCCAGCGAGTCTGCCGAATGAGCTACATCGATGGCTCTACTAAAAGTATACAATACATAGCCAATCAGATTATTAAATTTACAAACGCAAACGATCATTCATCAGTTGAGCTATATGTATGATACAAAACAAGTAAGTTAATTAAATTTAAGGCATAAGCAATTCAACCAGTTGTGATATACAGAAATTGATAATACATATCATGCAAACTACTTCAAATTACAAACACAAACAATTTATCAATAGAGCTATATAGATTACTATTCAATTTAAAGCATATACAATTCATCGGCCAAAACTATAGAAATATATACAATACAAAGTAGCATACTTTCATTAAGCTATACAAATTTGTGCAATTAATATCAAGTAGATTAATTCAATTTATAATCATAAACAATTCATCAGTTGAGCTATACAGACTACTATACAATTTACAGCATATACAATTCATCAATTGAGCTATACAGACTACCATTCAATGCTAAACAAAAATATACAATGCATAGTAAACAGATTAAGTCAATATAAAAACATATTTTAGTTGAGCTATATAAAATTGTACATGTAATTTAAGTAGAATAATTCAATTCACAAGCATAAACAATTCATCAATTGTGTAGAAGGTATGAATATGTAGAAATTTGGTTAATTCTTTTCTGAACCTTTTCTCGTGGTTCTTCAAATCTTTAAGATAATTAGGCAGTGCATTGAAGACTGTTATACATGAATAGCGAACTCCTTTTTTAAAACAGCTTAGACTAACAGAGGGTAGATGAAGATCTGATTTATGTCTGGTATTAAAATGATGAATGTCTTGATTAGTACTGAATTTATCTTGGTTCTTAATATACAGCATCATTAGGGAAAGAATTTATTCACAAGGTAAATTCAAGATTTCTAAGTTTCGGAAAATATTTTTACATGTTGTCCTTTTATGCACACCGGCCATTATTCTTATAGCTTTCTTTTGTAAAACAAAAACGTGTTTAGCTTCAGACGAGTTATCCCAGAATATTAATCCATATTTCATTACAGAGTGAAAATATGCAAAGTATGACATTTTAAGTAAGTTTATATCACCAATAGTAGATAAGGATCTTAATGCATAACAGGCAGAGCTCAATTTACGAGTAATACATTCTATATGCGTTTTCCAGTTCAAGTGATTATCCAATTCTAAACCAAGAAACTTTGTATAGGGAAGGTCAGTGTACAGACCCTGTACGCTGTCCTACATAGTTAACAACAGAGAATAAGGTGTTCGTCTGTGCCTTAAAAAGGCCATAGCCATTTGAAAAGCTTGGATTTTATTTAAACGATCCACTTTCTCAAGAATTTCAGAGGTTAATAAAAAAAGTTTTATTGTGTTTGTTTGGTGAAAGAATGCCCGCAACGACGTTTGCAACAAATCTTCCAGCGGCGTCTGTGCTTTCATCGATTGAAATACATATTTTACTATTTCCTACACTTTGTTGTATGCGAGATATAATTTCATCATAGCATTTTGGTGCACATTATTTCTGTAAAATTGATTGACTGGGGAGTTACCTTTTCACGCATTTTTGCATGGATCTTTTAAAGTGTCGATTTTCAATCTTATTTATTGGTATATTAGCTCATACCATCATTTCACATAAATCGTGAAAAAATTCTTTCTGTGTGGTACACATTGAATTGAAACTTGCATGTGTTTCTTGTCCTTCTTTCTCTGTTCTCAGTGCTTTATGTTTTTTTCGTATTACAGTGTTGTGTTACGAATTCACGTTTCGTACCTTTAATATACATACGTGCTACATAATTTACATACGATATTTACCCCACTTGCTGCGAAGTGTTATGTGCCTAATTCCTCTAACAATTTATTTACTGTTGACATATTTGATGATTCAGCCATTATAAATATGATACGTTACTTAAGGTAGGTAATATATAGATAACTCTGGAGGTCTCTTCTCTACACAATATAAATGTGTACTGTTGCCCGAGTCGCATGTCTATGCAACCACTCCCCGACCCCTTCTTACTATTTACCTTCGATAATCATCGCAATAGAGTTAACTTGATATTGTCCTGCAGTCTTAGATGTCCGAGCTTTAATCATCATAGATATGTTTTGTTAGTTTTGTCCAGAAATGTAATATCTTGTCTATTATGATTAAATAATCTGCCAGTATAGTTTCATGTCAGTTCTATACCTTCATCTTTAACAGCTTGGTGGAATCTTTCATGAGTTGAAGTCTAAAATCTTGTTGATTAAGAACTTTGTGAAACATGAACTGCAGACTTGTCAACACTGTGTTTGAGAGGTAATTTCGCGGAATGCAAAACAGCGTCATTCTGTATTCTCCGTATTTTCATTACGCCTGTGACAAGAAACGAGTTCTGTCACTTGAGATGAGAATATATTTGAGTAGCAGGCTATGACTATAGGAAATACCAGACTGTGTATCGTGTGATAGCAACTTCAACTATGTCAGTTCTGAGTAATATTTGGAACTACTTCATTAACTCGTGCATTAAGATAGTAAAAATGTATTGGAATAATAAAATTCGATGATGCAGCTAGCAGTAACAAGACATTTTGTTCGTATTTTCCGCAGCTGAGCTATGAAATTCTCAAGAAAACTCTTGTCTTTTCATTTCTTTTGAAAACAATTAGGATGTTTCTTTTCGAGTAATGCTAATGTTCCAGTAGAAAAAAGTATGCATCGTTAGCAGAATGTTCGAGTGCATTGGCATACCAAGCTTCTAGATCAGTGTCAAATTTCAATACTGAAAGACAGAATTTATAACTTCTCTTTCTGCATACCATTTTTTGTCGTCATTTTACTACGTTTATTATCAAACAGTTAACAATACAACTAGAATAGGAAATAATGTGGTATACTTCCCGCCTGGGATCTGCAAGCATGAGTGACGTCACGCGGTGAGTAGAAGCAGTATTATAGTCTATGCTCGCGCATGCGCACTCTCTGTTTTACAGACGAAGCTAATGGCCGCTATGCTTTCAGATTCTAGGCGACTTACGGATATGATTACAGCAGGGTGTTACGGAAATCGCGATAATCACGAAATGTTGGATGTGAGGCGTCAGATTCTAAAATCCTACTTATCCAGTTTCTATGGCTTTCCGTAAAACCACAAAAAAAAAAAACCTTTTAAAGTTATTTTCATAATCTACTTAAACATATTTGTTAAAAAGTAAAGTGAAAATAAGAAAATCAGTGTGCAAAGTTTCATCCTTCAAACTTTAAAAATGATAACAAAATAAGGATAAGACGTTGTTTGGAACCGTAACACTGAACAATGCGGGTTTTGGAACAGCAACTCATGGATCTGTGGGCAGTTGGTACCAATAATAAATAATTGATCTTCTCTCTTCAAAACAAGCTACTTTTAAATAGGCCTATATTTCTTTCTAAGACTTATTCCAATGAAATTTTATTATTTCGAAATCATAAATCAAATAATATGTTTTCACAAATCTCTAATCTGATGATGAAAACTGAAAAAAAAAAATGAATGAAAAGGAACGCCTCTTGAACTGAACGTAAAGTATTTACTTAAAAATGGCTTTTAAGGAACTCTAAGATTCATTGCCGCCCTAACATAAGCCCGCCATCGGTCTCTATCGTAAGCAAGATTAATCCAGTCCCTATCATCATTTCCCACTTCCCTTAAATGCATTTTATTGTTATCCTCTCATCTTACGTCTCGACCTCCCCGAAGGTCTTTCCATCATATTTAGTTCAAACAGTAAATAATCCATTTACTTTGTTCTATTATATCCTTTATTTTATATTTGCAAATTTCATCCGATGTAGTAATCATAATTCCCAAATACTTAGATTGACTAATCAGCTTTAATTTCTGTTCTTTCGTTCAAATCTAAATTGTGCCTTCCATTTGAATTGACGGCCAAATATTCACTTTTATCATAATCTGTGGCGAGACTACACAACTCGTAACATTTTCGTAATCTCCGTATCATAAATTCCAAATCAAAGTGGTCTTGTCCCATCACTGTTTGATCATCTGCAAAATTAAATTTCAATTTCTATGCCCATACTTTGGTAGTCCTACGTATATTGAATTGCAGGGTTGACATATTGCCTCCTTGTCTCAAACTTTTGGTTGTTAAAATTGGCTTTCATAAATATTTCTCATAATGAACATGAATTTCTTTGTAGATTATGGATCAGCAAAATTCATACATTAGTTACAAGGAACCGCTATATTTTGACAGACTGATAACATGCCTGAAAGTACTTTCTATTATCAGGAGTGTTGTGAATGTTTATTCTCGTGAAAATATTTCTTCCTGAATTTTACTTTTTTCCTTTATCATTCCACGAAATGCAAACACTGCAATAGTAAATTAAGTAAATTTACAAGCCGACAAAGATATATTCACGACATACCTGCACCTTACATAAATACAAAAGCACACACACGTGGGCCGTGTTTGAAGGAAAGTGGCAATTTCCAAGCATGACTCACATCGCTTTTTACTATTGCTTTGGTCAGGTGATATTTCTGAGTAAGGAAATGAACAGCGGATGTTGAAATGTATCAATAAATCTTTTAACTTGACCCAATTGAGCCAAAGGACAATGTCCGCGATCCCCTCAAGTTTCTTCCGTCTGCCGATCAACTCTATGTGGAATCGGGTCCCAGAGGGTACGAAATTAGAGACTGCTGAACACAACTCGTTAGTTTCAAAAGACGAGAGTAGTTTTTACAGTCTTAATTATATCCAAATGTTGTTTATAGACTCTTTTATTATGCAAGTACACTCCGAGTCATAAATATAATAAAGGTGGCTCCTACAGGGGAATTATGTGTCCTTCCGCTCGTAAACAAGCTTAATACCGCGAGAATACGTTGTGACTAACTCGTCTAAGCTCATCAACAGAAATTCTTATTTCATGCTCAAGAATTTCTCTAATATGTGCGGATTCGTGCGAAACGCGTCTTTTAAACTACTCCATGAATAAAGAAATTAAGAAATAGAGAAGGAAAGAAAGATAAAAAAAAACAAAAGTAGGGGTAAAGAAATCAAGAGATAATAATAATAATAATAATAATAATAATAATAATAATAATAATAATAATAATAATAATAATAATAATAATAATTTATTGCTAGAACAAAGATAGAGTAAAGGTTGGTAATAATGTGATATGAGTAATATTGTGATAGTTCTTTTTGAGAATTTATTACAATTTACTGAGCGAGAGGAAGATCGGTTTTTGCGTCAGCGTATTAAGGGAATGTCAGTGGACAAGTTTCTGCACAAAACTGATCCTTCTTTCGCTCAATAAATTGTAATAAATTCTCAAAAAGAACTATTCTCCAAAAAGAGCTATTGCAGTATTACTCCTATCACAACATTACCAATCTTTACCCTACATATTGTTTTTTTTTATAAAAAAATAGTATCACTCTAGCACCCAAAAAAATAAAGTAGAGATAACGAAATCAAGAAATAAAATAATAATAATAATAATAATAATAATAATAATAATAATAATATAATAATTTATTTCTAGAACAAAAACTATATCACTTTAGCACCCCAGAAAGAGTGCACACTCGTGCTCAGGGGGCATTCCACAAAATTTTAAAGTAGGGGAGAGTCTGGTAGTATCGGACATCGGGTAATATCGGAAAGTGAGTTTCTTTCATCTACCACACGATGATAGTACCTGATTGACATGGTTACGTTTCTGTGATGTCGCATAGAGAAACGTAACCATGTCATTCAGGTACTACCATATGGTGGTAGATGAAAAAACGCACTGTCCGATACTACCCGATGTCCGATACTACCGACTCTCCCCTAAGTATTTTATTAATCAGCAGAATAAAAAGTAAAAATAGAAAAAGAAAACCACAGGTACTACAATAATTGAAACTTTATATTTTCTTCTAAAACAATATTTTTAAATTGCTTTTTTTTAATACGGGCATTAGTAAACTGAATAAGTGAAAGCTGTGTATGTGAACTATGTGGCAAACTGTGTGAACGGTACCACTACGATAAGTGCTTGAAACGGAAAAAGACTTTGAGTGAATACAGCAAGAAAAAGTGTTAGGCTATTATACTATCTTCATGCACATTCGTGCACTTTACCGCCTATATATTATCAAATTGAATTTTTGTGAATTTAGCTGTTATCTTTTTATAGAGCCTTGGACCGAAATTGCTACTGTGATTATAAGCTACAGTGTCGTGGTATATTTCGGTTCTGTCAACCATATGTTGTCTGAACTTTTAGTTTTATATTAACGTGAATACAAATTAAATTAAATTTATTGGTCTGACCCAATATTTTGGGTTTTCCTGCGACACAGATTATCTCACAATAAAATTTAAAATGAAAAATTATATAAACAAGTTTCAGGCAAAATTGATTAATTTCTGATTCTATTATTGACAAATTTTGCTTGTTGAGTATATGTATTTAAAGATTGATTTGTAGAATAATTTTCAATAATTGTAGCTGCTTGAAATCTTAAGTAATCCTTGTTATGATGCGAGCTACTTTGGATAGTGGATTCAGTTTCGATAATGAGATCGTCTGTGACCTTCTTAACATCATGGTTGGCATAGTTATGTTTATAACCCCTGTTCAAGATTTGAATTTCTTCCGGTGTTAGTTGAAGGGATGTTAGATTGACAATATTATTTTGTTGTTTGGTATCAGTTATCTGACTATTGAGGGCTTTTGAAAGCGAATTAACTCATTTAATTTCTCGTTTAATGTGGAGTACTTTTTCTCTAGTAGGGCATTAACCCTCTCAGTGCAAGTAGAATAAGCACTATCTGCGAGCTGACCTAAATTTTTGTTAAGCTGTAGGTGAAGGTCATACAATTTGTTGTTAAGGTGCTCTTTCTTAACATATTGGAATTTTATTTCATTTCTGACCCAATATAACTGCGAGAAGTGTTTAGTTCTTTGGGATACTGCGGATTTATTACGTAATTGAATGGTGGCGTATTTAGGAATGACCTTTAACATAAGGCATTGCTTTTTTGAACCAAATGTTAGCTTTTGTTGTTAAAAGTTTAGTTTTAGTATTCATAAACATGTTCATAATTTTTCCCTGACTGGCATTCAGTAATTTTAAAGGCATAGGCCTATTGGTTCCGTTAAGTGCAGTGTTAATTGATAAAAGAGTTCTATTCAGTCAATATTTAACATAAAAACACAATAACACATATAAGTATTGATTTAGAAGATTTAAATAATACCTAAATACTTCGAAATACTCTTTCATTCTATCCTTACAATTTACAGGATTTTTCCTGCTTTCCATAACCGGCCACACGACCGACCTGTTTGTAGCATCGTTAAATCTGTCATGAAAGCTGTACCTTCAATGACGGAAGAGTTGCGCCGTTCCCTTGGATCATATACACCCCTTTCAACATAGTGTTTCTACATACATCGTGATGTCCTTTTGCTGGTTCTATTCTCTGTTTTTAAGTATATTAGATTTTAACTTTTGTTTTAACTTTATATACCAAGTGTTCACTTATCATAACATGTTCTATTCGACATACACGATCTGAAGATGCCAATCAAAATTGGCGAAAACGTTTGTTTTTAAACCTGTTTAAATGTTGTTATAACATGTGTTATTGTGTTTTTATGTTAAGTATTGACTGAATAGAACTCTTTTATGAATTAACACTGCACTTAACGGAACCAATATGCCTTTAAAAAGTTTATAAAGTATTTTCCTTCTTACGGTAGGGTTTAAATATTACAACTTATGTTTTTAAAGTTCTCCAAATACAATGTGAGTTTTAGTATAGCCGGTCACGTCCGGTTGCAACAGTTCTTTCACATTTTAATACAGCATCATTTAGACTGTTGAATCCTTGTTTTAAAGTTTGCGCATTCTTGCGCATTTGAATGAATGAATGAATGAATGAAATAGCCTATTAGTGTCCCTTAGAAGTGCTAAGGCCTTCTGCAAGAGGGAAAGCTCTGGGTCCGTTTTGTTCACGTGTCGAGGTAGTCCACGTGGGCGGAGTTGTGTACTACTCATCGACAATTATGACTAAATATTAACACTTCGTCACTTAATTATAACTAAGATATTCAACACTTTTGTCATTTAGGGTTGTACTCATTGTTGTTAGTCTGTTCTGCACGTTAGTTATCACATTAGAATATTTAGGCTTTGTCATTCAGGTGATTTCAGTTCCTACTTATTGGTCTACGTTTAATTCGCACTAAATTAACATATTAGGATATGTATCACTTTGTCCTTAGGATGCGTTGTCTCTACTCAACTAGCTGTCGTCCTAGCTCCTTCCATCCTCTCCTACATTGTGCTACTCTGCTCCAGTGTGTTCCGATCTGCTGCCTGAAGGAGTCAGCCCATCTGACTCTCGGCCTTCCCGGTCTTCTCTTTCCTTGATAGGGGTCCCAAGTAGTTGTTATTTGCGCCCATCTATTCCCCTGCAGCCTTACCACATGTCCTCCCCATCTCCATTTTATCCTTGCCGCTTCATGAAATCAGTAATTAATTTTTTTCAGTGGTGGGACATACTTTAACTGTTCCATGTTTGGCTTAACAGCACAAAAGAATCATTGACTAAGGAAGTTTTAAACCACTGTGAGAGTGTTTTAGGCCTACAAAATTATTCACATGATATGGAATATCAGTTTAAAATACATTGGACACATTTTTATCTAATCTTAACAAACGCACGGTGAAGCAGAACGCAAATCATTAGCTGGACAAAATTAATAACTTCTCTGCAGTCTGACACATTGTTATGAAACTGTGCACATGACTTACAGGTGGCGCATATGATTTGTGTACAAACTCTGATTACGTTTGCACAAGAAAAACGATCCCTTTATAGCGAGTGCATTTAGAAAGAATTAATAACTTCTCTCCTATCTGAAAGATTGTTTATGAAATACTGTACGGAAGTTACAGGGAGCATATATTTTTTTGTGCACGAACTATATTTACGGTTCCATAAGTGGAACTACCCCTTTTAGGGATGCATTTAAACAAAATTAATAAATTCTCTATCTAAACAGATTTTTATGAAACTTTATACAGAAGTTTCAGATAGAATATATTTTTGTCTACAAAGTCTGGTTATGTTTTATAAGAGGAACTACCTCTTTATAGTGGTGCATTTAGACAAAATTAACAACTTCTCTCCTATATAAAATATTTTTATGCAACTTTGTACAACTACTAGGCCTACAGGTAGCATACAGATGTAATCAGAATTTCTACACAAAAAGTAACTTATACGCTACCTGTAACTCCTGTACAAAATTTAATAAAATCTGTTATGTAGGAGAGAAGTTAATCTTGTGAAAATACACCCCTGTAAAGGGGTGCTGGGGAACCGTAAATATAGTTGGTAGACAAAAAAATATTTCCTACCTTTAACTTCTGTACAATTTTTCATAAAAGCCTGTTAGATAGGAGAGAAGTTACTATTTTTGTCTAAAACCACCCCGTATAAAGGGATAGTTGCTCTTACACAATCGTAGTCAGAGTTTGTACACAAAGAATATGTGCTATCTATAGGATCTGTACAAAATTTCATAACAATCCGTTGGAATGCAGAGAAGTTATGAATTTTGTCCAGCTAGATTTGCGTTATTGCACACTGTGCGGCGCATAGAAAGTCTCAACACCAGCTACGCTATATTATATAACGTTTCGAATAAACATAGCTCGCACAACTGTTATACCTTTGCCCTCTCAGCGGGGATTTACTTTTGGGCGGTCAATTGAGATTGCTAGTTCTCTAACAGCCTAAGGCTTCAAGTTGTAACCCCACCAGTCCACCACTCCAATATCTCTAGACAGCAAAACAGTCACTATATATTTTGGTTTACGTGCTTAGAATATAATTTGTTTCTTTATGTATGCACATTGCGAAAATGTGTTATGAAATTATTATTATTATTATTATTATTATTATTATTATTATTATTATTATTATTATTATTATTATTATAATCTTCATCTTCATCATCACCCTTCTCATCTATTCAAGTGTTAGTCCTTTCAGCAAGTTACGTTCATAGCAGATAATTTCCTTTAAACATTTCGTTGGACGACCTAGTGATTTCTTCCAATTTTAACGTAATGGAACACGACCTTCAGAATCCTGTATTAGGATATTTCTCCTTAGATGATTATACCAGTTAATGGTTATTGGGATGAGGGAGGTACTATAAACACTACCCATCCTATAATGCCGTATTGTAATATAGTTTATGCTCGACCATGCCGAAATGTAGTAATTATACACTTGTTAGCAGCCCTTTAATGGACCTCATTAAAATACACCTATTCATTAAAGTTCAGGTGTTCCACCAATCAAAAAACACCATTGTAGCAATATGAAAGCGCAAGTATCGATTATTCTCGGATATGCAATCGAAAGACAACTAGCGAAACTTCACGGAGGCTGGAAATCCAATACTGTCGCAGAAGGTTATGTTCTGTTACTAGCCTATAATAATTAGCGTTAATTGTAAATAATATTCAAATAAATTCAATTTGTCATCTCGTTTTTAATCTCTAAATCAATTTCAAGGTTATATCAAGATTAATGTTTATTTTTCTCTCTAGATTATATCAAGGTCAATGACATTTCTTTCTCGGAAAGAATCAATACTTTCGGGTCTGCGCACATCTCACAATTTACAAGATATTGCACAAGGTCAGTTCCGTTTCCCAGTCAGATAAGAATAACATGAATATTTATGAATAATTTCAAGTTAGAAATATGGTCGAGCATAAAAAGTCGTATGAAACTTGCCTATAATGGTATTTAAGACGCTCGTATGAAAATTATGAAACGAGCGCAAGCGAGTTTCATAAACATACTCGCGTCTTAATTACTGCCATTATAGGCTCGTTGCATAATGTCCTATTGTACTAATGCGAGGTAAATCAATCGTAAAGTGTGGACAGTCAAGCAATTTCGTAGGATGACAAAATAGTGACTAATTTTTCTTAATCTATTGCACAGAAAAAGAACATGTTTATCCCAACGTAAATGTTGGTCGATTGTTATTCCGAGATATATAAGTTGAGGAGATTCATTTAGAATAGTACAGTTACAACTATTAGAAGAACAATTGGATATTCCGAAATTATTCCCAGCCTACCAGCTCACAACAAATTTTTCGTTATGGTTCACTCTCAAGTTTATCGTGTGTGTATTATCAACAGTAATATCACTAGAGGTTTTGATTTATCTAGAGAAAATCAAAACTCGAGTGGGATTTAATTGACTATTACATGATTAGAAGGAAGTATATAAAGATCAGAAGTAACGAAGTACTCCAATACAATAAAATATTAATTGATTTACGAAAATACAACTGTCTTAAAATGTATTATTGTACCATCTCAACATTACGCTAAATGGCAGTAGTGTGTTATACTTAGCTGTTTCCTTGTTACCAGTTGTGCCAACTATGGAATCTTTACTGAACTCTGTGGACGGTTACTAGTCAAGAAAGTTTTGTTGATTTAGTTTCATTTTTATTAAAATAGTTGCATTCCGCTTCAATTATCCGGATCCCAGTAATCAACGTCACTTGACAGAAGATTTTCAATATATCTTTGTATTAAACAATCTCTGATACGTGACCATCCATAATATCATATAGCAGAAGCTATAACATAACCTAAACAAGTATTAGAAAAGTTTCAATTAGGGATGATGAAATAAACAAGCAATGTTTTAATTAAGGATGGTGAAATAAAAAATAAACATGAATAATTTTGAAAGGAACAATTATTGAAAGTATAATTTTCAAATCTGAATGTTTTAGTGGTTGGTGGTTCAGTTAATGTTATAATTGGACGTGTGCGTAAAAGAAGTGAAACTCATTGATATACATGGTGTATTCCTCAACTTATTCAGGATTTTCAAATGGTGCTCGTCATGTATTTGAAAATAGGGTTTCAGGGAAGATGCATAGCTATGACCAGTGATCTTTATTAATTCTTGTTCTTGAATGCCAATGCGAGTCATATTTGAAACTACTGTGCATCAACTGGAGTGGTTTGTAATTTTCTGTTTTTTTGACGTCCAGACCAGTGCAGTTTGAAATGTTGGCAAACAAAGAAACAAATGCTAGTGCAGTGATAAAAACAAACAAATGCTAGGGACGCGATAAAATTAAACAAATGCTAGGGACGTGATAAAATTGAGCGATAAGCAGCCATGATTGGTTGAAAGACGTCGTTTCGTACCGTTTTATTGGTCAAAAGTAGTATGACGTAGTAAAAGTGTAATAGTCACTTTAATATTGCAGAACTTGCGATTATAATTCAAACGAGTGGTCACACAGTTGTGCAGCGCTGAGAGAGGTATCTATTACCCCAACACTTCATTCCAGCCTATTTTTAACTATCGAGGATGATAGATGAAGTGATAGCGAGGTGAAGTGTTTACTATAATTAAAACGGAAAACAGTAGTACCCCGAGGAAAAGTTTGCTTTGTTCACAAATTCACGACCTGAGTAGAAATCGAACCTGGACCGTATGTATAGAAGACCAGCGTGCCTTGTAGACACTTTACCGGAGTTACAGATTGCCACCTTTTTTTTTTTTTTGGTCCTATGACACGTATTTTACCCTGGCAAAGATTTACCATAGTTTCTCCTAATGATAAACATAGCAATTAAAATTCCACACATAACAGAGCGAGTGAGTCACCCTGTAGTATAATAGTGAAAGCTCGAATTTCACTGCCTTGTCGAACCCAAACGGACTTCATTACTTAACAAGAGTAATTATGCGACGCCGGAATTGGGCGATGGGCGATAGATGTAGCAACAAATTGATTCATGCCGGTGTTGGTTATAGCTGTAAACCGGCATCGCGGCCGGGCTACCGTTCCCATGGAAGCCCTTCCAGTTCTACCGGATCATTTTTCTCCTGCATGCCATTAAAGTCTTCCTCGTAACTTGGGCCACTATATAATTCTAAAATTACACAGGTCCTATATGTTCTTGCTTTCTGCGATCTAATCGCTATACAGCACGCAGGGGCGCCCACTTGCAGACGGGGGCATCCTCTACTACACCTCTGTAATATATTAGTACAGCAAGTTCTTCGCACCATAGTGTACAAAGTGGAATGCTGCTGTGACTCATCAAACTTTCAGCGAACTTATTAACCTGACAGCTTCGTCTTTTGAGCCGTGGATAACTTAACTAGGCTACTGTTCGGAACACAGATTTCCAACCCTTGAAATTGGGAAGGGGAAATGGCGAACACATGGCATTTCGAAGATGAGACACTTTAATCATCATCATCATCAACATCACGGGTTGAGCCGGTAGGCCCGTTCCGTCCCCATTAGAATTGTTCTCTCCAACGAAACCTAGGACGACCAACATTTCTCCTTCCTCTTGGAGCATACTGGAAAGCTTTCTTGGGGATTCGGTGATCCTCCATCCTTTCTAGATGTTCCATCCACTATTTTCGGTGATTTGTTAACTTTTGTGTTATTCCCTCTATCCCTAATTCTTTTCTGATATCTTCATTCCTCTTGTGTTGTAATAAAGAATATCCGCCACTGATCTTAGGAATTTCATTTCTGAGGCTTCTAGTCGTCTTTTGTCTCTTTCTGTTAAGGTCCAAGTCTCTGCTCCAAAGTAGTACTGGAAGGGCTACTGTTTTGTAGAGTTTTAACTGTGTTTCTTTGGTTGTTCTTTTTCCTAAGCTCCGTCTAATTGTTCCACATATACCTTTGAAATCTATGCATCTTTTCTTCCATATCTCTTTTTCCATATAAGAAATGTTGCATCCTAAATATTTAAAATTACTAACTTGCTCAATAATTTTGGAGTCAATAACTATTTTCGACCTTTTATGCTGGGTCCCTATGAAAGCCATTGTTTTTGTTTTAGTGTGTGATATTTTTAAATTATAGCCTTTGGTTATTTGACTCAGTTTATAAGCTGCACTTTGGAGGTTGTATTCTGTATCAGCAATCACCACTTGGTCGTCTGCAAAAAGTAGGCAATTTACAGGTGTTTCATCTAAGATAAAATCACAGTTTAAAATATTCAGCCAGTCATCAATGGCTTCGTTAAGATATATATTAAATAAAGTGGGTGATAGTGGGCACCCTTGTCTAACACCTCCATTAACTTCTGTTGTTAATTTACCTGGACCTTTCCCTTTGTCAATGCAAATATTGGTATTAAGATACATGCTACGTAATATTCTTATCAGATGTTGTGGGTATCCTCTTTTCTCCATTATTTTCCATAATTTTGATCTATTCACTCTATCAAAAGCTCTTTAATCCAACATGTAAATTCGTCCGTCAAGCGGGATTTAGAATATAGGAATAAAACTGACGTAGGCAAATGGTTAGGCACTGGCACATAGATCACATTTCAAAGGTGACGCACTTCAATCCAACATGTAAACTCGTGTACCAAGCGGGATTTAGAGTATAGGAGTACTGTCCGTTACTCAGGAGAAGACGAGGGGCAAGAATGTGACCTTCTTGACTATCGCTGTTGATTATTATAAACATCGCTCAGATAAGCATCCCAGTATCCAGGTTATTACTCGTGCAGGGAACATGAGTAACAATGCGTATAGAAATTAAAGCTAAGTTGAACAGAAGGAGACCTAATGTTTCCGCTTACTGCAGTATAAATATTGACGTGTTGTCGTACGTTATCTGTTCACATCCCTTTCCCCTCAGTCCGCTCTCGTCTTCTCCTGAGTCACCGACAGTAAATCTGATGTAGGCAAATGGTTAGGCACCAGTGCACGCATTGCATTAGGCCAGGCACATACAATTAATCTCGTACGGCCAAATACCAAACTCACAGGTTCTTGATTTCACAATTCACAAGCCTAATAGCGAATTATTCAACATCTTGGATTAACAGTGGAATAGAAGAATAAGATTGCTTTAGGAAAATGGTTAGGATATTGTTTCGGGCTTCTCTACGTGTAAGCTGAGTTAGGATGTGGGCGAAGGTTTCGGGATTGGGCTGTCATCAATACGACCAGAAGATGAACGCCTAGTAAAATTTTCAGACTGTTTAGTTGATAACTACATATCAGAATATGCTACATTCCCTCCTTACAAATGGGCTGACTCGAACAGCGTTTATTACATAACTAATGTAAGCGAACCTCTTCATTCAAATTTTAACAAGAATTTTAATGCTACTCATCCTAATATCTACGATTTTGTCAAGGTTTAGAAGAATTCCAGACAGAAATTTACATCAAACTAAACATAGACAGATTAAACAAGCTACCAGGAGATGAAACTGCAAAATTAGAGTCTATGTGCTATGCTTGAAGACTATAAAGCTGAGAATTTATCCATGCTACATTTTATTAAAAATTACTTCTTTTCATTTTAATTTACAATAACTAAGGCATGTAAAATTACAACATGAGCAAACGCTTTTAACCATATCAGTTTTCATATACAAGCTGCCAGTTCTAAGCCTGGATAAATGGGAAGAAAATGTTCTCCTTTGCATCCGGACGAGTTTACATTTTCATGATACGACACTAATTGCGAATGCAGACGAGTTTACATGCCAGATTATAATAATTGCTTTCCTTCGGAAGAGTTTACATTCCCCGATTGGGAATATTGGAGAGTTTGAAAATAGTCGCTTTAGAAGGAGTGGGGAACAAATTTTATAATCTAGTTTCATGGTCAACAAGTTACTAGGCGAAGTAATGTTTATTACCGGAAAACATTTTCTCTAATTTGAGATTAACTTCAGTAGGTCCTACTTGAGAAAGTGTCATTCATTTTATAATTCGATGGTGTTGGGTTAAAGAGGACTAAGTTTTTTTTTTTGTGCAAATGGAGTTTTGTTCTCCAGGAGAATACACAAATTAAGTTCTAAAAGTGGATGTGCAAAAAACAAATGAATACCAGCATTTGTTATGTTTTATTTGTGTATGATTTTTATGCATCACCTTGTTGAAACTGCATTTATTTACCTCATTTTAACTGTGACAACGCTTTTTAGTTCTTTTAGGCATTCTGATTATTGTATTGTGATTCTGTTTTGTGAAGGATTTTAGATAAGGGGGCAATTAGCCATAGTAGCTGACACGCCCTTTTTCAACTCCACTAACTAACTTTTATTTGTGTAAATAATTATTTGCAATAAAGGTCCAAAGTTTAATTTACATTTACATCAGAACTCATTTTTTATGACATCTCCCTTTACCCACACACCATGGAATTGTAAAGTTCGTCCGCTCGTAAGCAATTCAATTTATGTTATTGTATTCCAATCTACGTTATATCACCATATTTTTACATTACAATTTACGTTCGATCTCCATCACATCGTTACATACTCTGACGTACAGTAGCGGCAAAAAAAAAAAAAAAAACGGACCGACCCTTGTAGCTGATTTCAGAGCCTTACATTGGACTGACTCAGAGCACGATAGACTGGTAACTGCAAGACTTTTCGTAAAATTGTAACTGCCTGGGAAGGAAACTTTTTTTTTTTTGTTCCTTATTCAAATGTATTCCCAATACTTTTCGATTGCAGCGATATTTTACTACTTAACTTATTATTCCCAGAACATGAATTTTGCCAGGAATCGAGATGTATTGGGAATAAATTTAAATAAGGAACAAAAAAAAGTTTCCTTCCCAGGCGGGATTCGAACCACGAAAGTCTTAGTTACCAGTCTATCGTGCTCTGGAGTGAACAAGGCTCTAAAATCAGCTACAAAGGTCGGTCCGGTTTTTTTTTGCCACTATTGTACATCCGAATGCACGCACAGACTTGTAAATTTACGTGAACCAGCCATTCGTAGAAAAACAGAAACAAAGAAGGAAAGCGGAAAGAAAGAAATAGCGAAAGTTTGAAATAAATAGGGAATAATATAATAAATGTAGAACAATTAAGATATGTAATTTCATTTAATATAAATTGTATGCTGTAATTTACATATTATTTTCTGAGGGGTAGAGCAAAGTAAAGCTATTTAGTAATTATTAATTATAATTAATAAAAGATAATAATAACAAATAAACTAGAAAATTATTCCATAAGAATATATCATTTCTCTCTTAAACTTATGTAGCCTATATTAAACCTATGTGTATTATGTGCGTTAAGTAACCTAAAATACTATCAATCTCTAGGACGTTCTTCGATCTCATCTTAGGATAATTTGTGTCTGCCATTCTCATGACATTTTGTGCACAAGAAACGCCCCACAGTCCCCTTCAGGAGTCTTGAAGTGTTGGTGAAAAGTTAATTTCCATATTCACGAACCGAAGTTTCTACACATACATAGCTATCTGCTGCGCTCCCTCTCCTATGGACGTGGTTGATTATTTTGCTTTTTTCTTCCGAGAAATCTCCGGCTTGTTCTGAGATCAACACCTGCATTTTCTTGTTACCATTAACAACAAGAAAACTGGAACGTCAATTCTTTGAAATACGTCTGATGTCTCATGGCCTTCCTCGCGGGCAAAGTGTCCGATAGTGCTGTTATCCAATGTACAAATAAGTAATCGGTGTATTGTAAATGACACAATTTCTCATATGTTTTGTTCTGTATTTTATTATGAATGCTGTTCCTTTTCATACTTCATCTATTTGTATTATCATTCAAAATGCATGCGCAAATTAAATAATTATTCACAGTGCGTCCAAATTATAAGATCAACTTTCCATTTCTGTGTTGCACACAGAATAAATTTTGTCTTCTGAAATTTGTGCTTCCATCTATTTTTAGTGAATTTCCTTCTTCTCTTTTGCTTCTTCTTGTCTTGTATGACTTTGCTGCTTTAGGAAACGAATTTTCCAGCCTTCTTATTTGCGCTTTCCATTTTCAGCTGTATTATCGAATTCTGAAACTGTATTTTTAACTTTTAGTTTTGATTTTATAACTTAAGGACTACAAAGAGCTACTTTTAAACAAATGGGTTAAGCAAAGAATACAATATGAAAAATTTCGTGGTGAAAGCAGAAATTTTGGTAGCCTAGCTACAGTCAGAGCAAATATAATAATTGAAGAAAAATAATAAAACATTTCACTTCATTTGATTTATTGTATTTCATAGTCCTTACATTATCATTGAAGCTTTAAGATGTGGAACAAGTCAATAGAATGGATGTCTGCCGTTTTAACAAAAACCTCCTAACTTACAGGCCAAGAAAAAAGGGTTATTAATAGAACTAGAAAACGTTGTATTGAATAGTTTAATCCTTCATGGGAACGGAAGTTTAATTCCATGTTTAGCTGGTGGTGGTGGTGATGGTGTTGATTATGATGATTAATTTCTTTGGCAATGTAACTTTTGTAATGAATCAAAAGGTGTCCGCGGAATCAAGGTGTTTTCAAACGATGTACCGTATTTATATCCTTCAATTTTTGTCAGCCTGTTAGAATATTTTTTGTTATTCTCAGACGTTTGAGACACTGAATAACATCGACTGAGGGTCTTCTCTTGGCTTGCAACTGTTGCTAATCTTTCCTGATAATTCTAGTTTATTTTTTAATTCTCTAAAGTCTAAGTTTTCAGGATCTAATTTTTAGCAGTGTTCAACGTTCAGGATGTGATTGAAGCAACAATAATGAACTAAAACTTGTAGACTCATCGCCATGTTGTCAATCTACTGTATAACTAGATTCATTTCCACTTTTAGTGATTTTTTTGCAACAATTGATGATGAACTCTCGTCCGATATTGTTGAAAATATAAAACATCTTGATTAAATACCATTAACGTTTCTGTCTTTGTAATTAAGAAAAAAAAACAATTGGATGAAAACCACCTTGTTGATGACACGAATAGTTTGCCCTTCAAGAAAGAAGAAGAAAAGGTATTAAAATTATCAAGGCAACTAAGTAAGGAGATAATAGGTTAGGGTGGCCAGTTCCTTTCCTCCTTCGCTGCATACATCGCTGACTAGTATCATAGTTCACTAATAAGACTTGAGATGTATGCTACAATATTGTTTTTCCTCTGACATATCAAGTGAAATGTACTGCCTGAATCACAATTTGAGGTAACTCTCCGTATAATAAAATAAAGTTATGGTTATGCTAGAGAACTTCATAGAGAGGCCTAGGTTTCAGATCATCTTTCAACAAGGCGGAGCGAATCATGTGCAAGAAGAATTTCAATCGTCGATTTCCAGAGGGACGGATTGGAAGAAATACACCCGTGCCATGGCCTGCAAGAAGTCCTGATCTTATCCTATTAGATATATTCCTCTGGGTTTATGTGAAAACAACCAACCAATTGCAAGCGTTACTCCAGACGTTCTTGTTAGAATGTGCACTGGAATTGAATATCGTTATGATGTGTGTCGTTTTGTTAATGAATCTTGCTAAAATGTTGTTTTGAATCTTTTTGAGTTCCTGAATTAAGTAAAAGCACTTTCAACCCTTTTCACACGAAACATACTTCACAGTAATCTCACGAATACTCACCATTCATTCTCTGAGACCCTGTATTTCTAAAGCATTCGAGAGTTGTACAAGGACGCGGGATCCTAAGAAATCAGATATAAACACCGAATGTTTATTACGATACAAGAATAAGAGATTCCTAGAAACGAAGTGATTTATCGTAGGCAAGATTCCCTGCTTTTCAACCCACATTGCCCGCTAGCAATTCCAGGCAAATTATTATGTTTGCTACATAAATAATCTGTGAAGCCGTCTTGCTTACATCGAAAAGCAATTAAATCAAGAACACGCTAAGAAGAAAAGCGAACTAAATGTACGAGGCTTATCAGTTTTTGTTCTATCTCCAATTACAATGTGATGAACCGACAGAACTCCATTAAGAAGAGGACATTTGGTCAGTACTGCAGACACACCACATTTGTCCACTTGTCTCTAGGGCCACTTAAGCCAGAGATAAACTAGTATAGATGATCCCTGTTCCTTACGGGACATAAATAAATAACAACTTATAAAACATTATACTGGCCATTAGGTTGAAATTAAGAAATCTTGGATGAAACTTCAGTGATTTGTTTCAAATTATTAAAAAAGAGTAATTGAGTTCCACACTTAAGCAAAGTTATTTTCTCATAGATAAGAACGAATTTATAATGTTCAACAATCAACACAGTCTAAAAAAAAGTTTTGTTGGCGTTATTCAATTTTGAATGTACAATAAACGAAACAGGTTAAATGGAACTATGATGTTGTATAATGTATCCAGTGAAACCTTAGATTATTCAATTTTATGTTCAGTGAAACAGACAAATTGAAATACTATCTGAATATTTAATTTTACGAAGCTATGCGAAATTAATGTGTTGTTCCAAAATTTTACATAAATAATATATATTTTTTTCAATGTAAGCACAAGTATCACAATATATTTAATATAATAGCTCTTTCACAGAGTTGTGAGAGTTTATTTAGACACATTGTCATTATTACAGCCAGTATTCCTAGAAATAAATAATTTTATTCCTTATTTTATGTCCCATTTAAACTGTAGGTATTGTGAATCTATGAGATCATTGTAATATACTTAGTGTAACGTTGAATTTCATCAACAGGTACTATTGAGACAATGAGATGGTCGTATTCGTAACTGTATTAATGTTCCATTTAATCAACAGAGACTATTGAGACAATGAGATGGTCGTATTCGTAACTGTATTAATGTTCCATTTAATCAACAGAGACTATAGAGACAATGAGATGGTGGTATTCGTAACTGTATTAATGTTCCATTTCATCAACAGAGACTATTGAGACAATGGGATGGTCGTATTCGTAACTGTATTAATGTTCCATTTAATCAACAGAGACTATTGAGACAATGGGATGGTCGTATTCGTAACTGTATTAATGTTCCATTTTATCAACAGAGACTATTGAGACAATGAGATGGTCGTATTCGTAACTGTATTAATGTTCCATTTAATCAACAGAGACTATAGAGACAATGAGATGGTGGTATTCGTAACTGTATTAATGTTCCATTTCATCAACAGAGACTATTGAGACAATGGGATGGTCGTATTCGTAACTGTATTAATGTTCCATTTTATCAACAGAGACTATTGAGACAATGGGATGGTCGTATTCGTAACTGTATTAATGTTCCATTTAATCAACAGAGACTATTGAGACAATGAGATGGTCGTATTCGTAACTGTATTAATGTTCCATTTCATCAACAGAGACTATTGAGACAATGAGATGGTCGTATTCGTAACTGTATTAATGTTCCATTTAATCAACAGAGACTAGAGAGACAATGAGATGGTCGTATTCGTAACTGTATTAATGTTCCATTTAATCAACAGGGACTATTGAAACAATGAGATGGTCGTATTCGTAACTATTAATGTTCCATTTAATCAACAGAGACTATAGAGACAATGAGTTGGTCGTATTCGTAACTGTATTAATGTTCCATTTAATCAACAGAGACTATAAAGTCAATGAGATGGTCGTATTCGTAACTGTATTAATGTTCCATTTAATCAACAGAGACTATGGAGACAATGAGATGGTCATATACGTAAATGTATTAATGTTCCATTTAATCAACAGAGACTACTGAGATGATAAGGTGATCGTAATCACTCTATTAATGATCCACTTAATCAACAGAGACTACTGAGGCGATGAAATTATATCTACGAAGAATGAGACCAGTGAGGCAATGAAATAATATACACACAGAATATGTAAACTATGAATTAATTATAATCATAGTTCCACATTTAATGTTCCACTTAACCAAGAGATATTATCGAGACGATGAAATGATAAAATCTACAGAGACTATTGAGACGATAAGATGATAATAATCATAATAAATATTTCGTGTTTCACATAACCAACATATCATAATGAGGTTATTATATGAAAAAATTTACAGAGACTATTGAGACGATAATATGATAGCAATCATAATAAATATTATTTAATGTTCCACTTAATCAACAGATAAAATTTAAATGATTAAATAATAAAATCTGCAGAGTCTATTTGAGATTATGAGATGATTTGACCCCTTCAGTTCTGAATTTATATTTAAAAAAATTAAAAAAAAAACAGGTCACATAATCATTCTGGGGATCCAAAATTCCCAAATTAAGTCTTCACAGAAAATTAAAATTTGGGGACAGTTTTGATCCCTGGGACCCCAAAATTTTAAATTTTATTTTAATTCAGTTATAGAAATGTTTAAAAAATACTATTCTTCATTTCTATCACATTGAATTTTTCAAAATATTTAAAAGTATCGAAGACATTCCAAAAAAGAAAAAAAGGAACAATGTACACTGTAATGTAAATCAGGCCTGAAGGGGTTAAATTATATTTATACATTTTATGTTCTATTTAATTTACAGAGGTAATTAAAACGATGAAATATTAAGATCCAGAGCAGCTAATCAGACTATGAAATGGCTGTAAATAATAATAATTCTATATTTAATGTTACATTTAATCACCAGAGATTATTTGACAATAAAATTATAACATTTTCCGATACTAATGAGGCGATAAGATCATTGTGATCACAATCCTACATGTAATGCTTAACTTAATCAACAGGTTCTATTGAGCCAATGAAATTATAACATTTTCCGAGACTAATGAGGCGATAAGATCATTGTGATCACAATCCTACATGTAATGCTTAACTTAATCAACAGGTTCTATTGAGCCAATGAAATTATAACATTTTCCGAGACTAATGAGGCGATAAGATCATTGTGATCACAATCCTACATGTAATGCTTAACTTAATCAACAGGTTCTATTGAGCCAATGAAATTATAACATTTTCCGAGACTAATGAGGCGATAAGATCATTGTGATCACAATCCTACATGTAATGCTTAACTTAATCAACAGGTTCTATTGAGCCAATGAAATTATAACATTTTCCGGTACTAATGAGGCGATAAGATCATTGTGATCACAATCCTACATGTAATGCTTAACTTAATCAACAGGTTCTATTGAGCCAATGAAATTATAACATTTTCCGAGACTAATGAGGCGATAAGATCATTGTGATCACAATCCTACATGTAATGCTTAACTTAATCAACAGGTTCTATTGAGCCAATGAAATTATAACATTTTCCGAGACTAATGAGGCGATAAGATCATTGTGATCACAATCCTACATGTAATGCTTAACTTAATCAACAGGTTCTATTGAGCCAATGAAATTATAACATTTTCCGGTACTAATGAGGCGATAAGATCATTGTGATCACAATCCTACATGTAATGCTTAACTTAATCAACAGGTTCTATTGAGCCAATGAAATTATAACATTTTCCGAGACTAATGAGGCGATAAGATCATTGTGATCACAATCCTACATGTAATGCTTAACTTAATCAACAGGTTCTATTGAGCCAATGAAATTATAACATTTTCCGAGACTAATGAGGCGATAAGATCATTGTGATCACAATCCTACATGTAATGCTTAACTTAATCAACAGGTTCTATTGAGCCAATGAAATTATAACATTTTCCGGTACTAATGAGGCGATAAGATCATTGTGATCACAATCCTACATGTAATGCTTAACTTAATCAACAGGTTCTATTGAGCCAATGAAATTATAACATTTTCCGAGACTAATGAGGCGATAAGATCATTGTGATCACAATCCTACATGTAATGCTTAACTTAATCAACAGGTTCTATTGAGCCAATGAAATTATAACATTTTCCGGTACTAATGAGGCGATAAGATCATTGTGATCACAATCCTACATGTAATGCTTAACTTAATCAACAGGTTCTATTGAGCCAATGAAATTATAACATTTTCCGGTACTAATGAGGCGATAAGATCATTGTGATCACAATCCTACATGTAATGCTTAACTTAATCAACAGGTTCTATTGAGCCAATGAAATTATAACATTTTCCGGTACTAATGAGGCGATAAGATCATTGTGATCACAATCCTACATGTAATGCTTAACTTAATCAACAGGTTCTATTGAGCCAATGAAATTATAACATTTTCCGGTACTAATGAGGCGATAAGATCATTGTGATCACAATCCTACATGTAATGCTTAACTTAATCAACAGGTTCTATTGAGCCAATGAAATTATAACATTTTCCGGTACTAATGAGGCGATAAGATCATTGTGATCACAATCCTACATGTAATGCTTAACTTAATCAACAGGTTCTATTGAGCCAATGAAATTATAACATTTTCCGAGACTAATGAGGCAGTGAGATGATTGCAATCAAAATTATTTATTTCATGTTTTCTCTTACAACAACTAAAAAAGAACTATTGAGACAATGAAATGATAAAATATGCAGAGATCATTGAGGCAATGAGCTTATTGTAATCATAACAATTATTTAGTGTTTCATTTAAACAATACAGACTATTGAGACGATGAAATATAATCATCGTCACTATCATCATCATTGTCACTTCATGGCGTAGGAAAATCTTCTGTTTCATCCTATGCTTTATCTGACGAAGATCGAGTCCTCATGATTTGTTGGGAAACCGAATGACGAACAAGAAAACGTTTGGTTAAATAAGACTGAGCAAAAAACCAAGCCTATAATCTGACGTCGTCATTAACCGGCCTAAATTTAAATTTGAATGTTGTTATCACGTATTGAACTCTGTGCTGTTGTTTTACCTTCAGTGTCTTGAACAATTTGTCATTTAGAACGTCTGAAGAAGGTGTAATAAAAGTGAAAATGAAGCAAAATGGAATCAATTAGCTGGAAACCAGTAATGGCGGAACACGTTTCAGAGTAGATGCTCATTAATATTGTTTAACGCCTATCCAATATACTTTCAGTTTAATGGTGAAGGTGGTAAATGGACCGTTTATAATGGGTATGTAAATTTCTTGAACTGTGGAATAATCTCGTTATTCCAGAATATCCTGACTCGTAGGGTGGGAGAGGGTTCTAAAGCTTGTGGATAGACCTCCCACTTGGACGCATGCAAATACTTCCACAATATGTAAAGTTTTTTCTTTACTTATGTCACGTAACATTTTCATAGATTAATTTTGTGCATGCTATCAACTTTTATTTTTTTATTTTTATTTTTATTTTTTTAGTATGTAGTGGTCATTCTCGTAAGACGTAGTCACGAAATGGTATAGTAGTATAGATTAGTGAATAAACTTTTAGAAGGCACGACACACTTTCGAGCGAGATTTTTATTTTTGAACCACCACTACCGTATCTGTACTTAACACTATTATAAAAATACAAATCCCTGTAAAATAGAAAACAACTACAACTATAATTTTATCCAAAATCAGTGGATACCAACCAACTTTTATTGTACCGTACCTGTAAGAAGAAAAATTGGATTTTACTAACATATTTTTCAATTCTCTTTGACTTCTTAGACTGTCCTTATTTGCGGATGTATTTTTCGAACACTTAAGCACTGTGAATAGTACAGTTACATCAGTTTATTTTTACTAACATTTTTAATATTAACCTGGCTATACCTTTCTATTAACGATTGAAGCAGGAAACACCGTTTGCTACCTCTTCCACGACTGGAGTTCGATGTAACTGGCGTAAAATACAAATCACTTTACTAGGTATAGGAGGGAAAAAAAGTAGTTCATCCATTTATGTAAACTAGGAAATATCGCAATTTTGAGTTTGATAATTTTCATTAGGTTTTTGTTTAATCAAAATACAGTACTGTATTAACACTTAGTGTTTTTACTCACGAATTGAGCTGTCCATTCGGACTTATTCATTATGCAATGTATATTCTACTGTTACAGCACATTAGCGTGCAGTATAGAGAATGAAGTTAAATTGAAAAATAATCATAATATGGATATTTAAACACATTTTTTGAAAATGGTGGCCGTTCATTTCGATACAGGCTTCAGTTCTTCTGTGCATATTATCACACTATAGACTATTGTACCTAATTCCAATTACCAGTTTCGTCCTTCGTACGAGTAACTCATGTTGAAATAATTCTGCACCTACTCTATAAAAGAGTACATTACGTACTGTAAATTCAATCTTCACTTCTGCCCGATCCGAAAAGATAAAATTACTCAGAAATGCTATCTACTGTCCGTTCAAGATTTTCGCAGGGTCGTAGAAAGGGGGGATCACGTGACAGTTAATTACTTAACGAGGCCCTTTTATTTAAGTTATTTTAAACAGTTGTATAATATTACGTAGACGTCCAATTACTAACAGAAATTAATGTTTTCACGAAAGACCAAAGATCGCCCAGCTACTAGACTTTACAGAGGGGCGAACAGAAGCAGGTGGGGGAAACCGGGATGCGACGCAGGCAAACGGACGACAGTATCTGTGCGAAAATATTATTCAATATTGAAAGCTCTTTCGTCATTGGAAAACGCGAACATATTTCTGGAACGTACTATACTCACTAACTCAGTACTGCTTACGCGCCCTCGGCTCTGTGTCGTGAACGGTTGGACCTTTTCTAGTAGAGGGGTGGGAGTGAAGTACATTAAAAAACTCAGGTACAATAAAAATTGAAGTAAAGATAAAATGATGTCCCTGTAGTTTACAAGGCCTTTAGTATGTTATTACTTGACCGAGGCCAGTTGAGTCCTGCAGCCTGGAGCGCCATTTGTACTTCTCCTGCGTTCGTATAGCATCATCGCGATAGTTCTCATTACGCCTGCTCTCCACTCACCTTGGTCGAGTAATAACATAACAGCCAGAGATAAAAATGGACGGATTTATAAGAAAACTTGAGTTCTAGTTTACATCACTTGACAAAAATAAATGTCATTTACTCCAGTATGTTAAATAAATCATGAGTAATTTAGCTACGTACGACAAATACTGAGATTGTTTTTTGCGGATATGCAGTTATTAAGTTTGCGCAATTTTATACAACAGAAAAAATGACCGCCCTCTGGAAGCTATCTTCGCTACAATTCGGAGACAGACGATGTTACATGTTGTTCGACCACGTAGCTTGATATCTACAGTTATAATTGAAGTGTTTTACGTGTTACTATTGTAGCGCAATGGTAGTGTTCTGGGCTGATATTCGTAACGTTGTGCGTTCGAACACAACGCAGTGCTTTTTGTTCTTATTTTTAAGAGAGAGAAAGAAAATATAATTGCTTCTGTATCTTTCATGACAGGTTCGTGATTGAATTATTGTGTTACAGTATAATGTAGTAATATAAGAAGAAAAAACTAACATTAGTAATATACAGCTGTATTGTTCCAAACATAACATCTATACTAATAATAAATCTGTAGCCGAAATTTTTCTGGTAATTTTCGATTTTCCAAAATAATTGGTCCTAAAAATATATAATTAACCACCCTGAAACAGAAAATCGCTTTTTTGAAATTTTTGTTTGTATGTCTGTCTGTCTGTCTGTTTGTTACCTTTTCACGCGATAATGGCTGAACGGATTCCGATGAAAATTGGAATATAAATTAAGTTCGTTGTAACTTAGATTTTAGGCTATATGGCATTCAAAATACATTATTTAAAAGGGGGGTTATAAGGGGGCCTGAATTAAATAAATCGAAATGTCTCGCTTATTATTGATTTTTGTGAAAAATGTTACATAAGAAACGTTTCTTTAAAAATGATTTCTGATAAGTTTTATTCTTTGAAAAATTTTGATAGGACTGATATTTAATGAGGTAAATGAGTTTTAAAATTAAAATAACTGCCATCTAAGGCGGTGTATTGAAATAAAAAACAAATGACTTCGTCTATAAGGGGCCTTGGACACAACAATCGAAAGCTATGAAAGATAGCCTACAGACAATGTTTCTGTGTTTTATGAAGTAATATCGGAAGCTAAATTAACCGATTTGTATAATTAATTATTATTTCATCATTGGAAAGTGTAGTTTCTCTGGATGGACATAATGCTATAATGTTATTACAGTAACTTGTGAGTGAATTGAGGACAGGTAAGATTAAAATAGTTTCTTATGCACAGAAAACTTGATAGGTTATTCTGTATATTCATTTCCTGTATTTCTTAAAATAATGTTTATGAACATATTCATTTTAATCTCAGAGAATTAACGAACATACGAGAGTGTATTGATTTAGTGTGCAGTAATAGTACTTTAGCTTAGCAATCCATTATTTTATAATTCAAATTTTAACTATGCTCAATTGAATCGTGTTAAAATACATAAAATATATATGCAATAAATGCAATGCAAAAAAAATGGGTAATGAGCCAAGCAGATCATGTTGCGCTGTTGTAAAAGCTGTTCCTCCTGAGATTCAAGAGCTCCCACAACAAATTAAAATTTTGTGATTCGAGTACATCCGTTATCAACACACTTTTTACATAATATAATATAATATAATATAATATAATATAATATAATATAATATAATATAATATAATAATAAATCTGTAGCCAAAATTTTTCTGTTAATTTTTGCTTTTTCAAAAATAATTGGTAATGACGATTAAGAAACATGTTAAAGGAATTGTCAATGCACCAACCGAGTGGTCTCTGGATCAAAATGATCGCATTTTAATATTTTAAATACAATTTAAATTAAGTAACATATTAAACGATTTATCCTTCTATCAAACACGAATGTTCCTGGATCAAACGTCCTATTTTAATTATGTAATTACTTTATATTTATTTCTAACGGGTGCAGCGGAGCGCACGGGTACGGCTAGTTAAATTATATTATTTATATCGTTGAAGAACGATAACAGAATATAAATGATAACTTTAATATTATTACATCGTTAAAGAAAGACAACATAATACAAATAATAACTTGAATATTATTTATATCGATAACGAACGATAACCAAATAAAATAACTTGAACTCAGAACCTTCGAATCACTAAGTTAGCACTCTGCCGCTGCTCTACGAGACGCAGAGATGGTTAAACACGATAGTTCTGAAACTATTTCAAGTGCGATTCGACAAGCGCATGCGTCGTGTATCATCACCGTGATCCAATGTGGACTTAAAATATATTCGCTGTTCACGAGTGCGGTCACTTTTTTTTTTGACAGTTGTACATATCAGCCATAATCTCAGTCAGAAGTACCATAACTTCTGTAACTGTAATGTATTAAGTACTGTAAATATAACTAACACTATAACTACTGTAAATATAACTGCTACCTTAATTAAAACTATAGGTAAGTAACTACTGCTACTATAACAACTACACCTAATATTTCTTATACTATTACTACTTCTTGTAGATTCAGAACATTCAACGTTTTGGAGCTATATTTCGGTTCCATCATCAGAGAAGTCTAGCATCTATCTGTGTGTCACTTACCGAGTATTTTCTGTGGTCCTGGACTAACAGATACAGTTCTCTTTCTTGTTCTTGTTGACAGAACTGATTAGTATCTCCTAAAAGTTTGAAATTTGTGTAGAACCTAAAGGCTGTGTGATGTATCTTGTCTCACAGTGAAAAGAGAGAGAAAGAAGATATGTCTTACTTCGTCTGTGTTGTTATGGGGATGGGGGAGTGGAGCGGTGCCTTCCATCCATCCAGTGGCGGAAGGGACTAGTTGATAGATTCTGTAGCACAAAATAAAATAACAGAATATCTCTCTTCGTACTGTGTAGTTCCGTCACTGAGCTTGTCTTTCAAGAAACTGAGTTCCGGCAGCCTGTACAATAACAAGATTTTGAAAGGAATCCTGAAAATTTACAACCCTCCTATAATCTCCACCCTCATTTGAAGGGACTTGGTTTTATTGCTACTGAGACAAGATAAACCTCACCAGGTATAATATCCTCTGGTCACAGAAATGTGAAGGGCCATCACGAGCAATGTAAGCTGGTGGAATAAATATCATATCCTCTCGTCACAATCCCATTAGTCGTGGCCAAGTGTTCTCACGTAGTTCATGTTGACCATAAGAATAAATCAGGTCGAAGAACATTTGCGCAAAGAATTCTGAATATTATCTTGTCGACCGGTTCAAGCGCTTTTCTACGGGCTGTCGTAAACATCACGTTTATACAGCATTATCTTGGCAATTCCTTATTTAACGTTCCTGTAAACTACATCGACTGTTCGAAGACAATGAGATCATTTCAATTATAAATCTTTATTTAACGTTCCTTTTGATGTAGAGAGGCTATTAAGTTACTTTAAGAGGACTGTAATTGTAACTCTTTACTTAATGTCTTTTTAAAACTGGAGATGCTGTTCAAAGACTGTGATTTTATACGGAGATAGTGGAACAACCATGAAATAACTTGGAATGCCAAGTATTCAGAGGAAATCTGCTGTCGGCCACTTCGTCATGAATATAAAAAGATTACAGAGTATCTATCGACTCCCGTCTTGGTGCCAAACTGCCACCTGAATGAGATATGCGTGTACGTTTGACAATGCCGCCATAGATTCTCAACTGTTTGCGTTTTAATATTTTTATATTTCATTTTCTAATTATACGAAGTTCAAAGAAAGCGCAGGCAACGTGCAATATAATTTTTTTCCTTTGGTAATAAGTGCTATTTCTTAATTGTCATAAACGTAATGGAAATGATCATTATTCACTTCAAATTCTGTTTTTTGTAACTAGGATACTGACACTAGAACTGAACTATTTCACATGAGAAAAATTACAAATTTGTATTTCCTTTTACTTGTCAGAAAAATAGCGTAATATACAAGGTTATTTCAAAGTTAGTTCCCAGTCTCAAATGGCCGTAACTTTGGCAAATTTTTAGTCTGCAAAATAAAAACACCAATTTGTTCGTAAACAAAGGAATCCCGCAGTATCTCCGTCTAGAGTTACGTTAAAAAAATCAAAATCCTACACGGATAAGAATATAATTGTAACACGACAAGAGACATTTTGAAGTATAATATAATACGCTCTTTTTTGACATAAATGTATCAGTTCATTTTGGATTGTCGCACATCTAGAAATGTTAAAACAATTCTACTACGTCTGACAAATTAAGACTGTTATGCTGTCAACGTTGTACTTATACTATATTTTAAAGGGCATTGTTCTTCTAATGATATCTGTTTTACATTCCTTTGAGGTAAAGTGAACAGGACACGAAGGCAATCTAAGAACGACGAAAATTCCATGGAATCTGCATTCTACTCTTTCTGTGTGAGCTTGTATTTCTTATAGTACGTCGCGAAGCATAATTTCATCAAATAACTCATAGCTATCAGATGCATTTCTTGATAGATAAAGATTGAGAAAATGATAATCTCTGTTTGTATGTACGTATAATGTCTTCTGTATATCTGGGAATAAGCCCGTTTTGTGGAAATAATTTTACATTTCATATATTCAGTCTCTTTCTTCTTCTTACCCTTCCACTTGCTCTCTTCTTCCTCATCCTTTCATTTATTCTCTTTCTTCTCCAAATCATCTTTCAATTTACTCTCTTTCTTCTCCTAATCATCTCTCTATTTACTCTCTTTTTCTCCTAATTATCTCTCCATTCACTCTCTTCTCCTAAAGAACTCTCTTCTCCTAGTCATCTCTCCATTTACTCTTTCTTCTCCTAGTCATCTCTCCATTTACTCTCTTTCTTCTCCTAATCATCTCTCCATTTACTCTCTTTCTTCTCCTAATCATCTCTCCACTTACTCTCTTTCTTCTCCTAAACATCTCTCTATTTACTCTCTTTCTTCTCCTAATCATCTCTCCATTTACTCTTTTTCTTCTCCTAATCGTCTCTCCATTTACTCTCTTTCTTCTCTTAGTCATCCCCATTAACTCTCTTTTCCTTACCTTTCTATTATTGCTCTTCTCCTCTTCTTAACAGTCACTTTCTTCCTAGTCTCTTAAATAGTGTAGGAGGAATAACTGTGCACAGACTAACAAGCAAGTGGCTTGTGGAAAAGCACTTTGTTGAAACACAAAAATGATGAAATATGCATTTATGTCTCGAACTGGGTTTTGCACAGTATTACAATTATGAATTAGTTTAATTTCTTAGGCTGCTATTACACCATCAAAGTTCTTTGATAAAGAATATGATAAAATATTTTATCAAAGATGTTTGATAAAAGATAGGATTTGGGGTATATTACACTACATAAAATCTTTTATAAAATATTTTATCAACAGTAATCTCACTAGAGGTTTTGATTTATCTAGAGAAAATCAAAACTCGAGTGGGATTTAATTGACTATTACACGATTAGAAGAAAGTATATAAAGATTAGAAGTAACGAAGTACTCCAATACAATAAAATATTGACTTACAAAAATACAACTGTCTTCAAATGTATGATTGTACCATCTCTAAAATATTACGCTAGATGGCAGTAGTGTGTTATGTTTAGCTCACCGCCGTCTGGGTTAGCTGTTTTCTTGTCATCAGTTGTGCCAACTATGGAATCTCCATTGAACTCTGTGGACGGTTACTAGTCAAGAAGGCTTTGTTGATTCAGTTTCATTTTTATTAAAACAGTTGCATTTAACTTCAATTATCCGGATCCCAGTAATCAACGTCACTTGACAGATGATTTTCAATAAATCTTAGTATTAAACAATCTCTGATACGTGGCTATTCATAATACAAATATAGCAGAAGCTATAACATAACCTAAATAATATAAACAATTGTAAGAAAGGTTTTAATTAGGGATGATGAAATAAACAAGACAAGTTTTAATTAAGGATGATGAAATAAAAAATAAACATGAACAATTTTAAAAGAAACAATTATTGAAAGTACAATTTTCAAATATGAATGTTTTAGTGGTTGGTGGTTCAGTTGATGTTATATTGGACGTGTGCGTAAAAGAAGTGGACTCGTTGATGTACATGGTGTATCCCTCAACTTATTCAGGATTTCCGAATGGTGCTCTTCATTTATTTGTAAATAGGGTTTCAGGGAAGATGCATAGCTATGACCAGTGATCTTTGTTAATTCTTGTTCTTGAATGCCAATGCGAGTCATATTTGAAAGTGATGTGCATCGACTGAAGTGCTTTGTAATTTTCTGTTTTTTGACGTCCAGACCAGTGCTGTTTGAAATGTTGGCAAACAAAGAAACAAATGCTAGGGTAGTGATAAAAATAAACAAATGCTAGGGACGCGATAAAATTAAACAAATACTAGGGACGCGATAAAATTGTGCGATAAGCAGCCATGATTGGTTGAAAGACGTCGTTTCGTATCGTTTTATTGGTCAAAAGTAGTGTGACGTAGTAAAAGTGTAATAGTCAAAGATAACCTAAAATTAGGAACAAAAGCTCACCTAACACTTGTTCCACAACACTTAACACGTGTTCCGAGGATTTGTTGATACTAATATTTACGCGTTTAGTTTATGATTTGTTGATACTAATATTTATGATTTGTTGACTCCTACGTGGCGAGCCTTAGCCGGAGTGTGATATGTGCCGTGTTCCACTTACGGTGGAATATTTTTTATTGCATTGTAGAAAATATGACCGTGTCCGTCGGCAATATGGAATTCGGCCGACTCTACGTGACGCTGTTGGAAATGATTTTAATTGTACAAATGCAGTTCTGAGATTTTTATCGAATACAGGACTTGACAGGGTGTCTTTTATTGATCCATTTCACTTATCCTCCGGACCCTTTACATCCGGAGGTTACATTTGTTGTTTAGTATATGTTTTTAACAAACTTGACATTTCGGACCTTTTACATCCGAATATTTTATAAAATTTTATTATTTTAAATGCGCCAGGTAATTTATCTCTGGTGGTATTTGTTTTATTATTTTATTCTCTTTTGAAATACTGCCTAGGATATGAGAACTGCTCACTTTTATAATTTCTTAAGAATCACCTTGTGGATACTGCATTTGTGTACCTCGTTTTCACTATGACAACGTGTTTTAGTTTCGTGTTGGCTTTCAGTTTATTGCCTTGCTTATTTTTAGTTTTGAAGAATTTTAGATAAGGGCGCAAATAGTCAGAGTAGCTGACGCGCCCTTTTTAAACCCCACTAACTAACTTATGATTCGTTGATACTAATATTTACGCGTTAAGTTTATAACACCATGAATGAAGAGCAGCACTATGCTTGCTTAGCTACAATTAGTTCAATTATTACATACGCATTTTACTGAGAAGGAAACAGAAAAAGAAACGCCTGTGGGTTAAACCGTGAATTGCAAAACGTGATAAGATAGGCATCCATCAGAACTTATTGAAAGAGCTACAATGTGAGGACTTCAAAAGTTATACAAATTATTATAAAATATTATTATATAATATTAATACGAGGCGCATCCAGAAAGTAAGTTTCCCGATTTTTTCCCCTTGAAAGTAAACGTAATTAGCCGTGTCAATTGCGCATGCGTAACAGATCTATGACGTATCAATCATATGCCAGCCGGACAGGTCCCGCCTGGTGCCAGTAGCGTGGCAGCAGTGGTCCGAAATGGAAGCTCTTATTCCTTCTCCCGCCGCCTGCGAGGTTCGGTCGGTGATAAAGTTCTTTAACGCACAAATCATTGCGCCAATTGAAATTCATCGGCAGCTCTGTCAGGTCTATGGGCCGAACATCATGAGTAAGCAGATGGTGCGTCGCTGGTGTAGGCAGTTTTCCGAAGGTCGTCAAAGTGTCCATGATGAAGAGCGCAGTGGGCGACCATCCCTCATCAATGATGATCGTGTTGAGCTGGTGCGGCAGTGTATCATGGAGAACCGTCGCTTCACTATTACGGAGCTGAGCAGCCATTTTCCGCAGATATCGCGATCCTTGTTGCATGAGATTTTCACTAAGCACCTGCTGTGCAAAAAAGTGTGTGCCAGGTGGGTGCCGAAAAACCTGACACCCGAACACAAAATTCAACGTTTAGGAGCAGCACTGACATTTCTGCAACGGTATCACGATAACGGCGACGAGTTTCTCGACAGGATCGTCACGGGCGATGAGACTTGGATTTCGCACTTCATCCCGGAAACCAAGCAGCAGTCAATGCATTGGCGGCATAGTGGATCTCCGGTCAGGACGAAATTCAAACAGACGCTGTCGGTACGGAAAGTGATGTGCACGGTGTTCTGGGACAGGAAGGGCATTGTGTTCATTGACTTCCTTCCAAGAGGTGAAACAGTGAACGCTGACCGCTACTGTGAAACACTGCGAAAATTGCGACGTGCCATTCAAATAAGAGGCGTGGAGTGCCTTCTGCAGGTGTTGTGCTCCTCCATGACAATGCTCGTCCACAAACGGCTCGGCGCACAGCAGCTGTTTTGACGAAATTGGAGTTTTTTCATCATCCACCCTACAGTCCTGATCTTGCTCCCAGCGATTTTCACGTTTTCTTGCACCTGAAGAAATTCCTGTCCTCCGGTGAGCGTTTTGGCAACGACGAAGAGCCGAAAACGTCTGTCACACGCTGGTTCCATTCACAGGCGGCAGAGTTCTACGACAGAGGGATACAAAAGTTGATCCCACGATACGACAAGTGTCTCAATTCTGATGGTGGCTATGTTGAAAAATAGCTGAAACATTGCTG
Source organism: Periplaneta americana (assembly GCA_025594305.2). Classification (NCBI taxonomy): domain Eukaryota; kingdom Metazoa; phylum Arthropoda; class Insecta; order Blattodea; family Blattidae; genus Periplaneta; species Periplaneta americana. Next base: position 97,408,188 of record JAJSOF020000019.1, read on the forward strand.
TACCTGTTGCCAATAAATGTTTTCCTGAAAGTGTGTGTTCTTTTTTTTTAAATAGGGAAACTTACTTTCTGTATGCGCCTCGTATTATATTATACAAATTATTTATGTACAACATTTAATTTCCTTCATACTCCAATATCAGAAATTTTGTGATAGCAACAGTCCAGTTATATTTGCGTTCAACCATATTTGTTTCAAGGCATATAAATCTTTTATCAAAAATAACAAGATGCACTTACATTTTATAAAAGATATTTTATCAAAGAAACTTTTATAAGAGAAAACCCATTACACTGTCATATATTTTATAAAAGATCTTTGTCAAAGAACTTTGATAGTGTAATAGCAGCCTTAACGGATATTCACATTTTTACTCTTGTTTCTGAAGATACTTTCGGATTGTTTAATTATTTAAATCATTACTTCCGGTAGTATTAACTAATTTGCCATGAAACACGTTGGTCAACAGCTTTCGTCACCGAAGATCCGACCTCAAATTCCAACTAGCACAAAAAGTAGTCGTGGGCAAAGGCTGTATTTGGGTAGCCTATATCTTCTCGAAAGCTCTACCCGCTTTTTTTGCCGAAACAACATAACTTCTCCATTCACTTTAATCCATAAAATTAAATAGTCGAGCAGAATCGTGCTCTCTACCAGTAGAATTAAAGATGGCTTATAATATACACGCACAGACTCACGCATTTTTCTTTCTCCGTATGTCTGTGGGAAGTGTTGCCTATGCCATTCTTGCACTGCGATAGATCATCACCCGCATGTGACCGCCCGCCGCGACACCGGTGCTGGAACCTGCTGAAGGGTCATCTCTGCTGATACACCCCCCACAGTGTCTCGGCTGAGGTCTGTCTTGTATCTTAAGATGATTGACAACGTCTGTGCCAACCAATCTTACGTCATAATTTTCTGTTCTCTGACAGAAGACAAGTAGATACGTAACTGCATATACGCTACTATATGATGTATAATCCAACTCTGAAATGGTGGAATCCACTCAGAAACCTATTCTCGCCATTCTTAGAGACGATCCTACTTTTTGGGGTGGAATGGGGGTTATGTGTTAGTATGAAGTTGGTTGTCGTACTGTGAGATTGCCTCTCGAGATGTGTTGTTACTAAGGCTAGGATTTTGATGAAATTGCATCTTTTTTCTAGTAAGCCAGAAACATAGTTGCTTTAGTATTTATATGTTATGTGATAAAGTAAAAGTTTTGGGACATATTTGTTACGGAACTTTTTATATTTTTTGCCTGTTTCAACTCATAAGAACATTTTTTGTTTTATTCCATCATTTTTTTAGGCATTTTCATTTAATTTTGGCCATAAATCCCCATTATTAATGGAAAATGTTTATTTCCTTTGATAGTTTCTCTACATATTTTGTTCATTAATACTCATTTTTTGTATAATATTTTAATCGTCTTCTACACAAATATTGTCGCTTTAACGTAGTACACCCCATGTAATGGATCAGTCCAACCACCCTTCAATATAGACTCCTCTCTATCTGCTAGTTCCGGATAAAAGTGGCCTTGTGGTGGACTACATGGAAACTACATCAGGTAAAATAATTAATTAAAGTATACTACTTAGAAAAAATTATGTAAAATAAAATAAACTTAAATGTTGGTACTAGAATTTAATTTAATTCCTAGTCTAAATATTAAGTAGTACAAAATCTCTTTTCCTACTAAGGCAATTACGTAACATCAACTTTTAGGGCATATTTAAGGGCATTTTTGAAAGATTTTTAGGTCATAAATGCATTTTTTTTGGAATTTTTTTTCATGATTTATAGGTCATCAAAATCCTAGCCCTAGTTATTACTCGACCGCAAAATATCAGTGACAAGTTGTGACACAACTCACAACATCCCCTAATTTTCTTTCCTATTGCATTTGAGATAAGTGAATCCTCACATATGATGATTTTTTGTCTATGCTCCGCATTTTCTCCATCTCAGTTCCAATCTATCAACTATACAATCGAATAGTAACGATCTTCATTATTACTAAGTGGAAATAATATGCGGAATGAACAGCTCAATTAATAATGTATTCGATTGTATTTTTTTACCTAAAATCACTTAACAAATGATTATTTATTAATATTCAATACTTTAAAATAAATAATTAAAATTTCAGTCGTGCAACCTCTTTTCTGCAGAGTCCTGTCCCCCCCCCCAATATTTCAAAGAAGTCGGCGACGATCATCAGAAGGAACGATCATTAAAACTGAATGTTGATAACGGTTAATTTTACTTTTAAACTTAATGAACTCATGTAAAAAGTTAATATGCAATACGTATATTGTCTTTAAATGCACCCAAAAATGTAATATAAGCTACAATAAGTCATTGTACTATATTTTTAGTAAAATTGTTGTCAAAAATTTACATTAGATCTAATTTTATTCATCACGTAAACAGAAAATTCTATTTTTATTAGATTATCTGTGTTTAATTACCGCATTTTCTCGAATATTCCGCGCAGTCTTTTTTTCGAAAACCAGTAAAAAATACCGATGTGCGGCTTATTCAAAATGAATTTGGCAACATTGCCTGGTTTCCCCCCTGCGCAACTCCTAAGGTGGTAGCGCATACCAAAATCTTACCGCACGATTTCAATTGTTATCAATGTTAAATGGCATTTGGATTAGCAATGAATGTGTGAGAATAGAGTTAAAGTGTGATAACTGTATAGTTTGTGCGTCTTATATTTTCAATTCTAAAAATGTGTACCACTGAAGGTATGACATTGCGATGCTTTACTTGCAGCGAAAAACTTAAAATTATCAAAGATTTACGATCCTTTACTTGTAGTGAAAAAACTTAAAAAGCCATGACGTTACAATGTTAAAACTGAAATATACCGTCTATACTTATCTAATATTATATGATTAATTATAACATAAACGTTTTCGGCACTAATGTGCCATTTTCAAATGTATGAGAATTTGCCTAATTACATGTTCAAATAGGTGCACACAGTTCATGTGCACCTATTTGAACATGTAATTAGGCAAATTCTCATACATTTGAAAATGGCACATTAGTGCCGAAAACGTTTATGTTATAATTAATCATATAATATTAGATAAGTATAGACGGTATATTTCAATTTTAACATTGTATTACAACCTGCTTATCGGATAAATCATACAACATGAAAAAAGCTATGACGTGCTTAGGAAAACATTTGGGGCTAAGAAGGATGAAATTGCAGGAAAATGGAGGAAGTTACACAACGTAGAACTGCACGCATTCAATTCTTCACCTGACATTATTAGGAACATTAAATCCAGACGTTTGAGATATATAGGGTATGTAAAACGTATGGGTGAATCCAGAAATGCAATAGAGTGTTAGTTTGGAAGACTTTGGGGAGGCTGAGACTTTGATGGGAGGATAATAATAAAATGGATTTGAGAGAGGTGGGATATGGTGCTAGAGACTGGAGTAACCTTACTCAGGCAATGGATCGATGGCGGGCTTATGTTAAGGCGGCAATGAAACTCCGGGCTCCTTAAAAGCCATTTGTAAACAAGCAAAGTAAATAAGGTCTATAGTTTGACTGTGACAGGTAAAAGATCTGGAATTAAAGAAGTTACCATGTTACATTTCAATGCCTGAACTGAATGTAACGTTGATCTTTACTAGGGTCGGAATGTTTGGCAAAATGCCTTTTTTACTGGGTTGAAGTAAATCATTATTTGCTAGATATAAATGTGGTTTGGAGTAAATCAAAGTGATAGGGCCAATTTTTATTTTACCTATTTTGCCTTTTTAAGGTGTTTCTTACTAATAAATACCTTTTTCGTTATTTTAAAGCAATATTTCTTGTTTATTTGCTATTTTCTTATTAATTGTAATATAATGTGTATGAAATTTAAATATTTGAAATAATGACTAACTTTACTAATAATAGTAAATAAAAGTAATTTATTTCAGTCCTTAATCTACTAAAAATCGTGCTTTAATACTATTGGTGTAATATGAATAATTATGTACAATCCACAGTTACAAATACAATATTGTCATGTCTTCACGGTGCCAACAATCAGCTTTGTAATTTTAAATATTAAGCTCGTTCTCATAGAAGTTGTCACGTAGCATTTCCAATTGTTTGCTTTCATATTTTAAAATCTTACTGTTACAGTTTTATGCTACGCGTGTTTATTATTGTAGGAGAAAGAAATTTGAGTGAGGAACAGTCAGTTACTGTCGGGTGACAGAAGGTATAAAATCGGTTAGCTAGAATGCCTAAAATCTAAATTCAGTAAACCATTGAAAAAGTAAACTTCATGCTTACGTTAGTGAATTTGGTGCCCATGTGTTTTCAACCGCTGGAACAGTCTTGTTACGTAAGGTTTGTGAAAAGACAGTTAATTACGAAAAAAAGTAAATATGCGAGTTATGTTGATATAATTTAAATTTATTGCTAAATATATTATGCCTTTTTAAAATTTATGCCTATTTTGCCTGCCTATTTTAACTGTTATAAATGCCTAAACATACGGGCTCTAGTCATTATTATAAATTATAATTTTATTTCATCTCAAAATGTGTTTAGGCCTAATTTACTTCATAACTTATTATTCTTTATTTATTAATTCCTGTCAACTGCCCACAATATGCTAAATTCTAAAATCATAAATGCTACAGAATGCTAATTTTTTAAAACTGTAAATGCTGAAACCCACGAACTCGTATATATTTATGTTTAATAGATTTTATATACTGAAAAAAAAAAATATTTGGCAATTTATTTGCATTCAGATTTTCTATTCTCGCCATTTTTTTTCTTTCTCTCTTTGAACGCCCATGGTGCCTAACAGCGCTGGGATAACAATGACGGAAGCCCGGCAGTCAGCTGTCATTTTCCTCTCTCACGCGGCCAGGCGGCCGGGTGTCATGTTGAATTTGATACGTTCATCGGTTCCGCGGTCTCTGCATGCCTTTCCCGCGGCCTGCGGTTTGCTACCCCCGGGCTGCGTGCACCTTCCATCCTTTTCATTTGGAAGAGCCAATTACGTCTATATAATTTACACTACAACCTACTTTCCTTCACGAAAAAAATATGGATTGTACTTCATGCATATATTTTGTCTCTCAAATTGAATTACCCTTTCTACCAATAAGCGATCTTGTGACCTCGATGTTGAACATTTCAGTTAACCGATCAGTCACGCAAATAAGTTGCAATTTAATAGCAGCCACCGTTTGTGTATGGCATGTTTACAAATAAGCGTATTTTTTTAGGGAGAACTTTTCTAGGCCGTCTTACTAGATTGACTCTCACGACGCTGACAGTTCTTAGTACACTTTTTATGTGTTTCGCAAAAAATTCCGTTCCTTTATGATATTGCGCATAATATCTGCAGATATGTTTCAGCTTATTTTCTTTTCACTAGGCCTGTAACTCGAAAGACAAACACGAATGAAATCGATTAATACCCAAGTAAATAAAAAAAAATAAAATTTTATTTTCTCTACAGAACATTATTAATTAATTAATTTATTTATTTATTCATTTGTTCATTCATAGATTTCTGCCCAAGGGCGGGTCTTTCACTGCAAACCCAGCAGCATTCTTCTCTGTTTGCCGCTTCCTCTTAGTCTCTGCATACGATTCATATAGGCGGAAATCAGGCGGTAGCGCTTTTCCTTGCTGGTCCGGAGTTGCGCTCGGACATGGGTTCGATTCCTCCTTGGGCTGATTACGTGGTTGAGTTTTCTTCCGAGTTTTTTTAATAATAATAATAATAATAATAATGATTTATTTTAGCTGGCAGAGTTAAGGCCGTAAGGCCTTCTCTTCCACTCAACCAGCAAGGCCTTCTCTTCCACTCAACCAGCAGTTTTTCCCCAACCGTAAGAGAAATGTCAGGTAATCTCGGCCTCATCTCGCTAAATACCATTTCGCTATCACCAATTCCACTGACGCTAAATAACACGGTAGCTGAAACAGTGTCGTTAAATAGCCAAGTAAAAAATGTCCATATACAGTATCCTAATGTTGTCTATCATCTGGTAACTTCAGCCTCGAACTTTTTACCCTTCACCATTCCTTCTAGTACGTCCTTCGCTAGATATTTTCTTCTTAGGCAGTGACCCAGCCAATTTAGTTTTCTTTTCCTGATCATTTTGAGCATTTTTCTTCCTTCATCCTTTCTTCTTAGCAAAGCTTCATTTCTTATTCTATTTCACACGCTCCGTTCTTCTCCATATCCAGATTTCAAATGCTTCCAGTCATTTCTCTTCACTTCATCGTAATGCACATGCTTCTGACTCATACAGTGTTACACTCCACACAAAGCACTTCACTAGTTTCTTCCTTGATTATTTTTCTAGATTCCTGCAGAAGATGCTCCTTTTTCCTGTTACAAGTTCCTTTGCCATTGCTATCCTTCTCTTGACTTCGTGGCAACAGATAGACCTACAGGAGCAATGTGATAAAAATAAATATCATTGTCAAAATCACACATGCAAAATAAACTAATAGAGCCCAAGACTTTATAATAAAATTGCAAACCATTTTCCAAATTTTAAATATTTTAAAATTGAACATTTTAAAAAAGAAATTTATAAAATTATTCATAATATAGGCCTATAATATTGACAAATGTATGTATTTTTTTACCTTTTTATTTCTGTCGACTATATTCATGTTTTTATTGAATATCACTGGCTTCTGTCTGATTATCAATTTATATTAAATGTGTTCTTTCTCTCTTTTTCTCTTCTTTTTTTTTGTTCTTGTGTGTTATTTACATTTGTAGTTTGAATTAAGTTAATTACTGTATTTAGTAAACTGTCCTTGTAAATTTTATGTTATATTATTGGCTAAGATCACACCGTACACTAGCCTGGCTCTTACGGTAGTGGCTAGAAACATTTTGGTTTTACAATTTTAATTTGTACTCACTTTGCTTATTAGCTAGCTAAATAAATAAAATAAGTTAGACACTGCTGCCCGTTTTCTAGCACGATATTCAATGAATATAATAATTACATATAATTTCAAATAGACTAGTATATGCCAGAGGTCATCAGTTCGAAGCACAATGGAGCGCGGGCTACCTGCTCAGCAGTGCCATGTTGTAACTTGATATACTAGTAAAAAATGATCCTAGTAACACAAACTCATTTCTGAAAATTATTATTATTATTATTATTATTATTATTATTATTATTATTATTATTATTATTATAGACCCATAGACCTATTTCAATATTAAATTCAATATTAAACAATTTCTCAAAAATATTTGAAAAAATAATCCACAAACATGTTTCATTTTATGTTAAGAACAAAATTAATTCAGCCCAACATGGTTTTACTAAAGGTAAATCAACAACTACAAACTTAGTATCCTATCTTAATCTTGTTATGCCTGTTGTTGAAACGCAAGGTCAAATTGACTCAATTTATATCGATTTTAGCAAAGCGTTTGATGTTGTACCTCACAATATTTTGTTAAATAAATTAGAAAACTTTGGTCTCTCTTCTAACTACGTGAGCTGGTTTGAAAACTATTTAACTAATAGACAATGTTGTGTTCGTTTAGGTGATTCTCTCTCGGACCCATTTAATTGTTTATATGGAGTTCCCCAAGGATCTACATTGGGCCCTCTATTATTTTTATTATTTATAGATGACATATGTAAAAGAATAAGTTCAAACTGCCTGTTATTTGCTGATGATCTCAAAATCTTTCGCTCAATAAATAGTCCTGCCGATTGCCAAACTCTTCAAAATGATATTAACTCTATTGAACGTTGGTCTGACAATAATGGAATGAAAATTAATGAAACAAAAACTATTGTCATTTCGTACTCACGAAAAACTACTTCCATAAAATTTAACTATTCTCTTAATAACGTCTGTATTATTAGGAAAAATTCTATTAAAGATCTTGGTGTATTACTCGATTCTAAATTATTCTTTCACGATCATGTTCAATATATTTATAATCATTCAATAAGGATGCTTGGTTTAATAAGGTCTATAACTTATTCTTTTTCTACTCCAGAGTCACTAATAATTCTATACTTTACTTTGGTTCGATCTAAACTTGAATATGCATCTGTAGCCTGGAATTCCATTACTTCAACTGATTCGGTTAAATTGGAAAATATTCAAAGAAAATTTATTTCCTTATGTGCTTTTCGATTTATACCCAATTCCTCTGACTTTAACTATGAGATTACCTGTAAATATTTTAACTGTTGTAGCCTTTATTCTAGACGTCAAAACCTTGATTATCAATTTCTTTGCAAAGTTATCAAGAGTGATATTGATTGTGAGTCTATCATAAACAACATCAGCCTTCGTATTCCTACAAAAGATTTAAGATCTCAAAAAAATTTTTGTAACAGAAATTCAAAATCACTTTCTCCAGTCTGTAGATGCATAAAATATGCTAATTTGCATGGGCACAATTTAGATCATTTTAAGGTATAGTTTCGTTTTGATTATTAGTATTTACTGTTCTTGTTATCAATTTTATTTATGTATGTTTTTGTTTATTAAAGATATTATTTATTTGTTTTTGCACCTTTGTATCTTCTGTTTGTGTATTGTGCTGAACTATAATTGGCCTCTGGCTGTTGTTCAGCACACAAATATTAATAATAACTAAATAAATAAAATAAATTATTATTATAAACCAAATGCTGGGGTACTTCTTTGTCTGAAAATAACTTTTATTTACAAAGCTGTTACAGGTAAACATTCCTTCACAAACTCTTCTTCAGTGAAGGTGCTCAAGGTATCCCTCTTGTATAAGGGGTTAGGTACTGTTCTCCAACCAGGAGATCTACCGTGAAAGGAATGTGCTTACTATTGCGTCATCTATTGGAACGAAGTAGATATATAATATTACCGTTATAACGTCAGTTTGAAAACCATGCGCTCTCCTGCATATGTTATTTCCTGTATGGAAGGATTAAAAAGACCAGGAGATTAACAGTGATCTAATTTTGTAACTAGGGTAGTATAAATATGTGTGATGTGAGAGCTAGCCAATAGAAATGCGAGTACGCACGTGTGTGACCTTATGACATCAACATTCATTCACAGCATTACCCCGCTTCGTCTCATTCCCCAGACACTTTCTCGTGGTTTGTGTACAGTACAGCTTACAACATTAAAATTTTTGGAAATATTCAACATTTTTTTCCTCCATTACTGTATCTTGCACAATAACAAAAATTGGTATGTGTAAAACACTGCCCTTCTGCTATATGTAAAAAATATTTTTACGATAAAAATATATATAATTATATATATATATTTTTTTCAAAATTTAAAACGATGGCAGTTTATTGTGCAGTGATGAAGCGGTTCCCCTATAACTCATAAACTTTTTAACTTTTTCATGTTCTCTCTCTTTTATTTTATTACTGAATCTCATGTTTACAAAATCATGCTCTTTCAACTACATTCCTTAATAAATAATATATATATATATTTTTATTTTGTGTTGGAAGAAAGTACTGATATTTGACCATTTTTAAAATGAATTTATTTTTATCAGACAATCTATCAAAGCTAGAGAATTGAGTTTGCATCATATTGTAGATATGACATGCATAAATACACGCACAAAATTTCATCACAGAATGTTGGATAGTTTTTGAGTTATGAGGGAAACGCTTCATCACTGCACAGGAACTGTCACCATATTGAATTTTGAAAAAGTATATAAATAATTTTTAATAGTAAAAATATTTTTTTCATGTAGCAGAAGGACAGTATTTTACACATACTAATTTTCATTATTGTACAAGACATAGTAATGGAGGAAAAAAAAAGTTGAATATTTCCAAAATTTTACTGCTGTAAGCTGTACCTAACCCCATAAATGACTCGACTAGCACATTAACTTAGTCGTATAAGCTCCTAAAGAAATCAATTAATAACATTGTTAAGTAAATAAAATATCTGATACGAACAAAAAAAAGCGTCTGAAGTACCTTGCGCTTAATAAATTAACCAAACTACGGTAATTAGGTTTTATCATTAACCAATAACACAATATGTATTCACGTCCTCAAACATATTATTTATATTTTTACAGGAAAATCGAATTCTTTGTGGAGAATGCAGAACTACTCCAATTTCGTGCGGGATCATTTGGGAAAGCAACCGAATTCCTTGCCATGAAGGTAAGTAACACTTTCGCTCCATTTTGAAGACTTAGAGCTGTCAGAAAGAATATTAAAAAATATATATCATAATGTATTGTGTTTATAAATGTTACGTGCTTTTAGGCATAGTCACTGGTATTATTACGATGTCATTAAAATATTAAAGTCTTGTTGTGCTTCCTAAAACATGATTACTACACCCCCACAAGAGTTGCCATGTTTCCATATTGAAAATAAGAGAGATTTTGGAGATTGTTGTAGAATTTACATGGTTTCAAGCTAAAATTAAGAAATATTTTGAAAAATATCCAGTAAACAACCACAAAATTTACATTTTAGAAGGTAATTTAATGCTTAAAGCTGTCTCCACATAATTGCAATAAAAATATTTACAGTATTACAAAGCATTACGTACATTCACAATTCGATTTGTGTTAATGCACTAATTTAACATCACTTTTTGCATCGAAAAGTATTGGGAATAAATTTGAATAAGGAACAAAAAAAGTCTCTTTCCCACGCAGGATTCGAACCACGAAAGTCTTAGTTACCAGTCTGTCGTGCTCTGGAGTGAACAAGGCTCTGAAATCAGCTACAAGTATCGGTCAGATTTTTTTTTGCCACTGCTGTACATAATAGTGTAAATAATGTTTGATCAGTGTAGGCCTACATCCTTTATCATAAACAGTAAACATAGCTTATTCTAGTGTTCATATTATAAATAATTTAAATTGTAAATATTAGTGTAACTGTTCAATTCGTCCATGTTTTGTTTCGCCTAATCTCACCAAACAAAAGTCGCATGAGGAGTCAAATAGCCTATTTCGCTTGCTAGATGCACGCGCTCATCCTCTACTGCGTGTTCAGTTCAAAGTGTGTCATGGCTCGCTGTATGTCGTCATGTGGCTAGCCGATGAGCCTAGACAATTCAATCTTCCTACACTTCTGCAGAGGCGTATTACCTATGTGCCAGAGAAGTTGCCTAGCAAGTACGGCGTTCATTCTGAAGAGTACTTACCGATACGTATAGTAACGCCGGTAGTGGCAAGAATGTGAACTGTTTGGAAACACGTACTGTGGTGAGTTTTTTCATTATGGGGAGAGATTACTTACGTATTTGTTGACATTAACTTCGAAGGTCAACATGGACACGGAGCATTTGATTTGTGTTGAGGAATGTTGCCGTTACCGATGATAACAAATACCCTGCGTATAATTTGCCCACGCAAAATACAGTTCGAAAGAGGTTATGGTAGCACACAGACCGTACAGACCGCCATCTATTGCTACGACGTTCAAGTTATACCGTACACGTTTTCAAGTTCAGATTGTACGCCTTGAATAATAGGCAACTTCTCTGTCATAAAAGCTGAAACTCGCTTCAAATCGCTGACTCACAACCGTGACGTCATGACACACTTTGAAATGAACACCCAGTATTGTAAAAACCTAGTAATGCTTAGTTTTGTAGCATCTTGAAAAAAAATACAGTCCCTACTAATAGTAATACTGTTGGTATATTGATACCTGTAATACCGATCGGGCTAGATAACGAAACGCAGTTCCGATTTTTGCAGTCAGTGGCTTTAACACTCGCTTATAAATTTCAGTAGTCTCTCGAACGTAGATGTTGAGTTCGAGGACTTTCTATATTAGTTGTGACTGTAATTATGTCCCCCAGAGTCTCGTTGGTTAAAGCAGATTGTACCAAGGACAGTTGAGGATGGAAAATTGATAGAACAGACACAAAATTGAAGGGTTCAGACCCATAGTGTGGCAAGCGCCATTTCTTAAACACGGAGAAAGCAAGAGTTAAAGTTAAATGAATACAATAGTTTAATGAAGATTGACGTATCATTTAGTTTTAATGTGTATACTTAATACTACTTGCTATATGTTTCCATTGAATTATGGTAATAACTTAATTTTAACCCTTGTTTTCTACGGTTTTAGTAAATGGTGCTTGGCCCACTATAGTTCTGAACCCTTCAATTATCTCTGATACTTTGGAAATCTTTCGTTCTGATTTGACCACACGATACGTACTTACTTACTTACTTACTGGCTTTTAAGGAACCCGGAGGTTCATTGCCGCCCTCACATAAGCCCGCCATTGGTCCCTATCCTGAGCAAGATTAATCCAGTCCCTACCATCATATCCCACCTCCCTCAAATCCATTTTAATATTATATTCCCATCTACGTCTCGGCCTCCCCAAAGGTCTTTTCCCCTCTGGCCTCCCAACTAACACACTACAGTATATGCATTTCTGGATTCGCCCATACGTGCTACATGCCCTGCCCATCTCAAACGCCTGGATTTAATGTTCCTAATTATGTCAGGTGGAGGATATAATGCGTGCAGCTCTGCGTTGTGTAACTTTCTCCATTCTCCTGTAATTTCATTCTTCTTAGCCCCAAATATTTTCCTAAGAACCTTATTCTCAAAAACCTTCAATCTCTGTTCCTCTCTCAAAGTGAGAGTCCAAGTTTCACAGTCATACAGAACAACCGGTAATATAACTGTTTTATAAATTCTAACTTTCAGATTTTGTGACAGCAGGCTAGATGACAAAAGCTTCTCAACCGAATAATAACAGGCATTTCCCATATTTATTCTGCGTGTAATTTCCTCCCGAGTGTCATTTACATTTGTTACTGTTGCTCCAAGATATTTGAATTTTTCCACCTCTTCGAAGGATAAATCTTCAACTTTTATAGTTCCATTTCGTACAATATTCTGATCACGAGACATAATCATATACTTAGCCTTTTCGGGATTTACTTCCAACCCTATCTCTTTACTTGCTTCAAGTATAATTTCCGCGTTTTCCCTAATCGTTTGTGGATTTTCTCCTAACATATTCACGTCATCTGCATAGACAAGCAGCTGATGTAACCCGTTCCCATACGATACGTACTATTTTAAAACACTGTTTCTAGTCGTTATTTTGGTTCATGTAGTTAAAGTGATTTATAACATGTTGGTTCGTCTTTGTCATAGAATAAATATCATATTTCGTAATTTTTCTTCCTTTTACTCTTCTTGGCGTTGTTTCCTAGCCGTCTACGTTGCTCGTAAACTCTTTACTTACATTGTAATAGAATTGTATGATACGCTAATCTACTTCTCATTCATGTCTTCATTATTTCTCCTCTTGCGGTAAATTTTTTGTCATCTTTCCCACCTCTCCGTCTTATATTGCCATGTCATCCTAGCGACCAGTTCCACCAGATTTCAATTACTGAAGATGTAATACCTATTCAACGCCGCAGCTCGCAATTCTTCACTTTTTGCTGTGTCATCGACCGTGTTTTGTTTTCATTTTGAGATATTGTGTACAGATACGTATAATGATAGCATTCAAAAGTTCATATTGCTCCCGATGACCGCCTCGGCAGCACGAGCCTGAGATAGGAACTACAATAAACTCTCGCATGGCGTTCGGCCAAGATCACCTCCTGCATCTCTGCATCTGTGAGGCGCGCGGGGTGATTTTCGAACACGTATTTTTATGTATAATTGCGAGGTGGAAGTGGCTGCGACCTACTTTATGGTATGCCACAAATTAATTAGATTTAGGAGGTGACTCCCAGTTATGCAACCGAGCAGCACACGCTTGCTAGAATTACGTAAAGTACTACAATTCTCAATTGCCTTCAGGTTTGTCTTTATCTCCCGATAAAAGAGAAATTGTGGCCGCGTACAAATGAGAATACTTGGTGTGCAGTATTCCGCTTAACTCTTTTCCACATCCCCCACCTCTTAAAGGATTCCTTACTTTATTTCCTTGACTGGTGTTAACGTAATCATCAGAGCCCGAATGTTCATTATTGGGTTGGCATAATATGTAAAAATTTTCTATATATAAACAACGATATAATGGAAGACGCCTAACAACAAAAAAAAAAGTTACCAATGAGTTTTATTTTATGTAACATACGACATAGAGGGTTTGGAATTGAACGGGTTACATCAGCTTCTTATCTATACGGATGACGTGAATATGTTAGGAGAGAATCCACAAACGATTAGGGAAAACACGGAAATTTTACTTGAAGCAATTAAAGCGATAGGTTTGGAAGTAAATCCCGAAAAGACAAAGTATTTGATTATGTCTCGTGACGAGAATATTGTACGAAATGGAAATATAAAAAAATTGGAGACTTATCCTTCGAAGAGGTGGAAAAATTCAAATATCTTGGAGCAACAGTGACAAATATAAATGACACTTGGGAGGAAATTAAACGCAGAATAAATATGGGAAATGCGTGTTATTATTCGGTTGAGAAGCTTTTGTCATCTAGTCTGTTGTCAAAAAATGTGAAAGTTAGAATTTATAAAACAGTTACATTACCGATTGTTCTGTATGATTGTGAAACTTGGACTCTCACTTTGAGAGAGGAACAGAGATTAAGAGTGTTTGAGAATAAGGTTCTTAGGAAAATATTTGGAGCTAAAAGGGATGAAGTTACAGGAGAATGGAGGAAGTTACACAACACAGAACTCCATGCATTTATGCTTTACCCGACATAATTAAGAACATTAAATCCAGACGTTTGAGATGGACAAGGCATGTAGTACATATGGGCGAATCCAGAAATGCATAGAGAGTGTTAGTTGGGAAGTCGGATGGAAAAAGACCTTTGGGGAAGCCGAGACGTAGGTGGGAGAATAATATTAAATTGGATTTAAGGGAGATGGGATATGATGATAGAGATTGGATTAATCTTGCACAGGATAGGGACCGATAGCGGGCTTATGTGAGGACGGCAATGAAGCCATTTGTAAGTAAGTAAGTACAATACAGTACAGTGACATACGGTATATGCCAAAACAAACAGTACTGAAATTATTGCTCATCTGCTGTCCACGTTGCTCTAGCAACGAAGTATTTATTTATTGTATATAATAGTTTGACATATTGTGAATTCAGTGTTGTGTTGATTTCTGCAATTATGGTTCTCACAACAGAGGAGAAGGTGTTTATTGTCGAGCATTATTTAAAGCCATACGGAGTACTGAAATTACAAACATACTCTGAAAATCAAGATAAGTCATTATAATATGCAAGGTTACATAAAACTGATAGCGTACGACGGAACTTCTCGACGATAGCTAACATTGTTGTGTTATTTGGTGCCGCAGTGTTAATTCGCTCCTTGTACTGCTCTTTAAGTGGCGCAAGCTCGGCCCATTCTGACGTCCCACTTCGAATGACCGGAAATAATAATAACCTTCTCCTCTGTTGTGAGAACCATAATTGCACAACTAACCTCAACACTGAATATACAATACAGTATGTTAAATTATCATATAAAATAAATAAATATTTGGTTCCTAGGGATATTACTTTACCCGTTACTACCTACAGTGTCAGTAAAAATGTATACATTCTAGTTCATTATGTTAATCTGTAATTGATTTTTGACAAACCGTTTCAAAATTGTTGAGACAGGATTTATCGCTTTGAAAGTCACAATATAAGAATATAAAATGAAGAAAGGGGAATTGCAAAATTAATGAAGTTCTTAATATTTTAAGTTCTTAAAATTCAAGAAGCAAAATTCTTTAAAAAAGAGTGCTTTAATTTTTAACGGTGAATTTATTTTATTGTTTTGTGTCATCATCAGTTAAGATGCTTACACTAAAAATGTTAATATGCAAAATTCTTATGGGATTGTGTCACCTCCTTTGGGGAATCATATTGACTTTAAAAAAGTATCTTTAAATAAATTTTCACCATATTTTTTTGTTAATTAGGATGGTTAAAAGAAAAGATGCCCATCAAATTTGAATTAATTTGGATACGCAGTTTTTTCTTTCTTCTGAATTAAGAAAAAAAAAAAAAAGAATAATTTTGCAAAAGTCCTATGCGTCTTAATTTGTTCAATTATTTATTTACTATAAACTTTTTTTAAGATACCGTTGGTACACTTAGGAAGTATATAAATAAGGTGTACCTGTTATGGGTTTTCTTGTTTGTAGTTCTAATGTAGAAAAGAAATACAAGGTGTTTCACGAGGATTTACCGTCTCTTACGGAGCTTATTTCCGAAGACATTCTGAGCAAAAAATGTCATATAAACATGGGTTCTATTCTCAATATTTACAGAGTTACGTTTCGTTATTGGAACGCATTACTGTGAACGCGTGATCTTGGTCAGCGTGCAGTCAGCAGCCAGCGCGAGCGCTACGGAAATCAAAGATAGCCGTATGCAGTTACGTAGAGCGACGAGTGCCGTTCACAAGCGTGCGGCCAAGTGTACTCAAGCGGACGGCGACATTTTTCAAAATGTGTTGTAAACTCTCCAAGACTGTAAATTAGGATGCAAAATTGAACTGCAAACAATTAAGTCGGTGGAAGTGGTGTGATTTGTAATAATTGTTGTGATAAGTACGTAAGAATAATGTAATTTTCTAGTTAAAAATAGAAAAAGATGTCTGTACAAAGCAACTAAGGAGTTCATAGCACATTTTTAGCTTCATAATACTTGCCAATTAAAGAAATGATACTTCTGAATGGTTCATTCTCTATTTGTATTATTCATTTACCTTCAAACTAAAGAAAAAGCGTATTTTACAAACAACTTTAAATTAGTATAACTCTGAAAATATTGAGAATAGGAACTATGTTTATATGACATTTTTTGCTCCAGATATCTTCAGAAATAAGCTCCGTAAAGGACGGTAAATTCTCGTGAACCACCCTGTATATATAGGATATGAAATTTTTAAATTAATATTTTCCGTTTTCTCCAGATTTTGACCAAAAAAATATACTTGAATTTGATGCATATTTTTTATATCCATAGTACAGTTTATATATATTTTTTTTTTCAAGGAGATCAGAGCAAAACTGAATCACTTGGAACATTTTGTATTGTAAAAAATGTTATTTTGAGGGAAAGCCACTGTAACTTCAACGAACAAACTAAAGGGCAACGCACATACCATTTAAGTGCTGCTGTAGTGCCTTTAAAAATCAACTCCCTGCCAAAACCCAATTTTGGTTTCGGGATTATTTTAGGCCTAAAATTTCGGTATGGCTTCTACTTAACAGGTAAAATTTACAAAAATTCATTGGTAAATGTTGTAACTTGTATTTATTGTGTCTGTTGTTGCTGGAATTTCATAATATATTTGTAAATCAAACATATTTGGCGCCAAAAACGGCGCTTTCTTCCAAATCTACAATCCTTCAGAACATAATTTCGTTTGTCATCTCCTTACCTTGCACAAGAGGCCGGCCATCTGTCAGGGAATTGTTACAACTGGATGAGTGTGCTCCCTCTATGGAGAAAAACGAGCATTACAAGTACTTTGTGAAAAAAAGGAGACTCCTAAAAAAAGAAAAAGAGCAATTTTTATTCTTTAAATACGTCAATAAATATTTTAATAACACCTGTTCATTACGTTGACAATTTGTAAAATTTTTCTATAAACTTTTAAAATTGTTGAAAGAGAGATTGTCCCTTTGAAAATAGAAAAAGGAAAATTAAAAACGTAGAGGACAGTAAAACCACAGTCTAGTATATACAGTCACGAAGCTTGAGTTTATGAGGGTACTAGGAACAATAGACTGTGCAGGTACTATTTCGAATTGTCTGTAATGAGGCGATAGTAGCGATCCTAGTGGTTAGCAACTATCTATGGATGCATATTTACTACGTATTAAGCTTCGTGACTGTATATACTAGACTGTGGTAAAACTAATTAAATTTTAATTTTTTACTTTCTTCAATATTAGTGCACTTTTTAAAAATAATTTTGCTTCGTGGATGTTAGCCGTGAGTTGATTCTCAATATTGTCTCATTTTCATTATCATATGAAATAAGTTACCTTTAAATTTCAATTTTCAGATAGGCCTATATTTTTGGATTAATTTATTATGATTTATAAAGAATTAAACATAAATATCTGACATCAGATTGCCGTAGATTTGGTGTTAATGATGGTAGCTTTCTAAAATATTTTGTGTTGAATAAGGAAACTTTTGGCTATTGACTGAACATAGAATGGTTTGCCATCTAGCATTGTAAGCTAGAAATTATTATTATTTTTAATTGGAAAGGATATCTTTTAGATTCCATTCCATTGTGGGTTAGTAAACTTCTTTCAGAAACTATTTCACTTAAGTTTACGAAATTATCAGGTATATTAATACATAGGCTATAAAATAGTCTTAATTAAGCAGTTGTTTTAAAATTCCTCCAATAATTCCTACTTTGTGTTCATTTTTCTGCACGGAAAAAGTAATTATTTTAAATACGAATATTCGTTTGAGCCCTAGTAAAAAAAAAATGAACATTTTAAAATGATATCGTATGGTTTTACTTTAGTTCCCTCGCGCAATAAGTGGTTGAAATTTCATTACATTAGAACTATAGAAAATGAATAAAATATTATACCAATGTACATTGAAGTGATGATGATGATGATGATGATGATGATGATAATAAACTTTAAAATTAAAAATTGATTTCTAGTACATAAGTAGATAACTATTTCAGGTTGAGTGAAGAGTGTGATCACAAAACTCGCTCAGTTCATTTGGTCATTTTTATAGTTTATACATATATATGATTATGTTTGAAACCTCTGTCATTAGAGCCTATATTTTAAGCTTGCTTTCTTCCCAAACAACTTCAATCATTGTCTAAAAGTTTGTGTTATTATGTATTGAATGTTATGTTATATATAAGTTATATATGCTATTTATTATGTATTGAAAACATGCTCAGTCCGTAGACCGGTAGATAAAAAAATACTAGTCCATTCCTTTTATAAAAATGGACTTAACGCATTTTGGGATCACATTCTTGAGTTTCATAACCAAAAGTTCCCTTATTGAGCACAAAATAATTTGGAAAACGTACTATATATATTTGACGTGTTAAATTTTATGTTACCTTGTTAACATGTTTCGGCCTGCTATTGGCCATCATCAGAGCTGGTTGTTGCTGGTCTTTGCGTCTTTTGTTTTGTTTCCTGTGGGGGTGTGTTTATGTAGTGTAATGTGGAATCAAAGAGTGTGTGTGTTCTGAAATTGAGTTGTGTGTTGAGAATTTCATTTGGGTATGTTTCGTGTGTTGTATAATTCGTATTGTTCTAGTGTGTTTAGTTTCTGGCTTTTTGGTTGGATGTGTGTGTTGATGTCTCTGTACCTGTGGTTAGCATTTGTGATGTATTCTGCATATGTGGAAGTGATTTGTAATTTTGTTATGGCTGTGATGTGTTCTTTGTAACGTATTTGAAATGATCTGCCTGTCTGTCCTATGCAGAAGTTGTTGCAGGTGTTGCATTTGAGTTTGTGTACGTCTGTGTGGTAGTATTTGTTTGTTTGTGTGTTGAGATGTTTTTGTAGAGTATTATTTGTTCTGTATGCGAAGTTGTAATTTAATTTCTTGAATGAGGTTGGAATCTTGTGTATGTTTTTGTTTTCGTATATTAGTGTGATGTATTTTTTGTGTTCTTATGTTTGTGTTTTATTCTTATGTTTTTTTTTTGTGATTGTTTTGTCTTTAGTATTATGTTATCTATTATGTTGGGGTTGTATCCGTTTTCTTGTGCTATGTATTTGATTGTGTTTAACTCTTCTTTGTAATCATATTGGTTCATTGGTATGTTGAGTAGTCTATGTACCATTATTCGGAATGCAGCTTGTTTGTGTTGTGTTGGGGATTGGATGTGTTGTGTATGTGTTGTTGTTGTGGGTTTTCTGTAGACTTTGAATGTGTGTTTGTTGTCGACTTTTGTTATTGTGATGCCTAGAAAATTTATGGATTTGTTATTTTCAATTTCCAATGTGTAGTGATGTGTAGTGTAGCTTTGGGTGTATTTTGTTTATGTGTTGATGTAGGTTTTGGATCTGTCTTTTGTTTCTTTTGTACAATATTAGTATGTCGTCTACGTATCTGTGCTAATATAATTATGATGTTGTCTGCGTGTTTGTTGTTGTCTTTGTTTAGTATGTATGTCTGTTCTATGTGGTGTATGAATATTTCTGCTAGTATGCTGGAAATGGGTGATCTCGTGGATAGGCCTTCGGTTTGAGTGTAATATTTGTTATTGTATGTGAAGTAATTTTGTTTTGTGATGATGTCTGTGATGTGGACGATTTCTTTAATGTGTTCTTGTGGTGTGTTGTTGTTTTTGAGCATTTGTTCTAGTACCTGTCGTGTATCTTTTATGGGTATGTTTGTGTATTGGTTAGTTATGCCGAAAGTTGCTAATGTTGTACTGTATAGTTAAAAAAGCTACGACATTAACACCAAATTAATGACTTTCCCAATTTCATACATTTTTTTATTTGTTCGTACGCATTAGTAGTCATCTTCTTTCAACAAAAAAACATTTACAAAATTTTGTTTGGAAAATATTATAGGCCTAAAATGTAATACAAAAAGAATGTGAAAACCTTCAGTAACTTTAAATAATTCTGGTTTCATTTGGAGAGAGACTATCATCTGACTGAACCACGGTCTGGAAACTGTGTACTGACAGATGTAACACAGCATTGCATATCTGCCTTGCCTGTACTAATTCTGTTTCCAGCGACACTTAATATAGTACTGCTCAAGTTTCCAGCATGGAAGTTCGTGCGTACAAGGTGACCAGATCTCATTTTAAATTAAAATTCCTACGTTATCTACAAGTAAACGAGGAGCGGATCAAAACAGTCGAGTGCGTTGCCAAGTAACCTCGCCAATAACATGGCGCTAATAGTCGAATATATAAAGGTGTAACATAGACAAGCGCGGATATTTATGTAGTCCGGAACATCTAGCTTCAGACAACAAGGCGTGGGCCTGTAAGGTTCGCTAAAGATTTCACTTCACCTCGTAATGAGACCGCTAAATGATTGTAACAAAATAAATAAATATGCTATTTTTATCCAACGTACGGCACACACTTCTAATGTTCTATGATCATGCGTCACTGAGTGAGTCAGTTTCTTACGGTCTAATCGATGCACTTCACAAAGACATTTCATTTTATGATGTTAGTCCTGTTCTAAACTGCGACAACTGTCGTGATCTTACAAGGTACGCCCTGAAATAATTACAAGACTCCTCAATACAGTAACAGAGATACTACAGGGTCGTATTCATAGACGAGACTTTGAACCAAAGTTGACTTTGGAAAGTACAAAGTCACCATTTTCCTATTCACAATCGACATTTTGGCGAAAGTAAACTTCAATCGTGACTTTAATTCGAAGTCGCCGAAAATCTAGACTTTGACTTTGGTTCTTAGACATAAGGAAAATGGCTGATATTTGAAAAATTGTTGAATTTTCTGAGAATATTGAAAGACATTTAGGAGATTATTAAAGCTGCTCATGTTCCTTAGAGTATTATAATTATAAATGATTGATTAAATGGCAAACTTACTAGTGTTAAATTACATAACCACGTGTGACTTACAGCTGTTTCGGTGCTCCTTCACACCATCATCAGAGCCTACTATACTGTTTTCGCTGTAAGAAAAATCCTAATGTAAACACAAGCACGTGGCTGTCAAACCCGTGATTGGCTCACAGTCGAAACACTCACACGACGCAGGAGAATATAGTTCGTATTTGGAAACCATAATCTTGCATTGTTTGAAAATAAAAAATTGAATTCTAGTTGTTAAATACGATGAAACATATAACTTCACTCATATGTAAAACGCTATGTAAAAGAAAAGCTACTTTTATATTTTGTTATGTACTATGAACGCGGATGAATACCAACGTAATACTGAGGTAGTCTGTTCTTGTAACAAGCTGACGTCACTTGAGCTCGTAGTTGTTCAGTAAGCACGTGGTACTGAAGTATGGCTTCTGCATCCTCGGTGTGTGCGGTTATTAAACATAAGAGTGGAAACCCTCTCAAAAGCGGAGAAAAACAAATAGTCTTAAATGTATATAATAAGTTAAGTGAGTTTTAATTACAATAATTATAAAGTAAAAGTTTCCTGAGCAAACGGATGCACAATAGTGAGGTTAGATCTATTTGACGAATAACGGGAAATGTTTAACATGAAACAGAATGTACACCAGTAGGCGGGAACATATACTGAGAATCTATGGCGCCAAACAGTGGCCAATGAAGCATCACTTCAGTCACGTGCTATTGTTTACATTAGGATTTTTCTTACAGCGAAAAGATTATAGATCCCACGGCATCATCTCGACTTCTCTGCCTGTTGTAGGGGTGCGTTTGCGTGTTTAAAAGTGTTGAAAAGTGGAGTCGAATAGTGTGTGTGTGTTCTGAAATTGATCTGTGTGTTGAGGATTTGATTAGCGTGTGTTTTAGTGTGCCTGTATATTTCATATTGTTCTAGTGTGTTGAGTTTTTCGTTTGTATGCGTAGGATTTCCATGTCTGTATTTATGTTATTGCATGTATGGTTAGCATTAGTTATGTATTCGTCATATGTAGATGTATTGTGTCCTCTGGTTATTGCATTAATGTATTCTTTGTAGCGTGTTTGGAATGATCTGCCTGTCTGTCCAATGTAGAACTTGTCGCAACTATTACATGTGAGTTTGTATACGTCTGTGTGGTTGTATTTATTTGTTTGTGTTGTTTGTGTGTTGAGATGTCTTTGTAGTGTGTTTTCTGTTCTGTATGCTATGTTGTATTTCTGCTTTCTGAATTAAGATGCTATCTTATGTGTGCTTTTGTAATTTTTTTGTGATTATAAATTCAAATCAAGGTACAAATTTGATAAACAGACCGTATTAGATATCTTCGTCATGTTTCAACTTTCATTGATGAATAACCTGTTCCACCAATAACACAACTTATTTCATCGTGATCTTACGCTATAGGTAAGGATTGATAGCGTAATATTGATTTTTAGTATTTAATTCTATAGAGGATAGGTTATGCAGTTGGATATGCAGTTAATTAATAATCCTAGCGGTCGTCATAATAATGTTTTCTGCATATTGATTTCAGATAATTTTTAAGTAGTTTCTACAGACATGCAAGGAATAAATCTGCCAACTATCAGCAGAATAATATGTCTCTTTCATAGTCTGTCATTGGTGGCATCTTCTTATCTTCCATATCTTCAGAATAAAATTATTTTATAATGAAATAATTTGGGGTTTTAATGTAAAACTAACGTAACTACAATCGATGTTTAATTCACAACAAAATTCTTAACAGGCAATACTATTTCAGATGAACTATACCATCATGTTTTGTAGTTACGAATTACATTTTTTATGTCTAAGTAGAAGAAAAAATTATTATCGATTGGTGTAAAGACCTAAAAATGTCAATTTTTGTACTTACGTTAATTTCACACTAAGTCCTCGAATAATTTTATTAGAGTGGATCGGGGGAAGATGCCTGACTTTTTCTTTGATTGAAAATTTAAATACTGTTAATTTTGTTTTGAATTTCATATTGAAATATCAAAGTCTGGAAGGTTTTTTGAAAATATTTTTGGTACAAAACAGAAAACATTAATTACCTTGTTTATAGATACAGGTTTTCTTCTTGCCTGCACTGTAGGCATCTTTCCCCGATAGTCGGGTAAGACGGCAAATAAAATTAACACATTCAAGTTACTCATATATGTATTTTACCTGAACTTGGTTTAATACATGTATATAACAAAATTGACTTAATATAAAGCTCCTGGACACTTTTTCACTCGTTTATCACTACTTAGCAACACAGTCATTGCACATATTTTATTGAAATCACTTCTTGCACACAATGAATACAATTCAGTACATTCTTTTGTCATCAGTCTTTTTTAGGCGGCGTTCAAGGGAATGGTAAGGAATCCCGTATGCTTGCGATGCTTTAAAACAGTTCATACTCTCTGTTATAAAATGTTCCATCTCAAGTTGAAGACTGTCGTCAATCCACTGACTTCTATAAGATGATCTTACGTAATGTTTACACATTCCCTGCAATAAAACAAAAAATAAAACTCTTGCAACAAGTTGTCATGTTACCCCGAAAAAAAGTGTTAGTCTTCCCCATGTATCGGGGTAAGATGGATAGTGCTGTGACGGAACCTAGAATGGCGGAACAAGATCGTTGGTTGTTAACAATACAAACTTTAGAACCTTTACTACAATATCCATTACAAAGGTTTGAAAGTTATTACGAATTCAAGGATGTATTGAAATATACCTTTGCAATTATTTTATAGCAGAAAAATGAGGTGTTTTCTTGCTTTTCTTCTTCTCACACCAAGAACACGTGGCAAAATGAGTTAGCTTCCACTCTACAGACATTGAACTGTCTCAGTGATCATCAAGACATGCGCGTGGCGTTCTCTCTTGGAAGAATGTGAAACTACAAAGAAATAAGCATTTTCCCCCGATAGTCATCTCCCCCCGACTCACTCTATTCTTATTTAGAGCTGCAAGAATGGTTAACAATAGCTTACCATATATCGATGTTCAATTGTTTCATTGATTTGTGACTTCAAAGATGGCTTTGATCGTGGCAATGCCTACTCTATTTCGACTATCTATTAATTTAATTAGTTTAGAAGGCAGTGATTGTGATTGTCAACATTAGAACAAGATCGTCAAATCTCGACTTACCAAACTCAAAGTCTCAGAAGTATTGTCTATGAATAGGACTTTTAACAAAGTTAAACTTTACTACGAAAGTCGACTTTGGAAAGTCTTCGTTCAAAGTTTCGTTTATGAATAAGATCCTCAAGACCCCGTCACATACAAGGTCTTACATTTTTTTTTCAAATAGTCTGGTCACGCATTTATATTAGCTTTTATGGTATGAAAAGCGTAGGAATATAACCTACCTGATATCCTCTTTGTTGTTATTTTTACCGTTATCTCAAGTTTTCAACTATTCTGTCTGGTGCTGGTAGTAGGATATTGGCTGCCTATGCAGTCTCTTTGGGCCCAGTGTTCACTTAGAAACAAGTTGTTTGTGATAACAGGTGATTGTGATTGAGTAATAAGATAGGTTGCGATAAAATCACACCATATCTCTTAAAAGGCATAATTTTTATTGTTCACAAATTCACTATAATTTTATACGTTTCTTTACTTATTATTTTCAAGAATTTTAACTGAAAAATATAGAAAAATCAGCTGTCAACACTTAACACACTGATGACATTGAATTTCTGTCATCAAACTTTGCAAAAAAATGTTACACACGAAAACGCTACAAAATGCTAAATTCTAACATTAATGGCCGGTTTCTGGTACACGTCAGTTAACTCTCAGTTACTTAGCTGCTCTTGTAAATTTAACAGCACTGATAACTTTCATGAGTTTCCGGAAAGTTAACTGTAGATTTATCAGCGCTTGTAATTAACAGTTGAGGTAAATTCAAGTTCAGTATCTATTGTCGTCCATAGATGTCTCCACTAGTATTTTGTTAGTGATTTTTCGTAATTTATAGTTACTTTTGTTTGCAGAAGTTTTCAGCAGTAATATGGCTGATAGGTACACAGTGAGCTCTGTACTAGTAGGTGCAAGACTTTTTAATTAAAGAACCGTGTGATATACGATAGTGTACAATGTACATGTACACTTCTAACTCAATCGTAATGATTAAAAAACATAATTCGTATTTGACGTGATTATCGAGGTAAATAATGCTAGTGGAGGGAGAGCTAGATGTAACTTCTGCTTCAAAACTGCAACACTATTGCTGTGATAGCTATGACAGCCATATTCATAAACACATTAAATTATTTTACATTCGCCCATATGAATGAAATAAATTTCATGTAATTAAAATAGGACATTTGATCCAGGGAACATTCGTGTTTGATAGAAGGATAAATGCCATTGGCATTTAATTTAAATTGAATCAACAAAATTAAAATACAATCATTTTGATCCAGAGACGACATCATTTGGTCATAAAAATTATTTTGAAATGACGAAAATTGTACAGAATAGCCTGAGATGTTCCATAAAATTATTCTTTACCTGTCCTCGATTAAACTGTAATAACATTATAGCATTATGTCCATCTAGAGAAATACTTTCAATTAATAATTAATTATACAAATTGGTTAATTTATCTTCCGGTATTACTAACAGCCAGATAACACAGAAACAGGCCGTAGGCTATGTTTCATAGCGTATTCCGAATCTCACATTTGTTTTTTATTTCATTACCGGTGCCTTAGATCAATGATTTTGAAACTCATTTATCTCATTAAATATTGTCCTATCAAAAATATAGAGTAAAAAACTACTGAAAGGATCGATTGCTAATCATGAGCGACTGATTTATTTAATTCAAACCCTCTTGTTTAAATAAAATATTTTGAATGCCATATAGCCTAAATTCTAAGTTACAACGAACTTAATTTATATTCCAATTTTCATATAAATCGGTTCAGCCATTACCGTGTGAAAAGGTAACAAACATCCAGACAGACAGACAGACATAAACAAGAATTTCAAAAAAGTGATTTTCGGTTTCAGGGCGGTTAATTATATATGTTAGGACCAATTACTTTTGGAAAATCGAAAATTACCAGAAAAATTTCGGCTACAGATTTATTATTAGCATAGATTTTACATTCGCCCATATGAACCGGTAGTCAAATAACTTTTGGACCAAAATGTTGACATAGAACGCCCAAAAATAAAATATTCTTTACTGACGACATCCAATTAACAAATTGTTTTCCAAATTGTTCTGCATTATTATCGCAAATGTCAATACAGCAGAAGCCAGAGGCAGATGAACACACCGCCTGTAAAGATAACGACAACTGTTGTTGCACGATGTCATTTTCGCATGTTCATAGATAACTAATTTTCCCTCCCCGGGCATAAAAGTGATATAAAATGCTAAATCTGGTTTATCAGCCGTGTTAATTTTTTTTATTTTAAGTTGCTAAAATCTAGCATCTCTAGCGATAATTTAATTTAAATATTCTTGTATTGTATTGTATTGTATTGTATTGTATTTATTAACATTCCATGTTATTCATACATTGCTTCACAGCTAGAATATGGAACAAGTCAAAAACTTAATACTATTATAAAGTCTTAATTTATAGTTGCAGTCTAGGTATACAGAAGAGATTTCAATATGACGTCATCGGTGGTTATTGAATGTCAACACCTACAGAATGATGCCATCAGATTTGCTCTAAATAATCTTATGTTTTGAGTTTCGGAATATCGCTCATTAAAAGTTGCCAATAACGCACTCCTTTTGAAGCACAGATAACGATGTAAATTTTTTGATAACGATGAACTGTTGAATTAGTTACAAAGTTTTCACGAAACTAAGAGGAAGATTATTTAAAAAATATACTGACAAGCCATGGGCATTAAGTTTTTTAAAAGTAGTCCAACAAGATTCCCTAGATTTAACTATTTTCTAATTGCTCTTTTTGTAATAGGTAACTATCTGTGGAATTTCCAGAATATTATTCCAAAAAACCGGGAAATAAAAGTATATTGATATTGATAAATGCTAAATCTGAATTTAGTTTTATTTCTTTAATATGATTTTTCCAATTTAATACATTTTTTTAAGCCAAGAAATTTTTGTTGTTGTTACTAAAATCTATTGCATCCCTAGAAATCTCAGGTTTTTAATTTAATTTTGATGTTATTTTTATTTAAAAAATTTGAGGATGAGGGTGGGGAGGGAATTACGTAATGTGGGGTTTTATGCGTTAAAATACGGTAGTAAAAACAGAGGTCATGCGTGAGGTAGAATATGATACCCCCTTGAATCTATTATAAATAATCCAGTAAATCTGTAAATCTTTTGTCTTCGTTGAATTCTCCGTGCGTTATTATCACGTTGGAAGTTTGCACTACAACAATACAGAGCTAGGGAGCATGACGCCACTCGAACACTCAGCGGGTCGGACCACACATCGAGAAGAATTCTTCTGTTGGAGCTCAATAACGAACACGAAACAGGATTAATTGCACCGCGGTGCGTGTTGGTTCTGCTGGACTCACTCCACAACTCCGGTGTACTCACGAGCAACGTGTTCCTTGTTGTTCTGTCAACTATAGCGATAGGCCTATTCCTCTACCAGAAGTTGTTTTTAACAACATATTTTGACGTGAATACTTGGTTGAGGTTTTTCCGGGTTTTTCCCTCAACCCAATATTAGCAAATGCTGGGTAACTTACGGTGCTTGAACCCCGGACTGATTTCATCGGCATTATCACCTTCAACTCATTCAGACGCTAAATTTATTTATTTAGATACTTTGAATAATTATAGGAAAAAATAATATATACAGGGGCTCGCCCCTGAAAGAGGAGAAACTCGTGCTCCGGACCTTTGAATTGAAATTAAGAAGTATAATACAATTTGTCGTCATTCAATTATGTATATATATTTAAATTTACAATTTTTCAATTTTATAAAACCATACAATTTAAAGTAATACAGAGTTAGAATTGACAAGATTAGGATATTTAAATATAAATGTTATATATTTGGCCTAAATTTACTATGATTAAATACTGTAACAGTGTTCAGTTCAAACAATCCACATTTGAGGTCTGTGGATTTTTATAGAATTAAAAAATAATAAATTTGTGTCGTTAGGTACATTAAAGTCTAAAAACAAATTTTGAGATGGAAATCAATAGGTTTATGAAGACATATTTTAATTATTTTCTTCTGTAATAAATAAAGTTTACAAATTTAAATGAGTCCCATCCTCGATAATTCCATACATAATTCCCGATTGAAATAAAGTTAAATTTTTCGTAATAAACTTATTGACAAGTAATTCCTAAATAAAACAAAATAATATACTATGTTACGTAATTTATTACAAAGGTAATTAATGTGTTGGTTCCATTTTAAATGACCTGAGATGTTGATACAGCGTCGTAAAATAACCTACTAAATATTCTTGTCGCTTTTATAATCAACAAAGCAGTTACTACATAGTAACTTCAGAATAGTATGGGCTAAAATATAAATATGAATGTTAAATTTGTTATTTATTTGTGGTAAGTGTAATATTTAGACCAACATACGTAATAAAAGATCGAGGTAATGCATTAATTTCCTATTGGACGGGAATCGAACCCGGGCCACCTGGTTTCGCGACCAGACGCGCTAACCGTTACTCCACAGGTGTAGACTTCAGAGCTTTTAGAGTAGATAGCTTAGTTAAGTCCATATCTCGACATCGCTGGTCCGATGGTTACGATACTTCCAATTGGCTTGGCTTGGCATTTTGAAGCGCGCTTTGGCCCATTTTGCACTCATTCAGTCGACTATCAATGCGGGAAACAAATGACTGTCGTAAAGCATGTTTTATAGTACCGTAAATAATGTGCAGTTTGAAACGTTGGCAAACAAAGAAACAAATGCTAGGGAAGTGATAAAAACAAATGCTAGGGAAATGATAAAAATAAACAAATGCTAGGGAACTGGTAAAATTGTGCGATAAGCAGCCATGATTTGAGCTGTTCAGAGCAGAAGTGGTGTAAGTCAAAATTGGGTAATGAGGTTTAAAGTAAAAATTCTGTAAAATACAGCGCAAAGTAGCAATTAATATGTCCTTCGTGCTATCCATTGACTACTACTAGTTTAAATAAATTGCTACTTTGCGCTGTATTTTACAGAATGTTTATTTTAACCCTCATTACCCATTTTTGACTTACACCACTTCTGCTCTGAATAGCTTATTTGTTGAAAGACGTCCTTTCGTACCGTGTCGTTGGTCAAAAGTAGTATGACGTATTAAAAGTGTAATAGTCTTTCTAAAGCATTAGATATATTATTTATTTATTTATTTATTTATTTATTTTTATTTATTTATTTAATTTATCTATTATCTATTATCTATCTATCTATCTATTCTATCTATCTATTATCTATCTATCTATCTATTATATTATTTATCTATCTATCTATTATCTATCTATCTATCTATCTATTATTTATCTATCTATCTATCTATCTATTTATTTATCTATCTATCTTTATTTATTTATTTATTTATCTACCTGTCTGTCTGTCTGTTTCTGTCTGTTATATTATTTATCTATCTATCTATCTATCTATTATCTATTATTTATTTATTCATTATTTATACATTCATTTTATTTATTTATTCATTCATTTATTCATTCATTCATTCAGTCATTCAACCAGATAAGGCCATCAGGCTTTCTTTTCCCCTCTACCATTACGTATACAACATGAAATTACGATAAAATATCTATAGTTATAACTTTGAAAATAACATTCTTTATACTTGTTACATAAGAATATGCTTGCGTAAGAGCGTACGAAAATTTGGCGCTGTGTTTTCAGTGCGGACCGAACTCGGTTGTCTATGAAACATGATGAGACGGGAATTCTCGCCATGGGCAGGGTGAGTTCTAGCCGATGCGATGCCCACGTGTCTCGTCTTGGCGATCTCGAATAGCGATACAAGTAAAAATATTGCATACGAGTTGTTCAGTCTACACGGGTTAAAAGATATGTTAGCATTATCCCGGGCAATATCGCATGTAGTGACTAGTTGTCGCTCTGCGGCGGGTATTGGAGAACAGCGAGTTGCTTCCGGGAGCCTCCGCGCCGAAAGGCTACTTGGTAGCTCACTGTTATTTAGTAGTCCACTAATGAATACAGGCCAAATGCCCTGTTTCTTTTTCTTTTCAATTCTTCTTCCAACTTAGCTAGTCTTAGATAATTTCAGAAGCGTTTCCATTGTCAACAGGAGCAACCGGAAGTTCATAAATCTTAAAATTCTTTTAGGGGAGTCACATTCGCCGGGCTGATCACGTAACACCATCCCTCGAAATGTTGTCCTGGCTTCGTCTAGAACAGGAGTCGTCATCACAGTGCACTATGGTGCAGGCACAGTTTGCTCGCTGCTCAGTTCTATCCCTTAGACATCAACTGTGCAGCAAGAGTTGCGGAAGGGTGAAGGATTCAGGTGATGGCAGTGGCGTCCGTTCACTTGTTCAACCCTTTAATCAGTCTCTAATAATTATAATAAACACGGAAGAAGCATGTACTTAATTTATTTTAAGAGGAACTGTGTAATAAGTAAACCACTTTTCAGTTTAAGACAAGAAACAATATGTATTTTGCCTTTATGTATTGTATCAGTTTTGAAAGTAAATAGTTTTTTATGTTGAAGAAATTGAGAACTTACAGACCTATAGACCTAATGCATTTTCACTATTACGAAATATTAAACAAATCGAATCCATTAGTAATATTTAAATCATGTCATCCTATTCCTTTGTTCAAGTGTCGGCAATAAAATAAAATAAATTATCCATTTTTATCTGACACTATATATAAAAAAAAACAATTATTTGTTATTATGTATAACATATGAAACAAATTACCGTTTCTGTTACAAGGCTAAAGTAGGCTTAAATTATTTTATTACAATGTAAATAACAAATTATAAAATTTATTTTCGCTGTTCGTTAGCATTGGTTTTCCTGGATTTTTAAATCACTTTTTAGTTTAAGACAACAAGCAAGTTGTACTTTTTCGTTATGTATAGCAGCGGTTTTGAAAACAAATACTTTTTTTTTCATATTAAAGTAATTGAGAACTTACAGACCTATAAAGCATTTTCACTGTTACAAAATATTAAACAAATCGAACCCATTACTAATATTTAAATCCTGTCATCCTATTCCTTTGTTTAAGTGTCGTCAATAAAATAAAATTAATTATCCATTTTTTATCTGACACTATACATCACAAAACCAATTATTTGTTATTTTGTATAACATATTGTGGTTCCTGTTACAAGACTGAAGTAGGCCTAAATTATTTTATTACAATGTAAATAACAAATGATAAAAATTATTTTCGCCGATCATTAGCATTGGTTTTCCTGCATTTTTTAATTCGTTTTTCCCTCACTAACTGGTTTATGTTAGGTGTCAATGCTCGTGTAGAACACAATCGAAGAAGACATTGTAAATTATGGTCAGAAAGTTGGCTTCTGTGATGGGATGCGTTGGCTTGGCTCGACACACTGCACACTACTATCTCCTCAGCCAGCGTCTCGGCGCTCCGATCTGGTATGCAGGCCAGTTGACGATGGCTGGTCTAGAAGATCGTAGGAAAATCCACTGTCTTTCCCTTTATATTTCACGTATTGCATTTCTCTATTCCTGTCCATCTTGCGTCTCGTTTTCAAAATTTATCCACCTATCATAACCTAGACACACGATCACAACACTCCTCAATATTATCCATTCCCTCCCACCGAACATCCTCATATTCATATTCTTTCACTGTAGCTGTTCCTCGGCTTTGGAATTCCCTACTGAGTAATGTCAGGGACTGTCAGACATCAAACCAATTTAAGAATAGACTAACGAAATATTTTTCTAACAATTATTCTTGTTAACAATAATAGCTGTTTCAGGTTTCTCAATGTTTAATGGTTATAAATATCACAGAATAAATATTTAAATTATCCCATTATTATTATTTATTATCCCATTATTATTATTATTATTATTATTATTATTATTATTATCATCATCATCATCATTATTATTATCACTATTTCTTACTAATGTTTATTATTGTCACACTAACATTAATTATCCAACTTTCATTATTTACTTTCATGTTGTTTTATGGTCTAGATATTAATGTAATAACTATGCAGCCAATTGTATTCAATTAGAATTAAGAGTCTGGCTGGGCGGAAGAGAAGGCCTACTGGCCTTAGCTCTGCCAGATTAAATCAATAAATTATTTATTTTATTATTATTATTATTATTATTATTATTATTATTATTTTATGTTTTTGATTCGGGGCGGAGGCAAGATTTCTGAGGGAAGATCTCATAGGTATATCGCGTGGCATTACTTATTTGTCATATTATAAACCGAGGAAAAACTTTCTACAGTAAAGAAAAAAGAAAAATGTTTTAAACCATGATATAAAAAAGTATCGCAGATCTTTTTGGCCACTGAAATATTAAATGTTAAGCAAAGAAGCGAATCACTATCCACCTTATATGTTGTCTCCCAACCAGCTGTAGCCCCCAACTGAGATACCCTCCTACCAATCGCCGTGACAATAGAAGTACACTCAGAACTCGTGTAAATAAACCAGTTAATGGTAAGAAGACAAAGTACTGTATATGGCGATGAATAAGGAAGATGGATTTAAGATATTCCAAATCTCAGCGCTGAGCAATCTGATGGCATCACGGTGTTCCGAATTTCACCGATGGAGTCACTGATGCTCCACCGGTGTCGCACCGGTGCCATCAGCTTGCAGAGGTGGTGGCAGTCTCCATCAGCCGCCATCAGTGAATCCGATTGGTTCTTGTATAGGGCGGGAATTAGCAGACGAATGACATCGTGCACTGTTGTGTCATGGCGGTGTGTTCTGCTGTATTGTTTGTAATGAGCACAACGCAAAAACAATATGTTAATGGCTTATGAGCGAACATGTCAACGGACCAGTTATTACTACTGGTTCAAGAAATAAGTTGTTTATGATCTCTTTTATTTGAACGAGATGGCAGTACGGAAATTTCGCAAAATTTTGCTAGCGTAGCACAGCCAACAACTTATACAGTCGCCATGACAGCCATCGATCCTTCCAGCAGTTTTGTTCCTATTTCGCTGCAGCATGACGTCATTGTTGTCCACCGGTCCGGTGAGATTCGGAATACGCTGAGAGATAAATGTAGAGAGGAATGATTTTGAGAAGGTAAACCAGTTTAAATATTTGGGATCTGTAGTAACAGAGAAGATAAGTACATGGAGATCGAACACAGAGTGCCTGCTGGTAATATACGTTATTTCTCGTCGCTTCCTCTACTGAAATCATCATTGCTATCAAGAAAATCAAATTTATGAAACAATGATACGACCAGTAGTCTTGTACGGATAAGAAACTTGGACATTACTAAAGGAGGATGTGAAAGTTTTAAGTGTGTGGGAGAGGAAAATATTGAGAAGAATATATGGAGCTGTTAACGATCAAGGTATTTGGAGGGCAAAAACAAACCAGGAGTTAGGAGCACTGTATCTTAAACCGGGATTAGTATCAATAATTAAAGCAATGGCTGGGGCATGTACAAAGAATGGAGGAAAATAGAGGTGTGAAGAAACCAGGAGGGAGAAGATTGAGGGGCGACTTTGTAAAGATGGCTGGACGATGTGGAGAATGATTTGAGGGAACTAGAGATACGATGTACGGCTAGAATTGCTACAGTTGGTCATATCGCACTGGTGCGAATAGGCACCTACAAAGTGGTGCGAATTAAGAAACTACGTCATAAGTTATTATTTCCTTCATTCTAGCCTATAATCACCACATGTTCGAAAATCGTACTAAGTTAAATGTTCTTTAATATTTCTTTTAACCAATAACATCTTAAGATTATGGATTCCTTTGCATACAAATCCGTTATTTAGTTACAAAATGTTAGCTAAATATACATCCACCTGAGCGATTATATTAAATACTCTATCACCACGTTGCTAGCACAAAGAAGTAGCAGAAATCAAGTGACATGGTGGAAGTTCATATGGTAGATTGTAACAATACCACTAGATGCTACACTACTACAGTAACTTGTTTTAAACTAGCAGTTGTGCCATTTAGGAAGCGGTACGATTTATGCTACTCTATCCTATAAGCAAAAATTCGTTTATTGCAAAAATTCATTTATTTATTTTGCTTTGAAATATTAATTCAACTGCTGGTCTCTTATTAAAAATCGGTTAGCCTTTTTTGGTATTATTTATGCTATTTTTTTTGTAATAGTATGAATGTTATAAATTATAATACTTCTTGCAAAAAATGTTTTATAAAAAACATATTTATTTCAATGGCCAATTTCTCTAAACAGGTTTTTGGCACTTGGATCACTATTCCTAATCACCGTCGAGTTTAAAATGAGATTTCGGTTACAAAAATGCATATTGGAAGAACTTTAACAAAGGTTACGTCCACAAACAAAACGATATCTTGCTCTGAATTCAATATTTTTTTATTCGTTATTTTACGACGCTTTTCGAACTACTTGGTTATTTAGCGTCGATTGCGAGATGAGGCCGAGGATTCGCCATACTAGATTATCTTATATTCATCTTACGGTTGCGGAAAACCTCGGAAAGAACCCAACCAGGTAATCAGCCCAAGTGGGAATAGAACCCACGCCCAAACGTAACTCCGAATCACCAGGTAAACGCGCTTGTGCTTGAACTATACCGATGTTCATAATCATTCTCACAATATTGTGACGCAGATTCAGGAGGTGGTGATGACTGATGATTATGTTTTCTCTCTTATTGTCGAAACAGTTGAAAATCAATCGGATTTACTTAATTTCGCCATGTTGCAAATATCAGTTTGTACTAAAACAAGTTTACATGTTTATAATTGAATCGGGGATTGCAGAAATAGCACATGTCATGAAAACTAAATTTTTCAGTAGACACAAAAAACGGTATTACTGGTGGTAGACCACATCATTGGTTATAGTATTGGCTTCGTCAGACAGAAGCCTAATGCATGTGTCGTTGTATACCAAATTTATTGGAATCTAATGAATTGTTAATGAAATAAATCAATATATATTAGCTTGACATGTGCTGTTTCTGCAAGGAATCAAAATTGTAGTATAATAATTTCAGTTCAACTAAAGTTTATTTGTCAGATTAGGGATATAATATATGCATAGGCCTACTGTGTACTTAATACATGAGTTCAATATATAAATGAACTAATTTTTCCACAATAGACCACTGAAGAATATTATTGTAAAATTCTTGATATTCATGTGGTATGTAACGCATTAGTTTGCGTATATCGTCAAGCTTCTCTCTTTGAATTGGCACGATTTTGTCTGGATATGTTAATGAAGAAGGTAAATATGGTATTCTCCTTTGTACTTACAAGCAAACATTCTCATGACGGCAGATAAAAAAATTAATCTTTTTTCTTCCATCATTTTAATAATGTCAAAAGAAGTGCTTACACAAATTTTGGCCACTCGAGCGCAATTACGAAGGCCGTAGAAGTAAGTTTCTCTGGGGCCGTTTACAGAGAGAGAACAAAATTTCATGGAAAGTTTTATTGGAACAGATATAGCAAGTTTGAGTTATTATTCAACATATTCACCACCAGAACTGAGACATTTGTCATTCAGTGGAATCAATTTTTGTATCCTTCTGTCGTAGATGTCTGTCGTCTGGAATCGGAACCAATGTGTCGGCACATGTCTTTGACATGAGTTGTTTCTGCGAGCTTCCAGGATTTCACAGGTCTCCAAATGTGAGAGGGCTGTACTGACATATGTGGTTTCTGCATGGAATGATAATCCTATATCAATAGTCCATGAAACTCTAATGAACTCATTTCGCCACAAATAGTGACATGTGCTGTTTCTGCAATCCCTGAGTTATTACTGTACTAAAATTAGTTTGCATTTTTATAAGTTAATTTTATGCGATATAATAAAAATTGATCTCAAGTTACTTAGTTACTGATTTTATACAATTGGGCCTTAAACTTGTACACCGAAAAATAACCTGAGATATTTCGAAAAACGTTTCCGAATCACTTCCATCGTGCTTCCTGAATTTGAATCACATTAGAACAAAGATTTTTGGATGTGTTCCTCTTGCTTTCTCCTTCACCTTTCATTCCATTTAGCCTAGACCTCAGTGCCACCGAAAGAAATTCCAGACAAATAAATGAAATTGTTAACATAGCTTGAATACTGATGAATAGAATCAGGATTCTGTTAGGCACAAAAAAGAAACATAATCAGAACGCGCAAGCGCAAGGACGTTCGCGGCCTGCATTCCGCAGCGACAAAGTTATAGAACAGTCGAGAGCGAGGACGCGAAGGGCTGTTCAGGTATAGAGATATCAAACATTCCTTTGAATTTTAATTCCCCATATTCGTCATTAGATAACTGGTTGAGTAGAACAAGCAGCCAAGTCTGGTCTCTCAATCTGGGTTCCGAGCAGCGAAGACTTGACAAATCTACAAATAACGTAGCCTACACCTGTGTGGTCCAACAGGCGGCCCGCCGACCACTTCCGACCCGGGAACTTACGGGCAGGTTACGAAATGTCTGTATTTAGCAAGACATGTCTTGCAGTCGGTATTTATTTTTGAAGAGTTGTTAAATGTCAGTATTTTTATGAAAAAGTCTCAGTCAAACCAGTTTGAATAATTACATTTCAAAACAGTTCTGAACCAGGAATAAACCTTTAGTTTCTTGTCCATATATTTTATCCAGAGAATGAACTCACTTTAACGGTACAATAGTGCTCCATATATAAATGGCCACTGCTCAATAAACAGCCACTGCTCAACGGTAAACGTTTAGTTTTTCGTCCTAAACTTTAGTTTTGCGTTCATTTATTTTATTCAGAGACTGAACTCACTTCAACGGTACAATAACGCTCCAAGTATTAGCGTCAATAAAACGTTCGGAGACAAACTACTTCAACGGCGTCGTCACTGATCACTAAACTTTAGTTTTTCGTTCATTTATTTTATTCAGAGACTGAACTCACTTTACAATAACGCTCCAAGTAGCGTCAATAAAAGTTTTTCGTTCATTTACTTTATTCAAATCACTTTACAAACGTCAGTATTAGCGTCACTTTCACTAAACTTTAGTTTTTCGTCCATATATTTTATTCAGAGACTGAACTCACTTCAACGGTAAAAACGCTCCAAGTATTAGCGTCAATAAACGTTTTTCTTCCAAATTTTATTAGACTGAACTCACTTCAATAGCGCTCCAAGTATTAGCGTCACTGGTTACTAAACTTTAGTTTTTCGTCCATATATTTTATTCAGAGACTGAACTCACTTCAACGGTACAATAGCGCTCCAAGTATTAGCGTCACTGGTTACTAAACTTTAGTTTTTCGTCCATATATTTTATTCAGAGACTGAACTCACTTCAACGGTACAATAGCGCTCCAAGTATTAGCGTCACTGGTTACTAAACTTTAGTTTTTCGTCCATATATTTTGTTCAGAGACTGAACTCACTTCAACGGTACAATAATGTTTCAAATATTGACGTCACTGGTCACTAAACATTAGTTTTTCGTTCATATATTTTTTCAGAGACTGAACTCACTTCAACGGTACAATAGCGCTCCAAGTATTAGCGTCACTGGTTATTAAACTTTAGTTTTTCGTCCATATATTTTGTTCAGAGACTGAACTCACTTCAACGGTACAATAATGTTTCAAATATTGACGTCACTGGTCATTAAACTTTAGTTTTTCGTCCATATATTTTATTCAGAGACTGAACTCACTTCAACGGTACAATAGCGCTCCAAGTATTAGCGTCACTGGTTACTAAACTTTAGTTTTTCGTCCATATATTTTGTTCAGAGACTGAACTCACTTCAACGGTACAATAATGTTTCAAATATTGACGTCACTGGTCATTAAACTTTAGTTTTTCGTCCATATATTTTATTCAGAGACTGAACTCACTTCAACGGCACAATAGCGCTCCAAGTATTAGCGTCACTGGTTACTAAACTTTAGTTTTTCGTCCATATATTTTGTTCAGAGACTGAACTCACTGTAATGGTAAAATAGTGTTCCAAGTATTAATATGTTGGACATTGTGCACACATCTGTGACAGAGTGCATGAGGGTTGGCCACTAAAGGGAAACTAAGAGGTGGAGCTTAAACTGAGAGGATTCAATCCGGCATCGGAATTGCGGGATTGGAATCCGGTATGGCTTAGTGGCTAGAGCGTCAGCACGTAGAGCTGAAAACTCGGGTTCGAATCCCGGTGCCGCAAAGAATTTTTCTCCGCTCCACCGATCCTTCATCATATGATAACGCAGAATTCCTGCGTGGAAATATATGTACTTCGGCACATCGCAATAATATGACATCCTTGCTGTAGCAATAAATTATTATTATTATTATTATTATTATTATTATTATTATTATTATTATTATCATCATCATCATCATCTGAACATTGTTAATTTGAGACTTCAAGGTAAAAAGACAGAACATCATAGAGCTTATGAGTCATATTGTTTTGTTCAGGGAAAAGGTAAATCATATTTAAAGTAGATATTTACATAATTTACACGAAACATTTGAAGTACTACCCTACCATGAAGATAGCGTGTGAAGATGCTGATTTTCCTGCATTTACTGAATATATGACAGCGAATCAGAAGAAATTTATTTCAAAATTTTCTGATTTTAATAAACTTATATTCTCGAAAAATTCGTAGGTCTATGGTAATTAATAAAAACAAATTAGGAAAGAGAAACGCTGGAAAGTGTTAAGCAGCATTTCTTTGTCATAAACCTGCATGCAGAGCTCCATAATGTTGGCTGCATTTTCTGAGCCCCACTCTACTCCCGAGATTAGTTTTTTCCGCTGTGTTTCTAGCACTGAGACAGGGCGTTGCGATTGCTTTCTCCGATAAGCCCAGGTAACTTAAATGGGAGTCTTCCCGTCAAATTGACTGAAAAACAAACATTGTCCGAGTGTCACAACTGTCACAACAGTATTAATTAATCACGGAGTTTGGGTTTCAGGTTGTCACTACCCACTTCATTTGAGACGCTCATAATTAATTCTAATTGTTGCACACAATCATCACGTGATCGCAAATGTCACCACTCACACAGAGGTGAACGTGACATGGGCATGTGAGACGTTACAAGATCCTGCCTTCTCCGCCATTACCACTTCAAGATTCATCGCGTCGATGTTGTAAAACAAACATAGGAGTATCCGTACCTGTTACCTCTGATTGAGGTTCTGGCTGATATGTACAGGGACATCATTTTATTTTTACTTCAATTTTATTGTACCTGAGTTTTTGAATGTACTTCACTCCCACCCCTTCTACTAATGAAGCTCAACCGTCCTCCACACAGATCCAAGACCGCATAGACAGTCATAGTATCCTTATCGTCATAGTAAACAGTACGTTCCAAAAATATGTTGGCGTTTTCCAGTGACGAAAGAGCTTTCAATATTGAATCATTTTCGCACAGGTACTGTCATCCATTTGCCTACGTCGTATCCCGGTTTCCCCCACCAGCTTTTATTCGCCAGCTAGTGGCTGGGCTGTCTTAGCTCTTTTCGGAGAACATTAATTTCTGTTAGGAATTGGACATCTACGTAATATTATACAACTGTTTAAAATAACTTAAATAAAAGGGCCTCGTTAAGTAATTGTCACGTGATTACCCCCTTTCTACGACCCTACGACATAACCACTTGGACGGACAGTAGATAGTATGTCTGAGTAATTTTATCTTTTCGGATCGGGCGGAAGTGAAGATTGAATTTACAGTGCGTAAGGTACTCTTTTATAGAGTAGGTACAGAATTATTTCAACATGAGTTACTAATACGAAGGACGAAACTGGTAATTGGGATTGAGTACAATAGTCTATAGTGCGATAATATGTACATTAGAACTGAAGCCTGTATCGAAATGAACGGCCACCATTTTCAAAAATGTATTGAAATATCTATATTATGATTATTTTTCAATTTAACTTCGTTCTCTATATTGTACGCTTATATGCTTTAGACAGTATAATAAGGCTACACTGCATAATGAATACGTCCACATGGACAGCTCAGTTCGTAAGTAAAAACACTCATTGTTAATACTGTAGTGTATTTTGATTAAACAAAAATCTAATGAAAATTATCAAACTCAAAATCGCGATATTTCCTAGTTTACGTGAATGGATGAACTACTTTTCTTCCCTCCTATACCTAGTAAAGTGATTTGTTTGTACATTATACCAGTATCATCGAACTCCAGTCGTGGAAGGGGGTAGCAAACGGCGTTGATCCAAAGGTATAGCCAGGTTAATATTAAAAATGTTAGTAAAAATAAAATGTTGTCCCTGTATATATATTATCAGGTAGTACATCTCACTTGACGTTATGTGTCAGAGGAAGAACAATTGTTTGTGTGCATCTGAAGTCTGATTAGTGTAATATGTAGCTAATCGGCGATGTATGCAATGGAGGGGGAAAGGAACTGACCGTCCTACCACATTATCTCCTGGCCTAGTTGCCTCATAAGTGGTGCCTTGTTGGTATCACTTGTGAGGTTCAGACCTGTCTTTGGACAGTTAACTAAACAACAACAACCGTACCTGTGTCTTGGCTGACAGTCTTTACTTTACTTTTGAGAGTTTTTCCACTTGTCAGCAGTTACCCTGTATTCCCATCTTCCATACTTCACGGTCTTGCCGGTCCCCTTCCTTCAGATTGTATTGCTTCATCATTTGGACTACACCAGACTTCCATGATGCTCTCGGCCGTCCACGCTTTCTTCTTACAGAAGGTGACCATTGGAGGAAAGTCTTAGGAAGTCTTTCACAATCCATTCTATTGACGTCCCCATACCACTGTAGAGTTCGTCTTTCAATTCTCTCGATAACAGATTCCTCCATTTCCATTCGGAATTTCGCCTTGCCTGGTTGTACAGGGACATCATTTTATTTTTACTAACATTTTTAATATTAACCTGGCTATACATTTAGAGAACCGGAAACACCGTTTGGTACCCCCTTCCACGACTGTAGTTCGATGATAGCCTACTGGCTCTACTTTACTAGGTATAGGAGAGAAGAAAAGTAGTTCATCCATTTACGTAAACTAGAAAATATCGCGATTTTGAGTTCGATAATTTTCATTAGGTGTTTGTTTAATCAAAATGCAGTACTGTATTAAGAATAAGTGTTTTTACTCACGAACTGAGTTATGCATGCGAACGTATTAATTATGCAGTGTATATTATACTGTCTACAGCACATTAGCGTACAATATAGAGAATGAAGTTAAATTGAAAAATAATCATAATATGGATAATTAAATACATTTTTAAAAATGGTGGCCGTTCATTTAAATGCAGGCTTCAGCTCTTTTGTGTATATTATCGCACTATAGACTATTGCATCTAATTCCAGTTTCGTCACTGAAAAACGCGAACATTTTTCTAGAAAGTACTATACTCACTAACTCAGTGCTGTTTACTATATGCGGCCTTGGTTCTGTGTGGAGGACAGTTAGAACTTCATTAGTAGAAGGGGTGGGAGTGAAGTACATTCAAAAACTCAGGTACAATAAAAATTGAAGTAAAAATAAAATGATGTCCCTGTATTAGCTCCGCCGTACGGCGTGTTACTTACTTACTTACTTACTTACTTAGTGGCTTTTAAGGAACCCGGAGGTTCATTGCCGCCCTGACATAAGCCCGCCATTGGTCCCCATCCTGGGCAAGATTAATCCAGTCTCTACCATCATATCCCACCTCCCTCAAATCCATTTTATTATTATATTCCCACATACGTCTCGGCCTCCCCAAAGTCTTTGTCCCTCCAGCCTCCCAACTAACGCTCTACTGTATATATATTTCTGGATTCGCCCATATGTGCTACATGTCCTGCCCATCTCAAACGTCTGAATTTTATGTTCCTAATTATGTCAGGTGAAGAATACAAGGTGTGCAGCTCTGCGTTGTGTAACTTTCTCCATTCTCCT
The DNA here is from genome assembly GCA_025594305.2 of Periplaneta americana. Classification (NCBI taxonomy): domain Eukaryota; kingdom Metazoa; phylum Arthropoda; class Insecta; order Blattodea; family Blattidae; genus Periplaneta; species Periplaneta americana. The sequence goes on from JAJSOF020000019.1 coordinate 97,450,863, forward strand.
GTAACTTCATCCCTCTTAGCCCCAAATATTTTCCTAAGAACCTTATTCTCAAACACCCTTAATCTCTGTTCCTCTCTCAAAGTGAGAGTCCAAGTTTCACAACCATACAGAACAACCGGTAATATAACTGTTTTATGAATTCTAATTTTCAGATAGGGTTTAAAATTCACAGCTCTTTTTCTTTTTTTCTTAATTTTCCTTGAGAAACGTTTGGAATTCCCTGTCGAGTACTGTCAGATACTACCAGACATAAAAAAATTAACAATAAACTATGAAAGCATTTTATCAATTAATTCCCGTTGCCAATAGTACCGATGATTGGTTCAATTTTTTCAATACAATAAGGTTTTATAGTGCTTATGTATATGATAATAGTTGAAATATTCAAATTACCTATGATACTATCATTATTAATATTGCTATTATTACTTCTATCAAATGCTTCTAGTCGCTTCTTTTCACTTCGTCGTAATGACCATGTTTCTGCCCCCATACAATGCCACGCTCCACACAAAGCACTTCACTAGTCTCTTCCTAACTTATTTTTCCATAGATCCGCAGTAGATGCTGCTTTTTCTATTAAAAGCTTCCTTTCTCATTGCTATCCTCCTTTTGATTTCCTAGCAGCAGCTCATGTTACTACTTATAGTATACCCCAAGTATTTGAAGCTAATTGTTCTACTGACTCATTTCCAATTCGCACGTTTACCTTCTTTATTTTTCTTCCGATAACCGTGGTATTCGTCTTCTTTGCATTTATCTTCATCCCATATTGTTCACAGCTACCATTTAGCTCCAGTAGCATATCTCAGTATTATACGATGAAAGAGTAATGGAACGGAGAAAAATTCTCTCCGGCGCCGGGATTTGAACCCGGGTTTTCAGCTCTACGTGCTGACGCTTTATCCACTAAGCCACACCGGATTCCACCCCGGCGTCGGAAGAATCGTTTCAGTTTTAAGTTCCAACTCTTGGGTTCCCTCTAGTGGCCGCCCTCTGCACTACGTCATAGATATCTATGAACCTACGACCGAAGTCCACACATGGGCTGAGGTGCACTCGTAATGAGTGACTATTTGGCCGGGATCCGACGGAATAAGCGCCGTCTTAAATCACGTAGTGCAGAGGGCGGCCACTAGAGGGGACCCAAGAGTTGGAACTTAAAACTGAGACGATTCTTCCGACGCCGGGGTGGAATCCGGTGTGGCTTAGTGGATAAAGCGTCAGCACGTAGAGCTGAAAACCCGGGTTCAAATCCCGGCGCCGGAGAGAATTTTTCTCCGTTCCATTACTCTTTCATCGTATGATGACGCAGAATATCTGCATGGAAATATCATATGTACTTCGGTACATTATAAAAAAAAATCTTAGTATTATCTCCTCTTCTGATAAGAAAAGAAATCGCCAGATCTGAAATAAGTAGAAAAATAAGAAACGTAAAGTAATGACAATTTATATTACCTTACACTTATGAAAGTCCCTGTAGTTTTCATAGTTTGCAGTTCGTTGATTCACATCTGGCAGCCTCTCACCATCTGAAGCACTAGGCGTAGCTGTAAGCTAGTTCTCTGTGGACACACCTCGGCCGCTTAAGCACAAAAGATAATCCACACTAAGTCCATTAAACTGTAAATAATGTTATGCCTTTCGTTACGATTAAGCTGCAATGTATTTCATATTTTACCTACCGCAGACGTGGTTAACTTTCAAAGAGGTTGCAGTTCAGGGTTTGGTCTTAGCACACTTTCCCTGTTACATTAAAAGAAAGATTGCTAGTACATGTAGTGAAATCTAGTGCTGTCTGGAAAAAAGTTTTCGTTAGAATTCTTTAAAATAGACGATCTACTGCTTATAGTACACCCCAAGTATTTGAAGCTGTCTACTTGCTCTACTGCCACATTTAGAATTCTCAACTTTACCTTCTTTGATCATAGGAAGAAAAGTAAAGAATTTGCGCATTCTAAATGAGGCAGTAGAGCAAGTGGACAGCTTCAGATAATTGGGGTGTACTATAAGTAGTTTTTAACTTCGCTCTCGGATATGCCATTAGGAAAGTTCAGGCGAAGACAGAGGGTTTGGAATTGAACGGGTTACATCAGCTTCTTGTCTATGCGGATGCGAATATGTTAGGAGAAAATCCACAAATGATTACGGGAAACAGGGAAATTTTACTTGAAGCAAGTAAAGCGATAGGTTTGAAAGTAAATCCCGAAAAAAAACAGTATATGATTATATCTCGTGAGCAGAATATTGTACGAAATGGATATATAAAAATTGGAGATTTATCCTTCGAAAAGGTGGAAAAATTCAAATATCTTGGAGCAACAGTAACAAATATAAATTACACTCGGGAGGAAACTAAACGCAGAATAAATATGGGAAATGCCTGTTATTATTCGGTTGAGAAGCTTTTGTCATCTAGTCTGCTGTCAAAAAATGTGAAAGTTAAATTTATAAAACAGTTATATTACCGGTTGTTCTGTATGGTTGTGAAACTTGGACTCTCACTTTGAGAGAGGAATAGAGATTAAGGGTGTTTGAGAATAAGGTTCTTAGGAAAATATTTGTGGCTAAGAGGGATGAAATTACAAGAGAATGGAGAAAGTTACACAACGCAGAACTGCACGCATTGTATTCTTCACTGACATAATTAGGAACATTAAATCCAGACGTTTGAGATGGGCAGGACATGTGGCACGTATGGGCAAATACAGAAATGCATATAGAGTGTTAGTTGGGAGACCGAAGGGAAATGTACCTTTGGGGAGGCCGAGACGTAGGTGGGAGGATAATATTAAAATGGATTTGAGGGAGGTGGGATATGATGATAGAGACTGGATTAATCTTGCACGGGATAGGGACCGATGGTGGGCTTATGTGAGGCAATGAACCTTCGGGTTCCTTAAAAGCCATTTGTATGTAAGTACTGTAAGTAGTAGGCTAACATGAGTTGCAGCCAGGAAGTCAAAAGGAGGACGGCAATGGCAAAGGAAGCTTTTAATAGAAAAAGCAGCATTTTTTGCAAACTTCTGGAAAAAGAACTAAGTAAGAGACTAGTGAAGTGCTTTGTGTGGTGGAGTGTAGCATTGTATGAGGCAGAAACATGGACATTACGACGAAGTGAAGAGAAGCGACTAGAAGCATTTGAAATGTGGATATGGAGAAGAATAGAGCTTGAGAAATGGACAGATAGAATAAGAAACGAAGCTGTGTTGGAAAGAGTGGGTGAAGAAAGAATGATGCTGAAACTGATCAGGAAGAGAAAAAGGAATTGGTTGGGTCACTGACTGAGAAGAAACTGCCTACTGAAGGATACGGTGGAAGGAATGGTGAACGGGAGAAGAATTCGGGGTAGAAGAAGATATGAAATAGTAGACGACATTAGGATAACTTATGTGGATCATATGAGGAAGACAGAAAATAGGAAAAACTGAAGAATGCTTGGTTTGGAGTGAAAAGACCTGCCCTTGGGTAGAACACTATGAATGAATGAATTCTAAAAGTTTTGCATTATCATGGGTACGTGGGCTCTTTAAAAAAATGTGGATTTTGCCAACTGAAAATTAAAACATAATGTTGCGTGAAATCTTACTCACTGTACATCTATAGAGAATATCTAATCATTTACGGGCGGAACAATGCTTAACTGCCCGCCTCCAAGTTCTATCGTTGGTCGCAGTGGCATTTCCTCTCTTATGAAGACTCTACAACAGCGGTGACCAAAACTCGAGCTAACAGTGATTACATTTTTTTACGACAGACAGATTTGCCTTTTCGGTGAAAGTACCAGGAGACGGAGGAAAGGTAGACCACTTCAGGTGGAAAACCTCGGAAGAAACCATGAAAACTACAACCAGTGGTGGTTCCTGTACTAACATCTGGCCGCGGATAAAAATCTTAAGCTTTGCTGTATCAGTTATGTCACCGTTCCTGTACTAACATCTGTCATCAAGAGCCAGTGAATAATATACGATTTTTCTTGCTTCTTATTTTTAACCTTCCTCTTGAATATAATCAGGAAATTTCCAAATTCTTCTCTCGATACTTGGTAGTTTTTCAAAATTAAAATCTTCTTATGGACAAGTTATTTAAGCTATTTTAATAATTACTCTTTTGGGAAATTCTGTCCTATTAAAAGGCTTTAAAGCACGAGATATTTCAAACCCCATTACGTAGCTGACTTCCTTACATTTATTTATAACATCTTTCTCTTCCTGGCTATGATTTAAGACATGTTAATTCCTGGCGTTTAACAGTTCGTTGGCACATAATATTGAATCAGTTTTTCTACAATATTATTATTAAATGAATAGTTACCCTCGTCTAAAGATTAAGAAGATTAGAATTAAGATAAAACTTAATAATTTTATACTTCTAGGGAGAATATCTAAAAATATCAATATTCATGCACGTAGAGAAGAAGAATTATAGAAACACCTACTTAGTCGTCAGTAATAATAATAATAATAATAATAATAATAATAATAATAATACATTATCCAGCGTGACAATTAATGTTTCTATATACTTCTAATTGAACCGTTGAGCAAAGTAAACATATTACATTTTCTCCGACAGAACAATAAAGAAGCTCTCCTTCTCATTCTTTACGAAACCACCTCTTACTGCTTGTAGAGACAGAGTTTGTAAAGCGACATGATACCGCCATTGCTTGCCTTCAGTACGTGAATGAAACACACAGCAATGTACAGGAAACTCCTCGTACCCGTTTGAATGTCTGTGATTACACGATGTAATCACAGACACCCGCTTTGGTCACCGCTGCTCTACAAGGTCAATAATGTTGTTAGTATTAATACTACTACTGAAGGTAATTCGGATTTCCTGATTTTCGAGAAACAACCTATGTAAATTGTGAAGGTGTGAGGAAAAAAGTAGATATCTTGCGCTCTGTTTATCGAAAGGAATTAAAGAAGAAAATAAGGATGATCCTGCTGCTGTTTTGTCGTGTTTTTGACACTCATCCTCATGTGGTGGCTATTAAGTTACGTCCGTTTTCTACTTTTCCACTTCAAAATTCTCTTGAATTTCCACTCGGATTGGTAAGTACAATGAATGAGACAAGTTTCCAAACTAGGACTACATATAGATTCTTCTTCATAACCCTCAATTCCGTTCGAAGGACTCGCGACCGAGTACCTGTCAATTACTTCTCATCCCATTTCCCCTTCCATCATCATTCATCATCATCATCATCATCATCATCATCATCATCATCATCATTATCATCATTTCACCGCTACCAAAAAGGTTAAAGTGAAATCATCTGAGGAAAGATAGTAATGCCTACGGTTTATGGGAACTGGAAGGCCGATTCATTTTCGTCGCCACTAAATAGTATCCCAATATTATGAAGGAACATTAAATAAAAAATTGGAATTCATGTATTACAATAAATTGCAATAATTTTATCGTCTCTGAACATTCTCTGTAGTTTAAAAAGAACGTTAAATGAAGATTTACAATATTACTATCTTTTATCTCACCATCTCCGAATAGTCTACAGTTTAAAATGGGCATTAAATAATAGTAGGGCCTATATTAACTTATGCAATGAACTTATAATGGTAGTAATTAAGACACGAGTATGTTTATGAAGCGAGCGTAATGCTTACGACTCTTTCTTCGGCCATAATTAAATGTCTAAGTTTTGAGTTTTTTACAACTATCTTGCGTTGCCACTTTAGTGATAATGAAATGGTGAACATGCGTGTACTTTCAGAGTGTTCTCGACTATTGCAACAGATGGTACGAGAGTTAAGTTTCTGCAGCTTAACAAGTATTTATCTTTCGCGAACTTGAAGCCACGGTTCCGTTGGTTCACATCGCGCTGTGTGATATCTTATTCACCGAAATGAGAAGCCAGTTTTAATGAAACTTGATTTATTTAAATCCTGAATTGCCGGTTCTGTGGTGTACAGTTCCCTTAATCTGAACTACATGTCAGTTAGGGACTAAGTCAGGGTTTGAACCCAAGACTTGATACGTGATGCCTGTTGGTCGGTTATTACAACTCCGACGACAACTATACGAAAGAGGGCGAGTAGCTCAAAGCCCTCGTTTTTATTCAATTCTCCCAGGCTTGGGTCACGTGTCAATTCTGGTGTCAAACTTACATGGTTTGACAGAATGACGTTGCATATTGACGTCATGTCCCCGTGATGGGATGTCATCTTATTTGAGTCCAGCTAGGGTGAACTGTGACTCGTACCCTCGTGAGGTGATAAGACGCATGACTTCAAGTCAGGGGTTATTGTCTTAATGATAAAGCACAGACTATTTGTCTGGCCAGAATAATTCTTATGATATTAACATTAAATTATTAAAACCCTTATATGATATTACTATGAACTTATTAAAACCCTAAGTTCTGAGCCTCTGGGGCTCGTAACTCGACCACTGGGGTCGGGATACGTAACTCGAGTGTGTCTTTTCAGCGTGTTCCCGAGTAGTGCAACAGATAGCAGGCGTGTATGCCGTATTTATTAATTTTTTGCAGGGTTTGGTTTGGAGATTTTAACCTCAAAGCAACACATTAAAACATAAGAAACAAACACAATTTATTAGAATATTAAAATTAACACGAATAGAATTTATTTTATTTTAAATACATGTTGTTGATTGTGCAGTTTGTGAAATTTATTATCGTTTCTAAATAGTCTCGGTTGTGGAAAATAGACGTTAGGTCCTAATAAAGAATTATAACTGCAGTAATCTCAGCGCGACTGGATAGTCTCTATAGTTCAAAGAGAAACTCAACGAAGAACTGTCAGTTACTTTATTCTGTTTTTAACCCTTTACTTCCTATGCACGCTAACTGCCTTGTGGCTTACTTAGGCCGAAGTAAAGGAAGTGGTGTTTGGGACAGTCCTCTTGGCAGAGCGCCAGAACACGATTTTCCTCTGGTCAGTGGGCTTCATCCCCGCTCCTCATCGCAGAGCAGCGCTTTGAGGCATGTTGCATACCGTAACACTCTGATGTAAGCGGTACCCACAGATTGCCTAACGCGCCATTCCCTGTCCACGCCGCTTTGTTGCTTGCACTTCTGGTAGTAACTTGACTTGCGACTTATCAGTCACTGTTTGATGGAATTTTCATAAGGATTTTGCTTTCTGGTGCTAATTACGTAGAGAACGTATAAGATGCCGAAAAAAAAAGTATTTAGATGTTTTTACGGAAATACATGTTTCGCACTATCCCTGATACCGAAAAGTGATTTTTGGCATACGTCTGTCTGCGTGCAGCTATATATTCTATTAGTGGAATGCTGTTTATAATTATACAGTAACAAAGTCAATTTTTATTTAAGAATAAAATTATATATATAATTATATAATGCATTTTATTATTATTATTATTATTATTATTATTATTATTATTATTATTACTTATTTATTATCAAATTTAAGGAACCCGAAGGTTCATTTGCCGCCCTCACAAAGCTCGCCATCGGTCCCTATCCTGCAAGATTAATCCAGTCTATCATCATATCCTGGACTTCTCAAATCCATTTTAATATTATCCTCCCATCTACGATGCCATTCATAGATAGATCCCAAAGGTTTTTCTTCCTCAGGTCTCCCAATAACACTATATCTGCATTTCTATTATTATTATTGCCCATCTCAAACGTTGGATTTATGTTTATTTCAGGTGAAGAAAACAATGGAAGCAGTTGCGTTGTGTAACTTTCTCCATTCTCCTGTAGTCAAGGCATTTAGCCCTAAATATTTTCCTAAAGTCTTAAAACACCATAATCTCTCTTCCTCTAAATGAGAAGTCCAAGTTTACAAATACAGAAGATATTATTATTATTATTATATTATTATTATTATTATTATTATTATTATTATTATTATTATTATTATTATTAAACAGGTTTTACGATGTTAACAGCTGTCAGCACTAGAGATGGGAACAATATATCGGTTTTTACGAAACACCGATATTTTCGTATCGATATATCGGTATCGAAATTTTGATTCAATATATTATATAATGTATATAAATTTGTGGGATTATCATTATCAACAACAAATTCCACACTAGAAAACTCCGATAATTCCCGAGAGATGGCGCTAATGAAGGTGGACAGTTACATAATTGTGCAGCCTTGAAATATCCAATACCTTACTCTAATTGGCTCGACTGGAATTCGAATTCAAACTGTTTAATATGCAGAAACAAATTCAAAATGGAGCGTGTGCGAACGTGAAAGAGACATTTCCATCCTGAAAGGGAATCATCTGACCTCAAAACGGGTGTCAAAACTTTTATTTCTATATTCTGAAATGGAAAGAGAAACAAGGATTTAATACCGATGTGACATTTGTTTGCGGCTATGATTTCTATGCACAACCTAGTGCTGACATTGTTTTCTTATTATATCTTTTAGTGCATAAAAATTCTATACTGATCATCATTACCAGTGTTGTTTGGAATGTTGGAGTGTAATAACTTGCAATGGGAACTTACTATAGAAGGATTGTATCAAATCAACTGTGAAGTTTGTTAAAACTTGTAACATTCTAGGTACGAATTACTTACGTTTAAAAATAATTACAAGTTCTGTTTACTTACATTTAAAAATGAATACGTTGTTAGGTAGAAAAGAGCATATAATAATGTGTGTCCTGAATTGAATCCTATATAAAATTAGAATAATTGAATCGTGTTCCAGTATCAAATAGTCGACCATGTAGAGTTCACTTAACTCTTTCCCACTATATCACTTAAGCCAGCGTTGTCAGACAGAGCCTAAACGGAGCGGAGCGCTCCACTATAACTCGTTGCGTGCTCCGGTTCTTCCACAGACATAAGCAAGTTCACGCTCCGACTGGACGTCTCTAGCTCCACAACTGGTTTCGGAGCTTACAACTCTGACACTACTGATTTAAGCTCACCTTACCTCCACCATAATATTTTGATTTAAGTTAGGACCTACATCATATGGTATTGAAAATGTATTGTTTATTGTTAGGGTCCACACCTGTGGAGTAACGGTCAGCGCGTCTGGCCGCGAAACCAGGTGGCCCGGGTTTCGATTCCCGGTCGGGCAAGTTACCTGGTTGAGGTTTTTTCCGGGGTTTTCCCTCAACCCAATATGAGCAAATGCTGGGTAACTTTCGGTGTTGGACCCCGGACTCATTTCACCGGCATTATCACCTTCATCTCATTCAGACGCTAAATAACCTGAGATGTTGATAAAGCGTCGTAAAATAACCTACTGAAAAAAAAATTATTGTTAGGCCTACAATTTTACATTTATGCTTTTGACTTTTATGATGTTAATTTCAATGGTAAAAAGGAATGTTAAAATTTAAATAATTTTATTGTAATAAAGTAAATCTACACCTAAAATTGAATTTGCTTACGGAATAGTGATATATCGATAATCGTTTGATATATTTTCTGCAATATATATCGATTATCGAAATTAGGTTTGCAATATATTGCAATATCAATATATCGGTATTTAATTTGTTTCCTCCATCACTAGTCGGCACCTGTTAATGGACCCCTACCCTAGTTTACACAGATGGGGAAAATTTATTATTAATAGTTCACAAATATATTACATACACTAAATAATTATAACTAATTTGTACACAATTAGTAATTTCAAAAAATACAATTTTATAACGAATTTTCTATAATATAAATATTCAATTTATGTTGGCTTAACTTACACTTACGTATAATTTTAGTGCAAGTTTCAACCAATCGATTTTATTGTAGACCTTAAAACTAATGTACTTGCTTAAGTTGAATTTCTCTTTTAACTCTACAATGTGCAGCAAGTATATATAAATCGTACATGATGCTATCACATTCTACTATATAGAGTCACGAAGATTTGTGAGGGTGCTAGAAACGATAGACTGTGCAGGTACTATTTCGCATTGTCTCTAATGAGGCGATATTAGCGATCCTAGTGGTGAGCAACTATCTATGGATGCAAAATAATAATAATAATAATAATAATAATAATAATAATAATAAATTTAGCTTCCCTTATGAAAAGGTTGCCAGATTTGACAAAGCGTATTACATAATTTGGAAATACACCTAAAAGGTAAAATGATATACATTCGAAACGGTTAGGGAATCGAATATACAAAATGTCAGAAAAATTTACACCTAAGTAGCGTTTGTGCTCATTTACAGTTAAGAGTATTGAGTTTCGTGACTGTATATACTAGACTGTGATGCTATATTCATCTATTCCTCTTTCACAACAGAAATATTTATACAGTTCATATAAGCATTCTCTATTTGCCAAGTCTTCATTTCTTAATTTAATCTCACAGTATTCTTTCTTTTAAATGATACATATAAATCTAATGCACGTATTATGGACCGTTATAGCTTTATGGCTAATTTTGAAGTTATATCAGTTAATAGAACATCATGATAATTAAATAATGGCATTATAGGAGTCCGGATATATATATATTTTTTTTTTTCAGAGAAAAGGGAAGAATAACGTACAATCATCGCTCTTAAGGAAATGTTGTGCCGGTTCTTGAGAGCACGCAGTGCAGACGCTTTCACATCCCTGTTGTACGTTACCACATTTCATTCTCTTGACTTGAATATGTTTGCAGTTGTTTGGAAAATCGAGAGAACACTGGTGTATAGAATAGATGTTCAAAGGCCAATTTTTAGATCTTGTGTGGTATATGCATCATTAATAGTCTATGAGAGCATCATTTTTCTTCTTCCTGAGCAAGTACGTAGACAGCTAGTAAAGCACTTAGGCACGAATGACCCATAGTGCGCTTATAACTAGAATTCAACCCAGGAGGTCACAGTGGGTGACCAGCTTAACGATGTTACTGCTGAGTTTGATTTCCTGAACCTTATCTGTAGACATGTGTTTCCCGAAGTATCCATGCCTGATTTGGCTCAAGTCTGAACAATCCAGCAGAATATGGGGTGATGACTCAACATCCATCGCACATTTCCTATAAACTGGCTCCTCTATCAGGCGTATGTTGTATGTATGTGCTTCCTCAGACAGCATTGTCCGATCAGGGGCTTGTTACTTATTATAAACCTTTCTTTTCTAGAGGTAGGAGATTTTTTGTTAAGTCAAGTCTTGGTTCTCCAACCATGAGTTGGACTGTCTCATAGCTATGTAGATGTACAGGCTCCGAGTAGGATTCTTCATATAGCTCGTCTGATTGCACACTTAGAGATTCCAACAGAAGTATTGCATTACAGTTTCATACTTAGCCAGTAGCCTACATCCGTTTGTTTATTGCCGTACATACTACTACGATCAGTCTGAATTGTACTTTGTGCTTCACTTTTCAATACACAGCGTTATTTTATTATGTAGCCTATATTCAATGCAGTTCATTATAATATTGTCTAGAAAAAATAAAGTAAGGGATTAGTTTTAAAGAAAGTAGTTTTCCGTGCCTGAATACTCAAAGCAAGTCATTACTACTACTACTACTACTACTACTACTACTACTACCACTACCACTACTACTACTACTACTACTGCTGTTACCAGGCCTGCTACTGCTACTACTACTACCACTACTACTGCTGTTCTGCTACCAGGCCTGCTACTACTAATACTACTGCTGCTGCTACCTGGCCTACTACTGCTACTGTTACTACTACTACTGCTACCAGGCCTACTACTGCTGCTACTGCTACTACTACTACTGCTGCTACTACACTACTACTACTACTACGCCTGCTGCTACTGCTACTACTACTACTTCTAAGCTGCTGCTACTAATAGGCCTGCTACTGCTACTGCTACTACTACTACTACAAGGCCTACTACTGCTACTGCTGCAACTACTAAGCCTACAATACTACGGCTACTGCTACTACTAGGCCTACTACTAGTGCTGCTGCTGCTACTACTACTAATACTACTGCTGCTGCTATCAGGCCTACTACTGCTACTGTTACTACTACTACTACTGCTACCAGGCCTACTACTGCTGCTACTACTACTACTACTACTACTACAAGGCCTACTATTGCTACTGCTGCAACTACTAAGCCTACAATACTACGGCTACTGCTACTACTAGGCCTACTACTAGTGCTGCTGCTGCTACTACTACTAATACTACTGCTGCTGCTATCAGGCCTACTACTGCTACTGTTACTGTTACTACTACTACTACTACTGCTACCAGGCCTACTACTGCTGCTACTACTACTACTACTACTACTGCTGCTGCTACTACACTACTACTACTACGCCTGCTGCTATTGCTACTACTACTAGGTCTACTACTACTACTACTACTACTTCTAAGCCTACTACTTCTATTGCTGCTGCTACTAATAGGCCTGCTGCTGCTGCTACTACTACTACTACTACTACTACAAGGCCTACTACTGCTACTGCTGCAACTACTAAGCCTACAGTACTACGGCTACTGCTACTACTAGGCCTACTACTAGTGCTGCTGCTACTACTACAACTACTGCTGCTACTGCTACTACTACCACTACTGCTACTACTACTACTACTATTACTGCTACCAGGCCTACTACTACTGCTGCTGCTACTACTACTACGCCTGCTGCTACTACTACTACTACTACTACTAGGTCTACTATTGCTACTGCTACTACTATTATTACTACTACTAGGCCTGCTACTGCTGCAACTACTACTAAGCCTACAGTACTACTGCTACTACTAGGTCTACTACTGCTGCTGCTACTACTACTACTACTACTACTACTACTACTACTACTACTGCTACTGCTACCACTACTGCTACCAATACTACTACTACTACTAATCATTCCTTATCTCGTGAAACCAAGTGCTTGTGTGCGCCGTAGCATATAGTAAAAACCTTATGATGGCAGTAAGTGAGCTAGCTATCTACAAGTAGAAGCATAGCGAGAGAGGGAAACTTCTCAACCACTTTCTTCTTCCCTTGACGCGCAGGTAGGTTTCACGGAATAATGAAGGTCTACTACTACTACTACTACTACTACTACTACTACTACTACTACTACTACTACTACTACTACTACTACTACTACTACTACTACTGCGTTTTGGATTCATCCATAAGAGCATCACGACATGAAGTTTTAGTTACCCGGTTGAGGATCGGCCACTGTCGTCTGACACACTTACGTCTTTTGCTATTGTTTAAGTGTGTTTTGTTTTAAAAGAATTTTAGATAAGAGTGCAAATAGCCATAGCTGCTGACTACCCTATTAAACACACTATCATTACTATTAATACTACTACCAGATCTTCTCATCGTCTCTGAATAAACTCTATTAATTTAAAGGGACATCGAGTAAAGAAGTACAATAAACTACATTTACGACCATCTCATCGTCTCTAAATAGTCTCCGTTAATTTAGGTGGGACGTCCACTGAAGAGTTACAATTACATTTACGATCTCCTCATTGTCTATTAGTAACAAATGCATGTTATTTATGGTGTTAAAATGAATAACATAATTTTCGAATAGTCTCTTTTGTTTAAAGAGGTCGTTGAATGAAGTTTTAGAAGTAGAATCATTTTATAATATCTTAAGGATATTGGGTAGAGGTGGTAACAGTTTTTCGCGTATAAATATGAATATATATATATATATATATATATATATATATATAAATTATTTTTTTCCTCTGTTTCTATCAAACACAGACTAATATCCTTTGCACCGTGTGATAAACAAATGTTGGTGAGTTGTGAGCTGGCTACAGAAACAAATTAACTTTCATTGTTTTAATGCAGGGATGACCGAAAGGAATAGTATTGAAAAAATAATAATTTTATTGTTCTAAATTCAGGAACTATTTACTCAGAAATTACTTAAGATAAAGGATTGAAATTTTGTTTGCTAATGTAAACTATATAGTTCTTCAAAATGAATGACTACTATTTTCATAATATTTAATTGAAGCAGTAAAATGTGGAGAGACATTTCATATTTTTATATGACAAAATAAACGTGCGAGGATTTGTCTCATTGTGCTTGTACTTACTTACTTACTTACTGGCTTTTAATTAAACCGGAGGTTCATTGCCGCCCTCGCATAAGCCCGCCATTGGTCCCTATCCTGAGCAAGATTAATCCATTCTCTATCATCATATCCCACCTCCCTCAAATCCTCTTGTGCTGGTGTAATTGGAAAATAACTATTTTTATTCCACTCATTTTTTCAAAGTATATGTTTTTGAAATGAAGGAAGAGTTTGAAAACTATGAGATTATAACTTTTTGTAATAGGTGTTCCTGTTGACAATCGCAATTTCCCCCCCCCCCCTAGACATTTCTTTCTGTCATGCCTATATTAAAACAATGAAAACGTGAGGCTGGTACAAAATACTGACGACGAAGGATTATGGAAGCAGCTGAAACTGTCTGAGGTCAGAAGCATAGACAAGACTAACGGAGGAAATACAAGAGAAGACATGATAAGAACGACCAAAGAAACGAAGCGACTACCAGATATTAGTGATTGTGAGGACAGAATGGATAGGGCTTTTCAAAGGTTATTAAATGGCGAAATGGAGGACAGAATAGTGAGGAGGATAGAATTGGCGAGGAAGAAGAGTGTTAAAAAGTGAGTGCAAGAAAGTCAGGGGTGGCAAAAGTGATAGAATAGGAACAGAGAAGAAAGTGTTAAGTATATAAGATAGTGTAAGAGTGTAGTAAGATAGACATGCAAACAATGAATAAAAGAAAATTAAAGTGAAAGAACTGAACGAATGTGAAGTGGAAGAGAGAGAAATTGTAAGTGTAATTAAGTGAATTAGATATTTCATGTTTTTCAGTGTTGTGGGTTGGGAGTAGTATCAGGGGTACTAACTGTAGGAGGATTATTGAAATAAATATGTGGAAAGAGGTAATAAAATAGGAAATTTAGGAGTGAAGTGAAGAGAGAAAGTTAAATACGTAAATAAATAGAGGACAGAATAGTAGGGAAATAGTAAGTGATGTGTTGTAAAGTAGAGAAAATGGAAATGTAAACAAATAATTTCAGAGAAAATAGCTGGAAAATAATGATTAAGAGGAGGTAGATTTGAGAATAGAGGATAAATAATATAAATAATATAAATTGTTAAGGGAGGGAACATGGAATATTTAATAGGAAAGCGAGAAATGGAAAGCAGACAGTCTAGGTATGAGAGAGAGAACAGAATAGGATAGATATGAAGAATAGATAGCAATTCATTTTAAACAGAAGAATAAAAAATAATCAGAAAATACTTGGAAAATGAATGTATATTAATAGAAAAGGGTGATATATATTAAAGGGATGGTGGATCGAAAAGCAGAAGTGTGATGGTCCACCATAACTATGAATTATAAAGTTGGCTGACAAATAAATATATCATATCATATATCATATCATATCATATCATATATCACATCATATCATATCATATATCACATCATATATCATATCATACATCATATCATGTCATATCATATCATATCATATCATATCATATCATATCATATCATATCATATCATATCATATAATTATCATATCATATCATATCATATCATATCATATCATATCATATCATATCATATCATATCATATCATATCATATCATATCATATCATATATATCATATCATATATATCATATCATATCATATCATATATCATATCATATATCACATCACATCATATCACATATCATATCATATATCATATCAATAATATCATATCATATATCACATCACATATATCATATCATATACCATATCATATCATATCATATAATTATCATATCATATATATCATATATCATATCATATATCATATCACATCACATCACATCATATCATATCATATCATATATCATATCATATCATATCATATCATATCATATCATATATCATATCATATTATATCATATCATATAATATATCATATCATATATCATATATCATATCATATCAAAATAATGAAAGATAATTTGTTTCTCTGGCCAGCTCAGAACTCACCAATATTTGTTTATCATACAGTGCAAAGGACATTAGTCTGTGTTTGGTAGAAACAGAGGAAAAAAATATTTTACGTGTTAATATTTATACGCGAAAATACTATAAACGCACTATCCATACCTTAATATTATCTGAAATTTAAAATCATTCCGAGAAAATAATTTAAGTACGGGTAATCCAATTCCTTCAATACTGTTTAAGGGGGTCGTTAAATTGATATTAAATGTTATAAATTTAGAGGCCCTGAAAATTTTTCGATATTTGAAAGGGATTTTTAATGAAGAATTAAAATTACGAGGGTGTGATTAGTCTATGTTACCAATTTACGTAATGAATAATATTAATTAATTTTAAAATTATAAAAATAATTTAGCTTCCTTCTGAGTTAAAATCTGTCTGCTGTGTCAGGTTAGGATCGTGCTTGTGTTTTTTGCATGCGTAATGATTTGAACATAATTATAACTTGTACATTTTAACTCATTCCTCGTTACTCACAAAAAAGGTTTATTTCATTGCGTGAGTCGTGACTGTACGTGTTAAATAATTGCTGTTATTAACAATAGTTGAAACGGTTTCAACAATCGCTGGTGCACATCATGCATGTAAGCTGACTTAAATAAAGATAATATTTTGAAATTGAAAGATAAAGTAATTGAACCATTAAGTCTTTATGTAAATTCATACATGGAAGGGAATTCAGCAAAAACAAGCAACGCCTTATAGATTATCATTACTATTACTTGTGTGTAACGTTAACGAATGTCGATATCTGTTGCATATGCAATACATGTTCTGTTTGTCATTACTTGTTTATAGAGAGGGTCACGTAAGATTAGTTCCTAAAACGTTAATACGACCGTCTTTTCAATGTTCCCAACTGTTACCAGATGTCACCAAAACAGGTGAAATCATTTTTAATTAATTACTTGTATTTATTTATTTAGATACTTATTCATTCATTTACTTTGCTTCAATATACTTTATTAATTTTGTGTTTGTTCATTTATTTATTTGTTTTTTTTTTTATTTTTCGTTTGTTTGTGTAATGTATTCACTCATGTATCTGGCTGTCTGTTATTTATTTATTTATTTATTTATTTATTTATTTATTCATTTATTGATTTATTGATTTATTCATTTGTGTTTGTTTATTTATTTATTTATCTATTTATTTATTTACTTTGCTTCAATTTACTTTATTAATTTTGTGTTTATTTATTTATTTAATTATTTATTTATTTATTTACTTTGCTTCAATTTACTTCATTAATTTTGTGTTTGTATGTTTATTTATTTATTTCTTCATTTATTGATTTGTTCATTTTTCATTTATTTACTTATTTAATCATTTATTTATTTACTTCAATTTGCTTTATTAAATTTGTATTTATTTATTTATTTATGTATTTATTTATTTTTTCATTTGTTTATTTGGTCTGGTCATTTATTTACTTATTTATTTATTTATTTATTTATTATTTACTTTGCTTCAATTCACTTAATTAATTTTGTGTTTATTTATTTATTTATTCATTTGTTCGTTTATTTATTTATTTATTTATTTATTTATTTACTTCAATTTAGTTTATTAATTTTGTATTTGCTTTTTGATTTTTTGTTTGTTTGTATAATGTATTCACTCATGTATCTGGCTGTCTGTTATTTATTTATTTATTCACTTATTGATTTATTGATTTGCTCATTTATTTGTTTATTTATTTATCCATTTATTTATTTACTTTGCTTCAATTTGCTTAATTAATTTTGTGTTTATTTATTTATTTACTTATTTATTCATTTATTTATTTACTTTGCTTCAATTTACTTCAATAATTTTGTGTTTCTTTATTTATTTATTCATTCATTCATTTATTTGTTCATTTGTTCGTCTGTTTATTTATTTACTTATTTATTTATTTACTTCAATTCACTTTATTAAATTTGTATTTATTTATTTATTTATTTGTTCATTTGTTCGTTTATTTATTTATGTATTTATTTACTTTGCTTCAAATTACTCGATTAATTTTGTGTTTATTTATTTATTCATCTGTTTTCGCTTTTTCGTTTGTTTCTATAATTTATTCACTCGTGTATCTGGCTGTCTGTTATTTATTTATTATGTATCTAATACATTGCGCGGCACATAAAACTTACCGGCCTTGTAACCGCTCTTGTTTAGTGGGGAGATCCGATCTCTGTCTCGCACGAAAGAAAAACGAATCTGCGCGGCGATGAAAGGCGGTGATTTTAGACCAATAGTCCCGTACAAGTAATGTACCGGTAAGAGATAAAATACAATAAATTATTTTAAAGGAATACAGTATATTAGTTTCGGAAATATTAGCTGCAAAAAATACGGAAACAAATTACAGTATTTAGAAAAACTATTATTTTTTGTAATGGCTTACAGGACCATTGATGACTGGGTGTAGATAAAACTGAGTTAAGCAACAAGAAGACTAGTTTATAAAGCGTATAAATTAGTATTATTATTATTATTATTATTATTATTATTATTATTATTATTATTACTAGCAGCTATATTTCGCCATGAATGTTGCAAATACAATGCCGTGTATAAGATTATTACTAAATAAGATTGTGTATGTATGACATTACATGCTGAAAAAAAATCACATTTTTAACCATAAGTACGATATATTATTCATTTTTCACGATTTGTTTTTTAAATTTTCACCAAAAACCTTTGCCCTAGACATGAATGTTTCTAGCTCACAATTTCTTATCCACCATTGTGTTACCATTGCTTTTTTGCCCACACTATGTTACCCACAGCCTTTTAATTTTCGGCCTCAAAACACTTATAACTATTATCTGTTATTGTAATTAATATAATAATAATAATAATAATAATAATAATAATAATAATAATAATAGTAATAATAATAGTTTCATTTATTTATTCATTTACTAAAATTTATTGTGCTGTACAACCCAAGGCCAATAATAGTTCGGCACAAGATTTACAGTGAACAAGGACTTACAAAAACAGTGCATGAAAATAATTATTCAATTACAGACAAATACCGACCAATAAACATTAATGACAAAATGAATAAATAACTACAAAATACATTATACAGAATAACTAAAAAACAACACTAACGAATGAAATTGAAATGAATGTGATTTTGATGAGTATGCTTAATATAACAATAGCCAAACAACAAACTATACATTAAACGGATCTGAATGGATACAATGTAAATTGGCAGCTTTCATGCATCTGACAACTGGAGAGAGAGAGATTCCGGCTTATAGGTAAACATTTTTTTGAAATCTTAAACCATTCGAAGGGACCCAAAGATAGATAGATATTGCTTATGCAGGATTCACAATCAATATCACTCTTTAAGGCCTTACAAAAGAATAAGTAGTCAAGTTCAAGACGTCTAGCATAAAGGCTAGAAAAGTTAAAATATTTATAAGTACGCTTATAATTGAAAACAGATGAGTTAGGTAAAAAACCTGGAAGCACATAGGGACATAAATTTTCTTTGAATGTTTTCCGTTTAACCGAATCAGTAGAAGTAATAGAATTTCAGACAACAGATGCATATTCAAGTTTAGATCTGATTAATGTATAGCAGCGGTGACCAAAACTCGAACTGCAGTGATTACATGCGTCAGACAGCCTATGAAGTAAGGAGACGGAGGAAAGGTAGTTGGCATGAAAACTACAACCAGTGGTGGTTCCTGTACTAACATCTTGATCAATCTCGCGGATAAAAATCTCAAGCTTTCCTGTATCATTAATGTCATTGGTGTCATCAGGAGCCAGTGAATAATGTACGATTTTTGTTACTTCTTTTTTTAAACTTCCTCTTGAATATAATCAGGAATTTTCTAAATTCTTCTCGCGATACTTGGTCGAGAAATTCGTAGTTTTTCAAAATTAAAAACTTCTTATGGACAAGTTATTTAAGCTATTTTAATCATTACTCTTTTGAGAAATTCTGTTCTATTAAAAGGCTTTAGAGCACGAGATATTTCAAACCCCATTAGGTAGCCGACTTCCTTACATTTATTTATGTCATCTTTCTCTTCCTGGCTATGATTTAAGACATGTCAATTCTTGGCGTTTAACAGTTCGTTGGCACATAATATTGAATCAGTTTTTCTACATTATTATTATTATTATTATTATTATTATTATTATTATTATTATTATTATTATTATTATTATTGTTGTTGTTGTTGTTGTTATTATTATTATTATTATTATTATTATTATTATTATTATTAAATGAATAACTAATAAATAGTTACCCTCATCTAAAGATAAAGAAGATTAAAACAGATAAAACCTAATAATTTTATCCACCTAGAGAGAAGATCTAAAATTATCAATATTCGTGCACGTACAGAAGAATTATAGAAACACATACTTAGTGGTCAATAATAATAATAATAATAATAATAATAATAATAATGATAATGATAATAATAATAATACATTATTCAGGTGTAAATTATTGTTTTATATGCCCCTAATTTAACCGTTGAGCAAAGTAAATATATTACATTATGTCGGACAGAACAACAAAAAGTTTCCTTCTCATTCTTTACGAAACCACCTCTTAATGCTTGTAGAGATAGAGTTTGTAGAGCGACATGATACAGCCACTGCTTGTCTTCAGTACGTGCATGAAACACACAGCAATGTACAGGAAACTCCTCGTACCCGTTTGGATATCTGTGATTACACGATGTAATCACGACACCCGCTTTGGTCACCGCTGAATTGTATAATATAGAATTACAAGAGTAGCTGGAGTAGAAAAATAATAAGTTATAGACCTTATAAGACCGAGCATTCTAATGGAATGATTATAAAATAATAATAGTTATAATAATAATAATAATAATAATAATAATAATAATAATAATAGCCTAATAATAATAATAAGAGGTGGAAAAATTCAAATATCTTGGAGCAACAGTAACAAATATAAATGACACTCGGGAGGAAATTAAACGCAGAATAAATATGGGAAATGCGTGTTATTATTCGGTTGAGAAGCTCTTATCATCCAGTCTGCTGTCCAAAAATCTGAAAGTTAGAATTTATAAAACAGTTATATTACCGGTTCTTCTGTATGGTTGTGAAACTTGGACTCTCACTCTGAGAGAGGAACATAGGTTAAGGGTGTTTGAGAATAAGGTGCTTAGGAAAATATTTGGGGCTAAGCGGGATGAAGTTACAGGAGAATGGAGAAAGTTACACAACACAGAACTGCACGCATTGTATTCTTCACCTGACATAATTAGGAACATTAAATCCAGACGTTTGAGATGGGCAGGGCATGTAGCACGTATGGGCGAATCCAGAAATGCATATAGAGTGTTAGTTGGGAGACCGGAGGGAAAAAGACCTTTAGGGAGGTCGAGACGTAGGTGGGAGGATAATATTAAAATGGATTTGAGGAAGGTGGGGTATGATGATAGAGACTGGATTAATCTTGCACAGGATAGGGACCGATGGCGGGCTTATGTGAGGGCGGCAATGAACCTTCGGGTTCCTTAAAAGCCATTTGTAAGTAAGTATGATAATAATAATAATAATAATAATAATAATAATAATAATAATAATAATAATAAATAATAATAATAAATCATATAATAAATCATAATTACTGGAAAGAATCGTTTCGCAAAGGAAGCTTAATTGAGCATCACATTTTCGGTTTATAATATTATTTCTCTATACTTTTAATGTTTCGTTGTATAAATAAGTCATTTCGCAAAACTAGGCTACGAACCGGCATATGTTTAATGAAAGGACTGACGTAGATCCCCATTGTGTGATTGAAAAGGGAGAGAGACGAGGCTAGAGAAATCTGTAGCATTGCACGCAACCCGAGCATGCGATTTGCTCATGTCTTGCATATAAGTTGACTATTGGAAAAATACTGAGCAATATTTTTTCTCTTTTTTCCTGATTGAATTGAGAGCAGGCGAGCACTTGCGAACGGCAAGAGCGTCCTCTTTACACGCTGGGGAATGGGTTCGCATCCCGGAGAGATAAATAATTATTGCAATTTGTAATGGACAAATAATATATTGTTGGAGAATGTATTCTCAAGATTCTTGCCATTATTGAGACACGCGCAATTGCGTCGTGTGTTGCAATCAGATTTTGTTCCGAAAGCACCGCAGCCTGAAGGTTTATCGTTCTTGTCGATTGAATTGATGACAGTAAGAGACGAGTCTGAGGATTCGCCATAGGATTACCTGACATTCTTCTAAGAGTTGGAGAAAAAACTCGGGAAGAACTCAATCTCATAATCGTCCGATCTTAAGACTAACCCGTTACCGTTTGAAGTACAGCAATGGTCATGTATGATAATGGTGATAGTGCTAGTGGTGGTGTTAATGTTAGTGTTTGTGCAAGTGTTAGTGATGGTGTTAGTTTTTGTGACGATATTACTGTTAGTGCTAATATTAGTTGTGGTGGTGTTAGTGCTTGTTTTAGCGTTGGTGCTAGTGTTAGTGATGATTTTAATGTTAGTGTTATTGGTGGTATTAGTGTTTATTTATTTATTTATTCATTTGTTGATGAACATAACAGGCAATGCCCAATTACAATGTTCACGACTAACAAATTAATTGATAAAACATAAACAAGGAAAAGGAAACATACACTTATTAAAAACTGAAACATAATAGAAAAAAGGGAAAGAAAAAAGAGAAATTGAAATAAGGTGTGAAAGTAGCTTCAAATTAACTAGCAACAATATTCTGTAAAATATGATAACAAATAATTCTGTATCTAGAGAAATTCATATTGAAAATATCAACATTCGGATGAGGATGTAATTTATTGTATAACTGTAACATTTGGAAAACTGGGGAATTTTTGTGGGATTCAGTATTTGTCCTTGGTATGTAAAACAAATTTCGAAATTTTGTTTTAAGCTTAGGTGCATATAATGTTATATAATAAAGTAAACCAACACAGTCCAACTTATTGTTAATAATTTTATAAAGAAAGTTTAAAGATTGACAATTTCGTCGAATTTGCAAACTAGTAAAATGGAAATGTTGAAGCATTGTAGCATAACTCTCATAGGTAGGATAATCATTATAAAGTCTGTAATATAACCATTTTAGAAATTTATTTTGAATTTTTCTAGTAACAGAATATATTTGTTAGTAATTGGGTTCCAGATAACAGCAGCATACTCTAATTTAGATCGAACAATGGAATTATACAAAATTATTATAGTTTTGACTTTGAATTTACAAGAATTTCTCATAACAAAACCTAAACTTTTATAGGACAAATTTATAATATTATTAATATGACTATAAAATGTAAAATTGCTGCTAAATAATATACCTAAATCTTTATGTTCATTTTCTGCTGGTAAAACTTTTGCCTCTATTTTATATCAAAATTTAATTGTATTTTTCAATCTAGAAAAGGTCATATGTATACACTTATTTAGTGTTAGTGTTAGTGGTGATGTTAGTGTTAGTGCTAATGTTAGTTGTGGTGACGTTAGTGTTATAGTGTTAATGGTGGTGATGTTAGTGTTAGTGGCGTTACTGTTAATATTATCAGGAAGAGGGTCACTGGCTAAGAAGAAACTACATATTGAAGGATGAAGTGAAAGTAATGGTGAACGGATGAAAAATTCGGGGCAGAAGAAGGTATCAGAGGATAGATAACTTTAAAATATATGCTTTGTATGCGGAGAGAAAGGGGGAAAAGAGAAAAGAGTGGAGAATGCTGAGTTTGCAGTGAAAGATTTGCCTTTGGGCAGAAAACTATGAATGCATGAATCAAAAACGTATATGTTCATATGTAAACCGAAACAAAAATTAAACTTTTAAACCAACACAACAGCAGTTTTACTTCCGAAACTGAGTGACGTATTCTATGTACCGGTGAATCCCTCAAACAGCGCAGACTTTGCATGATTAAGACGAGTGATATTGATCTCTTATTAGTGATTTCTAAAATTTCAGTATTTCACTGGCGAATGTCTTTTGAAAAAAATTATCTTTCTAGTATATATATATATATTGATGTACCGAAGTACATATGATATTTCCATGCAGATATTCTGCGTCATCACATGATGGAAGAGTGATGGAGCGGAGAAAAATTCTCTCCGGCGCCGGGATTTGAACCCGGGTTTTCAGCTCTACGTGCTGATGCTTTATCCACTAAGCCACGCCGGATACAATCCCGACGCCGTTTAGAATTTCAGATTAAGCTTCACTGGGGTTCCCTCTGGCCGGTCATAGATGATAGGAGGTCCCATGTTTCTAGTATAGTATATATATTTATTTAACCTGGTAGAGATAAGGCCATGAGGCCTTCTCTTCCCCTGTACCAGGGGATTACAACTACAATATTAAGAATGAAATTACAATTATAATTATAATTAATATTAAATTTACAAATACAATCAAAATCAAAGTACTAAAAGATTAACTTATTAATAAAGGCTAGACAGTTTATTGTAGAAGTTAAGAACAAATAAAGATTTGTTTATTTAAGTAAGAATTACTAGTGATGAAATTACCGGATATTGAAATATTTTGTGAAGCCATGTCTGAACGAGTCTCAATTACTGACCAAGTGCCTAGTAAGTTTGTGTTTGAATTCAATTTTATTTCGACAGTTCCTGATGCTAGCAGGTAGCGAATTCCAGAGTCTTGGCAGGGCTATTGTGAAAGAGGATGAGTATGAGGAGGTGCGATGGGATGGTATTGTTATTGTTGTTTCATGGCGAGAGCGTGTGTTCAGATTATGATGGGAAGAAATGTGAGTGAAGCGAGACGACAGGTACGAAGGAATAGAAGAGTTCATTATTTCTGAAAGAAGGAGAAGTGAATGTAAATTTCTTTTCTTATCTAGTTTAAGCCAACCTATTGCTTCCAGGGATGGGGTAATACATATGATCATATTTGCGAACATTGCTTACAAAGCTTACACACAAATTATGAGCGCATTGAAGTTTCGTTTTGTTGGCGTTGGAAAGGTCAGTAGTAAAATGTCAGCATAGTCGAAACAGGGCAATGCAAGCATCTGCACAAGGGACTTTTCTAAGCAAGAGGGAAGATGAACATTTATCCTTTTTGGCACATGGATAATATAATATACTTTTCCGCAGGTTTCTGTGGTTTGCATGTCCCAGTTTAGATTATTATCCATGTGAATACCAAGATTTTTTACTGAAGAACTGGAAGGAATATGCACTGTACTTACTTTAACTTAAGTTGTTTTACAGCGTAAGTTTGCCTTCTACTGGCAACACTGACATTCTTGCAAAATCCTCCCCTTGTTTGTAGGCCTACAGTCTCTGAATGTTGAACT
The DNA here is from genome assembly GCA_025594305.2 of Periplaneta americana. NCBI lineage: Eukaryota > Metazoa > Arthropoda > Insecta > Blattodea > Blattidae > Periplaneta > Periplaneta americana. The sequence goes on from JAJSOF020000019.1 coordinate 97,476,219, forward strand.
TGCAGTTTATATCTAGTACAGTAGGATGTCTTCCTTCATAAGGACAAGCAAAACTTACTTTACAAGCCATATGATATTATGATAACCGAAAAAAGTTCTTGAATATTTCGTTCGATTCAGATTATAAGCCTCATTTACTTGTTCCAGGCTTCCATGAAGATTGCCAGTAGCATCACTGCATAGCCGGAACCATCTGTGAATCTTCAGTTGCCTGAGAAAGGTAAGAAACCTACTTTTTTAATACCTCTACTTCACTATAGCAAGGGTACCTATGGTTATAGAGCAGTAGTGGGCCATGTCCCACCCAATGATTTTGTGTTATTTCAGTTTATTAACACAATAATGTGGAATTTATTAAGTGCCATATTCTCATACGCAGGACTTCTTTCTTGGGGGTTTCAGTCAAATATTAATGCCAAATCATACAATTAAGTTATTTTATTATACGTATTAATTACATAGGCTCTCGATTAGATCTGTGCATTTACTAATTTCACTCGAGCTTGTGAAACTCCCATAACTTTGTAATTAGAGATGAACAACGATCGAGAAAGCAAGACTAACAGCGCCCGCAAAGCCGAAAACCCGCACGACAATGTTGTATACGTCGCGTTGTTGACGTAAAGACTGCTTGTGAGTGTTTCGAGTCGCTGAGATTAATCACTCCCGAAATCCCGAACGTCAAGCAGCCTTGAATCGCCACAGTTGTTTATACCTGATTGAACTTTTATCTACTTTGGCAACTGTTATATATGTATAACAATCAAGTAGCCTGTTTGAAACATCATCTCTACCTTTCAGTGTATAATAATCCGTTCCCCAATCCTTATTTAATTACTAGGCCTTATTAAAAGGCTAGGAATTTTCTTTTCATAGGGGAGATAAAGTGTGCAATCTCAAGTAAAAAAATATTAACGCTTTATTTAGCGTTATGTTATATGTTTCTTAGAAATGCAAATTTATTTTAGAATTGTTTTCTTTCTAGTTTATAACCATAGGTAATATCATATAATAGAACCAGAATGTTTTGATAACCAAGATACTGTTCTGTTTTGTCTTTTTGTCTCATTTAAACATTTATAATGCTATTTATTTCAATGATGTATGTTATTCAAAGATACGAAATTTTTCCACGCCGACCAATTGGTATTTCTAGAATGATGAGCGAGACTCGAAGCGCGGCGGGAATGATGAGACGAGACTCGAAAGACAAATGCAGCGAACACAACGAACGAGAGCGACAGTTAGCTTTGTTCATCTCTAATTTATAATCTTCTTCATTTATAACTTCTGTTATATCTTTCTCTTGGATCCCCCTTTGGTCTCATTGAATGGTTTCTTCCGAGGGTTTCCCCAGCCGTGGGACTGAAGCGGATGGTCTATGGCGAGTCCTCGGCATCAGTCCCTATGATTTGATTACCTGGTTGGGTTTTTCCGAGGTTTTCCCCAACCAAAAGGCATATGTCAGGTAATCTTTTGGCGAATCCTCGGACCTCACCTCATCTCACTACATCTCGCCAAAATATTGTAAAAAATTGCACAAAATTGTAAAAATTGTAGAAAATTACTAAATTGTAAAAATGTAAAAATTTGTAAAAATTGTAATTGTAATATTGTAAAATTTTTACTTGTTCCACATCTTAAAGCTTCATTGTTCATGTAAGATCTATGAAATAAAATAAATGAATGAATGAATGAATGATAATTATAATTAATAATAATAATAATAATAATAATAATAATAATAATAATAATCATAATCATCATCATCATCGTCGTCATAAATGTTAAGGATGCGCCCTGGTACTGTTTTATTTATGAGTAATAATAATAATAATAATAATAATAATAATAATTTATTTATTTAATCTGGCAGAGCTAAGGCCAGTAGGCCTTCTCTTCCGCCCAGCCAGACTCTAATTCTAATTAAATACATTTGCTTACATAGTTATTACATTAATATCTAGATCATAAAACAACATGAAAGTAAATAATGAAAATTGGATAACTAATGTTAGTGTGACAATAATAAACACTGGTAAGAAATAGTTATAATAATAATAATAATTTTAGTAGGGTAATAATAATAATAATAATAATAGTAATAATAATGAGATAATTTAGATATTTATCTGTGATATATATATATATATATATATATATATATATATATATATATATATATATATATATATAACCATTAAACATTGAGAAACCTGAAACAGCTATTATTGTTGACAATAATTGTTAGAAAAATATCTCGTTAGCCTATTCTTAAATTGATTTGATGTCTGACAGTCCCTGACATTAGTCGGTAGAGTACACCCGTTATTTGTTTGTAATACATATGTATGTACTTAATTATAATTCTAATATACCTAATGGTAAAGTAGAATTCAATAAGTTCGGATATTCAATAGATATTAAATAAGAGAAAATCGCGTATATTTTTAAAAGCAACGAATTTTGTGTGTGATTTCCATTTTGAGTCGTGCTTCCACTCAGTCCTCTGAAGAGTTATCGCAGAAGGTGTCTGTAAACGGCCTGATCACTTTATTGGCAGTAATTTTGTTTCACAACGCGTGCTAACGACTGTGTCGTTCTCCAAGGAACATATTGTTACGCCAGCTTTCAGGCAGGCGGCCCGCATTCCAGAACTCCTCCGTTGTGCGCAAGCATGTAAACTGGTCTTACTTGTAGCAGCCAGGAAAGAAAGTAAATCTTTCACCGTAATAATCTCTCTTTACATTATGGTCTATGGGCATTTGAGACGACTTTACCTTTTGAAAAGATAGAGGACAATAATTACATGCGTGTAGCCTACGTACGCCCGCGGGGCGATACATGCAACAGAAACACACGTTCATATGGCAAGCAGTCTTATTTCCGGGTACATTGCTACTTGCAGATACAGTAAGTAGAAGACAAATAAAAATGTGATAAAAAAGAGATTACGTACAAGCAGAAAGAAGCAGAATAAAAGGACATGTCCGGTAGCATTGATTTAGAATCAACAAAAGAGAAAAGAATGGATGGAGGAAAGAAAGAAATATATTTTTCTTTACATCTGGCATAAATCCAACGTATAGAGCTCAACATCGAAATATTAGAAAGGCCACACTTAACACTTCTTAAGGATCTGCGCGGAGGCTGTAATTATGTGATGAAATGGGCAGATAAGGTACATTCGATTTCCTCGAGATTTCTTGCGTGGCGCCATTGCGTTAGAAATTATTACACATTAAATATGTACGTTTTGATATTTTTTTGAAACTGGCTTCCCACTTCAAATTAAAGAAAGGAACTGGTATTGCTTTTTAAGTGGAGTGATAAATGCGAAACGGGAGGTGTCATTTTGTTTTCTTTCCTAATGTCACAGCCAACAAGAAGCTGTGTAATAAATTAATTATTAATAGGTATCCTCCCATCTGAGCAGTGTTAATTGCACAAACACATGAAATTGAAGCTGCAAATTTTGTAAGTGAATTTTAATCAAAGTGGTAATGGTACCCAATATTCTCGCTATTCGTGCTTCACTTCCTCTTCTTTTATATTTATTTAACGACTCTGTATCAACTACTAATTAGATTATGTAGGGTGTCCCAAAATTCCCCATACATAGAAAATGTTAGTTTAAAATATAAATGGCACATAAAGTGGCAGCGTTCGAGAGTCAGATATAGGTAAATGTGATCCAACCAGTTTCGACACACATTCTTCAACATTTTCAGCTTCACACGATAACCAAATTTCTTGGCTTAAAAATCGATAATGTGTTAAATTGGAAAAATAATATTAAAGAAATTACCCCCAAACTAAATTCAGCTTGTTTTGCTATTATATCTATGCAAAAGATAGTAAATATCAATACCTTAAAAATAATATACTTTGCATACTTCCACTCGGTAATGAATTTTGGAATAATATTCTGGGGAAATTCCACAGATAGTAACAATATATTTCTATGACAAAAAAGAGTAATTAGAATAATAGTAGATGCCAAATCTAGGGAATCGTATAGGACTATTTTCAAAAAACTACAAATAATGCCCGTGGCTTGTCAGTATATCTTTTCATTAATAATCTTCCTCGTATCTAATCGTGAAAACTTTGTAACTAATTCAACAGTTCATAGCATAAATACACGTCAAAAAATGACTTTCATACTCCATCGGCAAGTCTATCGTGCTAACAGAAAGGAGTGCGTTATATGGCAGTAAAAATGTTTAATAGCCTCCCTATCGATATAAAAAATGAAACTCAAAACATAAAATTATTTAGGGCAAAATTAAAGAAGTACCCAATTTCTCACGCCTTCTATTCTGTAGATGAATTCATGACATTCAATAACACTTCATGAAATTGATACTAAAACTATGTGTTGTACTAGTAGACTATATTGTAAATCTCGTCTGTATATATATTTCATCTAGACTGTGACTATAAAGTAAGATTTTATAATAGTTAAGTTTTTTTATTTGTTCCATATTCTAGCTGTAAGCATGTATGAATACCATGGACAGACATCGATGATACAGGTCTGCAAATGGTGTAAGTTCCGGATTTTCTCATGATACACCTGCGACTTAAAGTAACCCCAAGGTAAAAATCAAGAGGTGTAAGATCTGGAATGCGGGTTGGCATTCACATTATGTGACATTTCTAGTTCAAACTGATATTCCGTATGTATGGAAACTTTTGGGACACTCTGTATAGTTTCAATGGAATTGGTGATAATGAGATGGTATTTGGAAAGTTGAGACTGAGGATTTAAGCGTTGGACGTTTGGGACGATTCCACCTAAATACATACCGTTTGGACGAGTTCCGTAGGACATTTGGGACGGTGAATATTGGACGATTTCACCTACCTGCGCACCATTTCCATAGGACGTTTGGGTTGGTTACAGAAACAAAATTGTCCATCTCATTTTATGCAGACTTGGAACTGCCAGGTTCTTGTAACTCATACCCTGCTATGATTAAAATTGTTGTTTCTTAAACTAAAAATATAATCAAGAAAACTATCGTCACTTTATTATATCTTGCAGATTTAAGACGAATTTTGACCATAATGAAACGAAGCATATTTCAAATATTCCACTAGGATTACTTCCACATTCATATCTATATCTGTGTCTTTTATTTTCGGAGTAAGTATTTGTCTGTTTTTTTTTTTTTTTTACAAGGTGGTGACAGGATTTTTTCTCGTTGCCAAACTTTCAGAACGGCCCCGAGGTTCACTCAGCCTCCCGGGGGTAAAAGGCGGTCAGAGCGTGGTGCCGACCACACCACCTCATTCTAGTGCCGAGGTCATGGAAAGCATGGGGCTCTACCTCCATGCCCCCCCCCAAGTGCCTTCATGGCACGTTACGGGGATACCCTTACCTTACCCCCCATTTACACTTGTATCTGGCATTTGTATCTGTTTTATCTTTTTTCATATTATCTCCAATTTTATGATCTAAGCAAATATTTGTACTGTCTATTGTAATTGGGGCTTTGCCCTGTTACATAAATAAATAAATAAATAAATAAATAAATAAATGAGTGAGTGAGTGAGTGAGTGAGTAAGTAAATAAATAAATAAATAAGTAAAGTAAGTAAATAAGTAAATAAATAAATGAATAACTAAATATATAAATAAGTAAAAATAAATAAATAAATAAATAAATATATATATAAATAAATATTATTATAAATAAATTATTTCTTCAAATTTATTTATTAACTTTACCCTCTTTCTGTGTCGCCTTTCCTTTTCTTTTAGCAATAGTTCTTACAACTTCTAAAGAAATTTCCTCTATTGGTTATGATCTCTACACACATTTATAATTTTCGAAAGTTTTGAATCACTATACACCGCTGAATTTTCTGTTCGTACATAGAAACTTCACCTCTCCATACTTTATATAGTCGTTGTATTCCTCACAATTATATAGTCAATGGTTATCATTGTCATCGTCACGATCATATATCCTTGTCACGATCATATATCGTTATCATGGCCACGATCGTCACGATCATATAATATAGTCTTATTGACGATCATTTATCGTCATCTTTACCGTCTTTACAATAATAATTTGTTTTCGTGTTGTCATAATAGTTTCTCTTAGTGAATTGAACCAAGGATATAGATTTTTCTTTTGGAAAACTAACTTTCAACGATATTGACAATTACACAATTTTTTATGTCCAGTCTTCAATTAATACACTACAATTTGAAACTTGTAGTATATTTAAAATATCAGTAACTGAATTTGGAGTAGAATTTCAACGATCCTCTGATTTTTCACAGCAACATGAAGCATTAAAATTGCAGGTTTCTGAAAACTTTAAATTTTAAGTTGTTACCCTTTTTAACTGGGTCGTTTATTTATTGTCGTCGTAGTCGTTACTGCATGCAAGAGTTTGTCGCATTGTTCTTTGTGCCATCTGTCGTGTAAGGGAATTTGAATTGACGAAAAACTTCTAAAATGAATATAAGATGAATAGGATCGTGACATCGGTATATTTGTATGAGATTGAAGGTGAACACAAAACGCCGTACAGAATGTAGTCGACGTGTTTCAAGTACAGGCAGCGGAAGTGAATTTGACGCATACCTAAGCGAGCACGTTCCGTCTTTTTATACGATTATTGCGCATTATAAAACCAAGACAATACAATCATTGTATATAAGAGTTAATATCGGAAAGGTCTAAAATGCTGGTGAGGTTGAGAATAATTGTTGGAAATCATACATAAATTGTCATAAATGTGGTAAAAGATATCTGAAAAGATTTTTTTTTTTTTAAATATGAGTTTTGCTTTACAAAACGTATATGGCGTACAATTTTGCTATCCATATATATATTTTTTTAAATTCAATTTAATTTATTTATTTAATCTGGCAGAGCTAAGGCCAGTAGGCCTTCTCTTCCGCCCAGCCAGACTCTAATTCTAATTGAATACAATTGCTTACATAGTTATTACATTAATATCTATATCATAAAACAACATGAAAGTAAATAATGAAAATTGGATAACTAATGTTAGTGTGACAATAATAAACACTGGTAAGAAATAGTTATAATAATAATGATAATAATAATAATAATAATAATAACAATAATAATATTAGTAGGGTAATAATAATAATAATAGTAATAATAATAATAATAATAATAATAATGAGATAATTTAGATATTTATCTGTGATATATATAACCATTAAACATTGAGAAACCTGAAACAGTTATTATTGTTGACAATAATTGTTAGAAAAATATCTCGTTAGCCTATTCTTAAATTGATTTGATGTCTGACAGTCCCTGACATTACTCGGTAGGGAATTCCAAAGTCGAGGAACAGCCACAGTGAAAGAAGATGAATATGAGGATGTTCGGTGGGAGGAATGGATAATACTCGTATTGAGGAGTGTTGTGATCGTGTGTCGAGGTTATGATGGGTGGATAAATTTAAAAAACGAGACGCAAGATAGACAGGAGTGGAGAAATGCAATATGTGAAAGAGAAGGGAAAGACAGTGGATTTTCCTACGATCTTCTAGACGGAGCCAGGACAACATTTCGAGGGATGGTGTTACGTGATCAGCCCGGCGAATATTGCAGACGAAACGGACGCACATATTATGAACACGTTGTAGTCTCTGCGCCGAAGTAACGCTTAGGTCAGTAAGCAGAATATCACAGTAATCGAAGTGGGGCATCACGAGTGTTTGCACTAGCATTTTTTCATGGAAAAGGGTAGAAAATTCTTCAATCGTCTAAACGAGTGGATTAATGAGAATACCTTTTTGCAGGTTTCTGCAACTTGAATGTTCCAATTTAAACTTTTATCCATATAAATACCTGGATTCTTTACTGATTCACTGAACGGAATTTCGGTGCCGTGTATTTTTATCGGGGACAAATTTGGTATGGTAATAGTGCTTAACAAACGTGAATGGCCCACAATGATTGACTGTGATTTTTCTGGATTTAGTTTAAGTCGGAATTTCCGTGTCCATGTCCAGATTGAGTCCAGATCGTCATTAATTTTAGTTATTGCATCATTTATTTCGTCAGTGTGGAATTTTATGTATATTTGAAGGTCGTCTGCATAGAGATGGTGTCGGCAGTATTTTAGAGATTCTGGTATGTCATTGATATAAATTGTAAATAGTAAAGGGCCAAGAACTGATCCCTGTGGGATCCCTGATCTCACGGTCTGCCAAGAGGAGGAACGATTTCCAGCTATCACACTTTGTTGGCGGCCATTAAGGTAAGAGGCAAACCACAGGACAACGTGCTCTTCTAGGTGTAGTCTTCTGAGTTTACATATTAACAAGTCAATGTCTACAGAATCGAAGGCTTTGCTGAAGTCAAGTAAAGTCATTATTGTCAATTTACGTTCGTCTTACATTAATTTATTTATGACATTTAATCCGTACCTTACTTTTCTTGCATGTTGTTTGCCTGGTTTTGGTTCCTGCTGCAATAAACAACAACATTCATTTTCAGAGTTTCAAATGAAAATGTCCGCAGAGTGTCGGATAGTACAGGGACATAATTTTATTTTTGCTTCAATTTTTATTGTACCTGAGTTTTTGAATGTACTTCACTCCCACCCCTTCTACTAACAAAGTTCAACCGTCCTCCACACAGATCCAAGACCGCTTATACAGTCATAGTAGCCTTACGGTCATAGTAAACAGTACGTTCCAAAAATATGTTCGGGTTTTCCAGTGACGAAAGAGCTTTCAATATTGCATCATTTTCCATTTGCCTACGTCGCATCCCGGTTTCCCCCACCTGCTTCTATTCGCCTCTCTGTAAATTCTAGTGGCTGGGCTGTTTTAGCTCTTTTCTGAGAACATTAATTTCTCTTAGGAATTAGACGTCTACGTAATATTATACCCATACAATTGTTTAAAATAACTTAAATAAAAGGGCCTCGTTAAGTAATTAACTGTCACGTGATTTCCTCCCTTTCTACGACGCTGCGACGTAACCACTTGGACGGACAGTAGATAGCATGTCTGAGTAATTTTATCTTTTCGGATTGGGCAGAAGTGAAGATTGAATTTACAGTACGTAAGGTCTCTTTTATAGAGTAGGTACAGAATTATTTCAACATGAGTTACTGATACGAGGTACGAACCTGGTAATTGGAATTACGTACAATAGTCTATAGTGCGATAATATGCACATTAGAACTGAAGCCTGTATCGAAATGAACGGCCACCATTTTCAAAACTGTGCTTAAATATCCATATTATGATTATTTTTCAATTTAACTTCATTCTCTATAGTGTACGCTAATGTGTTGTAGACAGTATAATGTGCACTGCATAATGAATACGTCCGCATGGAAAGCTCAGTTCGTGAGTAAAAACACTGCATTTTGATTAAACAAAAACCTAATGAAAATTATCAAACTCAAAACCGCGATATTTCCTAGTTTACATAAATGGATGAACTACTTTTCTTCCCTCCTATACCTAGTAAAGTGATTTGTCTGTATATTACGCCAGTATCATCTAACTCCAGTCGTGGAAGGGGGTAGCAAACGGTGTTTTCGGTTCTTAATCGTTGATCCAAAGGTATAGCCAGGTTAATATTAGAAATGTTAGTAAAAATAAAATGATGTCCCTGTATAACCTTGTATGCGGAAAAACTGCATTCAACACCGGCCGAAACCAAGGGAGCAAATGTAAAATATTTCACATCATCTATTTCTACATCAAATTTATAACAATCGCACTTGTCATCTCACAAAACTCTTGCAATTTTGCATAATGAATTGAAACCAATGTTTTTTTTTTCTTGTATTACTGTCTTCATTTTCGCACACAACTTTTTGCTTATATCATCTTGCAGACCATTCACTTTGAGAAGAGATTATTTACTACCGAAATTTGCTCCACCAATTTCACACCAGTCTTTTCGAGACATTCGATTGTAGAGGGTAGAAATCCAAAATTAGATGAAGTGTATTCGCACTGTTTTTTTTAATATTTGGCTCACTAAGTAGAGTTTGGGCATTATTTATGGAAGCTGCATCGTTTCCATCAAACATCCCTACGACTCCTTTTACGCTGGCGATATTAGACTATTGTGTAAACGTATGTGAAGCTTCCAGTCATGATCCCCATTAAGTTAAATTGGGAACAGAAGGAAGAGACACTCCAGGACACTCATTCTTGAATATTGTTACTCGAGCGGGAGCCTACTACAACTACACTGTGCTGCACGGCAAATTGCTTGAGTCTGACTAAAGCGAATGGTAGAGACAGTGCAAGACGATGCACAGAGAGGTATACTCACGAATCGTCTACAAATATACCGATGTCACAGCGCTAAAGATGAGGTATGGATCATGGATGAATGTATAATAGGATGCGAAACTTACCGAGTTTCCCGTAACACATACTAGAGGCGCAGTTGTAGAAAATGATCTTGCTGCCACCTGTTAGAGGGAGGGGCGTTATTACATCTAGCAGCGCACCAAGTAGCGAAAAGAGTAATTACTCCATGCATTTAGCAGCGCACCTGGTGACGATAAATGTTAAACTGTGCAGAAAGTATTCCCTCCCACCCTCATAGATATTTAAAACTAACCCAATTTAAAATAAAACATTTACATTTTTATTCTTCACAGCAGCTTCTACTGAAAATTCTTACCGGAGCCAACAGGAAGATAAAAGATACGATCTATTTTACACTACCCAATTAAAATATAACCAGACACAGACAAAAAAAATAAAGCAAAAGGTTAGATAATTGGGATTGTATTCTTTGGGTATTTATTGTTCAGCGCAAATGAAAAGTCTGCAAGAACTACTTAGATAGTTCAATTTATTATATTACTATTACTTTACAATACATTCAACAACAGTATTTTTACAACGTCCATAAACATCACTGTTTAACATGCACTGCTTATACACACACGTAATACCACTTTATGTTCACTTATTAGCAAGTTTCTGTTTGCCATTTTGGCATTCTTGACTCCTCGTCGAGTCCTCGAGCAATATCTCGAACGGATAAATAGAGAACTCTGGGTAATGTACCCAACACATAGTTCTAATGTTCACCACCTACGACGTTGGGCGCTGATCATCTTATTTCGGCCCCCCACTGCCAGATGGTGCTGACCGCAGTTTCGCATCCTATTATATATTTATCCATGCCGATATTTTGTCACAGATAAACCTGTGACTGATGACGCGAAATATCTGTGACAAAATATCGCTATCGAAATCTGCTCCGTATTCAGTACTCTGTGACTGATATTTTCTCCTCTACGTCGTAGGTTTGTGCGTGTGCATGATACAATAACAGCAATCTGGCGGTAGTTTTTCCATTTTATTATAAATTATGTAGTTATTACACGATTTAAATAGTAACACCATTGGTTACCAGTATTTAATCTTGTGTAAAATCCTGTCTGAACAACTGTTTTGTTTTGTTTTGTAATTATTTTCCAATGTTTTTCCGAATACTTATGTTTCATTAATTTTTATTCTATGACTCAATATTATAATGTTAATGCACGACTTAAAATAATTTATCCATTATATTATATGCAATAAAAAGGATCAATTTTTAAAACGATTAGGATAATCATATAACCTCAATTTCTCCATACCCAACTACATTTAAAAATGATCAACTGGTTCATTATCTATAATATAACCTCTTGGTACATGAGGTTAACTTTTGACATGTTACTGTTCAGTTAGGTAAGTATTTATTTGTTAATGGTACATGTACATAATTTCTTTGTTGGATTTTCCCATATAAATCACTGATGAGTGGTGTGTATAGAGAAATCGTATTCATATTTCACTGCTCTTCAATATTTCCTGCTAATTTTTATCGTTGTGACAAAATATCGGTGTAATTCATGCTACGTATCGATATAAAATATCGGTGTGACAAAATCACCGATAAAAGTCACAGATATTTAATTGTCACAGTCACAGTTGTCACAGATACTTGAAAATATCGTTTAAGCGCATCTCTACTTGGGATAAGTAGTTTTACAACCGGAAACGTTACTAATAGAGGCATAAAAAATTAGTATATTATTATCATTTAGACCTATATTGGAATATTATTTTGAAATTCGCATTGTATCTGCTTCTGCAAGTAAAACTTGTCAGTATTAGTAATTTTATAGCAGAGTATTCACATAAATCGCGACCGCACGATACATACGTAACTAACCTTTGACGGCATGCTGCCGAGTTACGTTCCAGAGCATTTCTCCATCGCGAGGGAAAGTACGTCGTGACAATAACATTGAATGGTGGCAGCGAAGCCATTGGACTTGAGAGAGAAAACCTGAGACCGATCCAAACGGGGACCTCGTTACACGAGCATTCTAATTAACATAGTCACTTGGGTTTTTAGCCCAATGTATAATTAAATGGACTCTGGCTTCCAACGTAAAAAGGGGGTCCCTTTCTCCCCTTTCTTTCACTAACGTCCTTGACTGGAATTCTGCGCACATTTCGATCGGGTTTCACAAGAGCTAAAAAAACGCGTGGAATAGTTACGCACCATATGCAACACGGGAAGTCGTTGCTAGGTTACGAGATGTCAGTTTTCCTTCTAGTATGTTCTGTATTTATGGACCACTCCTTCAGAGCTTCAAATGTAGTGCAGTTCTGAGATCGCGAATCGAACCTCTGCAGACCAGTGCCGGATTTAGGCCTAGGCAACCTAGGCACTGCCTAGGGCGGCAATTTCCAGGGGGGTGGCATTTTCTCTCTCTCTTCCTCTTTTCCTATCCTTTTTCCATTTTCATTTTACAGTGAAATTTGTTTTTAAAAACACTTGTTGGTAAATCTTTTCTGAAGTTTGATCTTGAACACCTTGTGGAAGTCGGATATTGTTTGTTATCGCATTGTCGCGGTCGCGGTGAGAGTAAAAGGAAAGTGTGCAGCTGCATAATTATATTTTAATACTAGTATCACGTTATTATACTATGAAACTGCTTAAATTTAACTGCTTGTATAAACAAGAATGCATTGTTGTAAATCAAATTTATTTTATTTTATTTATTTTATTGCTAGTAAGTTTGAAATGAGTACAAGTTAATACAATGAAAGATAAATTAACCCACTCCTGAATGAGTAAGACTCGTGCTCAGGAGGGGAGTCCAATACAGACAAAAATAAAATTAAAATTGAGAGTGAATACAGATTAAAAAGTGTTTAATATGTTTAAACCCAAACTATAAATCCAATACATTTTTTTTATTTATTAATTTGGAGAGGATTCGTGGTTAAAATAATATTAGAATAAAATTTGTTTAATAATCTGGGACCTTGACTCATGCTATGGTAAAAAGCTGCGTTGGTTTTACATTTGGGTTCAGACAAACGCAGAGTTCTATATTTATGTGTATCGGGGCTCGATCCCAGGTGGTGAGGACTCGTTGCCAAACTTTTTTCAGCCTCCTATAAAATTATACCGGGTCTTTCCTTTATGTGCCGACCACACCACCTCATTCTAGTGCCGAGGTTATTAAGATTTCATGGCATGTTACGGGGAAAACCTTTTTTATTTTTATACTTTTCAAAGTTATTAAAATTTCTGTGAAAATATTTTAATAAAATAAAATAGGATGTGTTTATTATTTATCGCTGTGAATAGTAACCACAGTTCTCAGTTTCATTTACATTATAGGCTATATCGCCAACAATACTAATTAATCACTTTCCAGGATGTGCACATAATTCGATATGAAAGATTTATTTCGCAAAGAGTTAGAGTTCATTTTTCAATTTACTTTATACTTCCTATCAAAGAAAGAAATACTTGTAATAATCGAATGGCTGAAAACCATACTGTTCAAAGTTCGTTTCACTATTTTCTTAGGAGACCCATTTTAGTTCCTGACTTTCAAAGCTGAACAAGGAAAACTTTGAAATAGCCTCACGACAAGTTTATGGGTAGTAATATATTATATTATATTTTATGTTACAATTATTAGCAATATAAATACATTTACATATTATAACAAAACCTGGAGACTTGCAATATTTCTTGCTAATAAGTTTGCAAAATTTTAATCTTCGTTTAATTTCACCCAACTTTATTTTGTTCTTCGTCAAAAACTGAACCACCAAAATCGGTGATTCCGAAAGTTAGTCCTCTCTTTGTAATAATATGTACAGTTTTGGAAAAAGTTTTGTCGCACAAATACTTTATGAGTCTCAGAAAGGAGGCAGTATTCATGATCAGACATTCAACGAAACAAAACTAATTTTATTACCTCGACTAATCCTCTGAAGACTCTGAACAGTTATCTCTGAACGACAAAACTGCCTCCTTTTGGGACTTATAAAAGACAAAACTTTTTTCTAAGACTGTACAGTAATAACATTGTTTCACCATATTTTCGGGATTCGAAATGATCTGATGTCATAATTGCCCCTGAACTTGGTGAAGCATGTACTCGTGGCATAGTTTAATTAATTGTTAGTGCCAAGCTCTTTATGTAATTGACTTCGTAATTAAAAATACTGCCACTCCTTCATTTTAATTGAAGAGTAATTGCTACTCGGAGTGGCGACTCTTTGGTGAGAAATGTGGAAGACGAGGCACGCCTTTCCAGTGTTCTGAATGCAGCTGCAGGCCTCGGGGAGCGACCCAAGGGCGGTGGATGCACATGCGTGTAAACGAAACATGTAATACATGTTGGAAGATTACATGTACTAATATTGATCCAGTTATGTAATGACAGTCTTTCACACTGCTAACAAAGTGTATATTCCACACGTTGCCAGCCGGCATTCGAGAATTCTCTGGAATTATGACGGAATGGAGAAATGTTGACTACTAATGTAGATGTCTAAAATGAGGAAACGAGAGAACCCCGAGAAAACACCAACTGGGACCTCTTCCGCCACAAGTATCACTATGGACGACCTTAAAAAATGTCGTATTTTACTTGTTTCTATGAAAAAATTGTCCCTTGTTAGGAAACACTGCTTTAAATTGTATGAGTATGCCGCTGAATTTTCAATTACAGCTTAACTGTGCCACATGTTGAAAAAGGCTGCTCTATATCCTATTTAATTTTTATATCTATTATTACAAATAGGAACGATTAGGGAAAACGCGGAAATTCTACTTGAAGCAAGTAAAACGATAGGGTTGGAAGTAAATCCCGAAAAGACAAAGTATATGATTATGTCTCGTGACCAGAATATTGTACGAAATGGAACTATAAAAATTGGAGACATCCTTCCAAGAGGTGGAAAAATTCAAATATCTTGGAGCAACAGTAACAAATATAAATGACACTCGGGAGGAAATTAAACGCAGAATAAATCTGGGAAATGCCTGTTATTATTCAGTTGAGAAGCTTTTGTCATCCAGTCTGCTGTCAAAAAATCTGAAAGTTAGAATTTATAAAACACAGTTGTTCTGTATGGCTGTGAAACTTGGACTCTCACTTTGAGAGAGGAACAGAGATTAAGGGTGTTTGAGAATAAGGTTCTTAGGAAAATATTTGGGGCTAAGAGGGATGAAGTTACAGGAGAATGGAGAAAAATACACAACGCAGAGCTGCACGCATTGCATTCTTCACCTGACATAATTAGGAACATTAAATCCAGACGTTTGAGATGGGCAGGGCATGTAGCACGTATGGTCGAATCCAGAAATGCATATAGAGTGTTAGTTGGGAGGCCGGAGGGAAAAAGACCTTTGGGGAAGCCGAGACGTAGATGAGAAGATAATAGTAAAATGGATTTGAGGAAGGTGGGATATGATGGTAGAGACTGGATTAATCTTGCTTAGGATAGGGACCGATGGCGGGCTTATGTGAGGGCGGCAATGAACCTCCGGGTTCCTTAAAAGCCAGTAAGTAAGTAAGTAAACAAGGAAAAGGAAACCTACTCTTATTAAAAACTGAAACAAAATAGAAAAGAGAGAGTGAGAAAAAAAAAAGAGAAACTTAAAATAAGGTGTGAAAATAGCTTCAAATTAACTAACAATATTCTGTAAAGTATAACAAATAATTTTGTATTTAGAGAAATTCATATTGAAAATATCAACATTCCGATTAGGACGTAATTTATTGTATAATTGAGCCATTCAGAGCAGAAGTGGTGTAAGTCAAAATTGGGTAATGAGTTTGAAAGTAAAAATTCTGTAAAATACAGCGCAAAATAGCAATTAATATGTCCTTCGTGCTATCCACTAACTACTAGGCCTAATAGTTATATAAATTTGTATAGTTTGGCTGATGAATTGTATATGCTTTTAAAATGAATACTAGTCTGTATAGCTCTACTGATGAATTGTATATGCTGTAAATTGAATGGTAGTCTGTATAGCTCTACTGATGAATTGTATATGCTGTAAATTGAATGGTAGTCTGTATAGCTCTACTGATGAATTGCATATGCTGTAAATTGTATAGCAGTCTGTATAATTTAACTGATGAATTGTTTATGATTATAAATTGAATTAATCTACTTGATATTACAGTAATTGTACAAATTTGTATAGCTTAATGAAAGTATGCTTGTAAATTGAATTAATCTGCTTACTTTGTATTGTATATGTTTGTATAGTTTTGGCCGATGAATTATATATGCTTTAAATTGAATAATAATCTGTATAGCTCTATTGATAAATTGTTTGTGTTTGTAATTTGAAGTAGTTTGCATGATATGTATTATCAATTTCTGTATATCACAACTGATTGAAATATTTATGCCTTAAATTTAATTAACTTACTTGTTTTGTATTATACATATAGCTCAACTGATGAATGATCCTTTGCTTTTGTAAATTTAATAATCTGATTGGCTATGTATTGTATATTTTTAGTAGAGCCATCGATGTAGCTCAGTCGGCAGACTCGCTGGGCTGCTGATCCGGAGCTGCCTTCGGGCTTGGGTTGGATCCTCCTTTGGTCTCATTGAATGGTTTCTTCCGAGGTTTTCCACAGCCGTGGAACTGAAGCCGGATGGTCTATGGCGAGTCCTCGGCATCACTTCATTTCACCTCTTTGATTTGATTACCTGGTTGGGTTTTTCCGAGGTTTTCCCCAACCAAAAGGCAAATGCCGGGTAATCTTTTGGCGAATCCTCGGACCTCATCTCATCATTGTAGAAAATTACTAAATTCTAAAACTGTAAAAATTGCAAAATATTGTAAAAATTCGTAAAAATTGTAAATGTAATATTATAAAATGTCGACTTGTTCCACATCTTAAAGCTTCATTGCTCATGTAAGATCTAAGGAATATAATAAATGAATGAAGGAATGAAATTTAATATTAATTGCTACTTTGCGCTGTATTTTACAGAATGTTTACTTTAACCCTCATTACCCATTTTTTACTTACACCACTTCTACTCTGAACGGCTCAATTGTAACATTTGGAAATTTTTGTCATACTCCTCAATCAATTTTCTAAACATATATTCTGCTTCATCATATTCTTGTTTTTACATAATAATAATAATAATAATAATAATAATAATAATAATAATAATAATAATAATAGTAATAATAATAATAGTAATAATAATAATTTATTTTAGCTGGCAGAGTTAAGGCCGTAAGGCACACATGGGCATCGTGCCTCACTTGAGAATTTGTGCCTCACTGACCTTCACAGATCTTATCGCTCTGAGTGATATCATCTTTACAGTCCCCGTTCCTCCCTGACGCAGCTCCTAGGCGTGGGCAGGTTCTATATCAGTTTCATAAGCAATATCAGTGGTGGCATAATGGCATTATCAAAGCAGAGTGTACGCGTTAGAAAACGATTATTTCATGAGGAATGGGAGGAAGAGGTTTTTTGCTGTTTAGAAGGGGAGAACATACGATGTATGTTATGCTCGAAAATCCTATTAGGCATTAATACATTTAATATACAACGAAATTACTCCTTATGTCATAAAGAACATGCTGATTTTAGAAGGAAGACAAATTAAATGTTATTTTTCGTACTATTCCGAAGAAAATTTATGGTCTTAACATTTGCATAGTATACTAAATACGACATTATATCTTAAACACGCTGCATTAAAAGGTACGAGGAATTAAATGATGTTTGTACGTATTATTTCCAAAAGAAATTTATAAAAAAAATATCAAATGTGCGTAGAAAACGGAATATGATTTTCTGAAATTATTTCAGGTCGAGAACGTGCAAATCTATTATGTAATCTTGAGAAACGCCAGAATATTCAAGAAAATAAACGTAGACAACGTGATGGAATATTATTGGCTAGTTACGCAATTTCTCGCCCGTGATTTAAATCAATTCAGCTACGAAGAAACAATAAAGAGGTTTATGATTAAAGCTGCCGAATTAATTTGCCAAATTGAATAAACGTTTTCGAGTCTCTCACGTTAACCAAGCGCTTTCCTAATAATTCGCCACTGACCGCCTTACCGATTACGATAAGGTGACGCAGGTCACAGCAGTTTATATTTCCCATCCTACTCTGCAGTCTCCTCTCCTAGTAAACAAACTATTTCAAATCGAGTGCCTCACGTAACCGAAAATTGTGCCCATGTATGCCGTAAGGCCTTCTCTTCCACTCAACCAGCAAAAAGTATATATATATATATATATATATATATATATATCAACTTACAAAGAATTCAACAATTTGATTTAGATAAGAGCTACATGTATACAAGAGTTATTTACGAATTAAACAACAAAATACTATGAACTATTAATTAAACACTGAAATACAAACTATGTAGCAGAATTAAGCTAATATACATAGAATGTTAACATATTTCAAATAATGTTAGATAATAGAAAGAGATTATTATGAGACAATTTTGAAAATACAGCACCATCAGGATGTATGTCTAAAGGAAGGAGTAACAATGTAGTCAGTGATAGTTTAAGTCTGTATGATTGGAGTGAAATGCTAAGAAGGTTATCTTTTAAGCTGTTTTTAAAAGTGTTTATTGTCTTGCAGCCCCTAATACTTTGTGACAGGGAATTCCATTGTCGCGAGGTGGATACTGTAAAAGATGATGAATAACGAGATGTTCTATGAAGAGGTATAGTTAACGCGCCACAGATAGGCTAAGTGATCTGGTATTTACGTCGTGGTTAGAGTATAGATAAGAGAAACGAGACGATAATCACCCTGTATAGAAGGAAACAGGAATGGATTGAACATATATGCAGTAGGATGGGTAGAAATAGAATAGTTAAAATCGTAAGGAACATCCTATCAACTGGTAGAAGGAAACCAGGGCCGACTCAGAAGAAGGTGGCATGATAACTCGAGCTGAATGGCAGAAAACTGGAGAAGAATGGAAGAATGAAAAAGAAGAAGAAGATTATGATGATTATGATGATATTAAGTTTTCTAACAGATAATGAAATGCATCCATCGAGGAAATTCTCTTCAAAATATGTGACAGGTTCTCAGTCAATAAATTAGTATTAAATTGTAACAAAACTAACATAATTCAATTTAAATCCTGTCCAAATTCAACGTCGCAAATTTCTAGCGCAATAATTAATAATATATCCCTATTAGAAACAACAACAACCAAATTTCTTGGCTTAAAAATCGATATTGTGTTAAATTGGAAAAATCATATTAAAGAAATTACCCCCAAACTAAATTCAGCTTGTTTTGCTATTAGATCTATGCAAAAGATAGTAAATATCAATACCTTAAAAACAATATACTTTGCATATTTCCACTCGGTAATGAGTTTTGGAATAATATTCTGGGGAAATTCCACAGATAGTAACAATATATTGCTATTACAAAAAAGAGTAATTAGAATAATAGTAGGTGCCAAATCTAGGGAATCGTGTAGGACTATTTTCAAAAAACTACAAATAATGTCCATGTCTTGTCAGTATATCTTTTCATTAATAACCTTCCTCGTATGTAATCGTGAAAACTTTGTAACTAATTCAACAGTTCATAGCATAAATTCACGTCAAAAAAATGACTTTCATACTCCATCGGCAAGTCTATCGTGCTATCAAAAAGGAGTGCGTTATATGGCAGTAAAAATTTTTAATAGCCTCCCTATCGATATGAAAAATGAAACTCAAAACATAAAATTATTTAGGGCCAAATTAAAGAAGTACCTAATTTCTCACGCCTTCTATTCTGTAGGTGAATTCATGACATTCAATAACGCTTCATGAAATTGATACTAAAACTTTGTGTTCTACTAGTAGACTATATTGTAAATCTCTTCTATATATATTTCATCTAGACTGTGACTATAAATTAAGATTTTATAATAGTGTTAAGTTTTTTGACTTGTTCCATATTCTAGCTGTAAGCATGTATGAATACCATGGAATGTTAATAAATACAATACAATACAATACAAAGGTGGCAGGCTAAGCAATCTGACTTGTCCTCAAAAGGTTACCTTGCTTAGCTAGGAGGAACTCAGAATTGTAAGATTTCTCGCGTGTAAATGGAGATCGCGTAATATTAGGAACCATTAAATTTGGAATTCAGTGAACTGTTCAGGAACTATGGGCTAATTGATAGGCTGGCATTGCTTGTTTGTGGATGAGGAGAGATAAATCACACTACTGCGGGAAAAGTAGCACAACTAAGGCGCGTTCCCGGTAGACAAAGCAGCATTTCCTTGAAAACAGAAGGTTGCATAAACAGTTGGGCACCAGCAGGCAGGTATGCGTGATCGTGTAACACAGTAGCTTTCTTCGCCACAGCTGACCCATAAAACTGCTCTGTGCGCGCAGCAACCACTCTCTGTTCCGATCCCATCACCTCGACAGCGAGCGTGAATGTGTGCGGATTGTGTCAAATTCAGGCTAATGGATGTAAGTTCGTAAGAAATGGGCCCATGTTCCATCGCTTTCAGAGCATCGTCAGTCGTAATGGTAAACATTTCGTCCCGCCGAAGTTCAGTTAGCTTGTAGAAATAAAGAAATTCGATTCTAGCCACAGCAAGTACTAACGTGGAAGGGAGAATATGCATATAGGAGGCTACGTAAGAGAAGTTGAGTCCAGCGCTTCTGTCCCTCGGCTATGATGGTCATTGACAGTTTGCGTCAGAAGTGAAGTACTATATAGACGTTTAATCGGCCATTTTCGCCGCCTCATGGTGATGATGATGATTATGATAAAATTGTTAGAACTTCTGAATAGTATTGCTACGCACTAGGCTATTATTATTATTATTATTATTATTATTATTAGTATTATTATTATTATCGTCTCCATAATAATAATAATAATAACAATAATAATAATAATAATACTTAGGCCTACTTACTTACTTACTGGCTTTTAAGGAACCCGGAGGTTCATTGCCGCCCTCACACAAGCCCGCCATTGGTCCCTATCCTGAGCAAGATTAATCCATTCTCTATCATCATATCCCACCTCCTTCAAATCCATTTTAATATTATCTTCCCATCTACGTCTCGGCCTCCCTAAAGGTCTTTTTCCCTCCGGCCTCCCAACTAGCACTCTATATGTATTTCTGGATTCGCCCATACGTGCTACATGCCCTGACCATCTCAAACGTCTGGATTTAATGTTCTTATGTCAGGTGAAGAATACAATGCGTGCAGTTCTGTGTTGTGTAACTTTCTCCATCCTCCTGTAACTTCATCCCTCTTAGCCCCAAATATTTTCCTAAGCACCTTATTCTCAAACACCCTTAATCTCTGTTCTTCTCTCAAAGTGAGAGTCAAAGTTTCACAACCATAAAGAACAACCGGTAATATAACTGTTTTATAAATTCTAACTTTCAGACTTTTTGACAACAGACTGGATGATAAAAGCTTCTCAACCGAATAATAACAGGCATGTCCCATATTTATTCTGTAATAATAATAATAATAATAATAATAATAATAATAATAATAATAATAATAATAATAAATCATCATCATCATGTTTCGTGATGTTGATAGCATATTACGTGTTAGTTCGTGTCCTTTACTTTATACCGTAACGATGAAACCTAATCATTTTTCCTCCTATTACTATATAGGGTAAAATTTCCTAAATCCGTGATACCTATAATTTCGTAATACGTTTTTTAACTAAATGTCCCGGAATTGGGTATCCTGCTAGGAAGTTCACCGATGTCTCAAAAGTAGGCGAAAGATGCACTCTTTCGAGAAAGATGTCTGGCGCTATGGACGAACGTCAAAGCTTTGACTGACATTCAATTTAAAAAATGTATGACGGGATTAGGAGTATCACGGAAATAAGCAACTTTACCCTAAGTTATGATAGTGGTTTATACTGATTTTCAAGTTGTCAGGTTTAACTTTCTTTTACCAGCTTTGTTCCTAAATGTTACGTTTATTACATTGTTTGCCTTTGAAGAAGCTGTCAACATTCATGAACATAAACTTAATAGCGAATGTTATTTGAAATTTGAACGTAATTTATAATTAATAAGTTTTAATATTAATAAATAATACAGTAATACTCTGTCAAAAAATCTTAAAGTTAGAATTTATAAAACAGTTATATTACCGGTTGTTCTGTATGGTTGTGAAACTTGAACTATCACTTTGAGAGAGGAACAGAGATTAAGTGTGTTTGAGAATAAGGTTCTTAGGAAAATATTTGAGGCTAAGAGGAATGAAGTTACAGGAGAATGGAGAAAGTTATATAACGCAGAACTGCACGCATTGTATTCTTCACCTAACATAATTAGGAACATTAAATCCAGACGTTTGAGATGGGCAGGGCTTGTAGCACGTATGGGTAAACTCAGAAATGCATATAGAATGTTAGTTGGAAACCTGAGGGGGAAATGACCTTTGGGGAGGCCAAGGTGTAGATGGGAGGATAATATTAAAACAGATTTGAGAGATGTGGGATATGATAGTAGAGACTGGATTAATCTTGCTCAGGATAGGGACCGATAGCAGGCTTATGTGAGGTCGGCAATGAACCTCTGGGTTCTCTAAAAGCCATTTGTAAGTTAATACAGTAATACTATATTAGTCTAATAAATAAACAGAATACATTTCAAAGTAGTGTTCAGTTTTCGAAGTTCCTACTAATTATTTCATGAGGGCAAACAAAATTATTTTTTGGGCTACGTCTTATAAATCGTAATCTATTAAGTTAAATCAAGTTATCAACAGGACATATTTTAATCTTATATCAATGGATCACGAACTAATAGATATTAATTACTATTTCAGTGCATAGAATTGTGATTTTCCCCTCTTCTCTGATATCTGGAAACAGTTGGCAACATTGAAAAGAGGACCATATTTGTTTCTTAGGAAATAATTTTGCGTGAATCCGACTATAGCAAGTATTTTTTGGTTCAGTTGATAGCTTTTCCACGTCAGTTCATGTGTTCATGGTGGTGGTGTTGATGGTCGAATGATGATGATGGTGATTATTATTATTATTATTATTATTATTATTATTATTATTATTATTATTATTATTATTATTATTATTAAAGAGTCTGCTCCCAAAAACCTGAAAGTTATAATTTATAAAAAAATTATTATATTGCCGGTTGTTCTGTATGGTTGCGAAATTTGGACTCTCACTTTGATAGATGAACAGAGGCTAAGGTGCTTAAGAAAATATTTGGAGCTAAGCAGGATGAAGTTACAGGAGAATGGAGAAAGTTACACAATGCAGAACTGCACACATTGTATTATTCACCTTACATAGGAAGGAACATAAAATCCAAACGTTTCAGAAGTATTACGTATGGGTGAATCCAGAAATGCATATAGAGTGTTAGTTGGGAGGCCAGTATATAGTATTAATATTGTCAATAAAATCACATTTTCAGTAATTTTAAATCATTATTTACGTTAAAATAAGTATTGTGCCAATAAAGCTGCTAAAATTGTATTTTTGATTGGAAGCTAGTTTTATGTGCCCCTTCAAAGAAAAAAGTCAATTGGATTGGTCGCGGTGGACCCATTGGATGGCCTGCTCGTTCTCCCGATCTCACCTCACATGACTTTGTGTATGGGGGCACTTGTACGATACTCAAATTTAACCGAAGAAAGAGCTCGTCGCTCGGGTGCTTGCAGCTGCTGACGCTCTACAGCATGCCTGGAGTCTTTGAATATGTACGACAGGCAATGACACGTCGTTGCAGACTTTGTATTGACTCAGAAGGCCGCACATTTGTAATAAAGTAACGTTACAACTGTATTCTGTATTCCTTACAGTACAGTACAGTTTCTGGTTTTGTCATTCAATAATTATTGGTTTCTGACCCATGGTCAACGTTTGTTTTGGTCTCTTGTATCATCACTAGAGGTTTGAGTATTGAATTTAAGTACACCCTGTACATATTCCTACATTAATCACGATAAAAGTACATGGCTGTAATTTGCGAAGTAATTTTCAAGAACTGCCTTATCTCACATTTAAAAATCCATTCCAGCAATTATTAGTACATCAGTGGTAATCATCTCTATATGCAACAACATAAAACCAATGCCTAGTACTCGAACACAAGGCGCTGATATGGAATTTTTTCCTAGATATCCGACGCTGCTTGGACATTCACTTCGTAAACATAAGTTTATCGAGTTTTAATAGCAAAGTGCACGCTGCAAGTTCTTTGCCTCTGGTTGAATGCATTAACAGCGGTAGAAATAAAAGAATAACGGTAGTGAACGCAGTTTATGAGCTGGCGGGTTTGAATAGAGTTACAGTTCAAATTGAGACCTTAGGGTAATTTGAAATAGGTGTAATATGCGACATAAACTTCGGTACACATTACTTCATTTTAGTTCTATCTCAGTGTAAATATTAACACATTTAGGGTATCAGTATGCCACGTGTTACATAATGAGGTAATGCACTTGCCTTGCTCTAACACGTGCATAGCCGATCAAATCTATAGCCTATTATTAGTAACCATGATAACACTTACCAGAAACTATAATATTAAAATATTTAACCCTGTAGTTAGTAAAGTACTGACACATTTAGTGTGGATTTTATTTTAAGGGTTCTCACAGAGCAAGTAAAAATATGCGTCAATTCTGCCCTGGCTAAGTGGTCAAATTTTCAGCCTATTACGCAAACGGTTCGAGTTTGAGTCCGGGTGAGGCTAGAATTTTAAATTTGAAAAATCCAGAATGGCACTTGGGGCGGACAAGGTTGAAGTTTGGTGTTTTTCTCGGGGTTCTTCCGTTTCCTAATGTTATGCATCAACATCATTGTTTAATCTCCATTCAATTATCATTCCATAGCATTCCCCTATCGTCAGATGGCGACGCACGGATGGAGCTTGTCTAGGGTTGTCTCCTCGAAACCTGGATACTTAGCGTACCTTAGTGTAGTCAACCGGCGTGGGTTTGGAATGCTTCCTCATAGCGCTGAATCGTAGCGCCCTTGGCTTGACTTTTCGAGAGCTGGACTCTAGGCGGGTTCTTAGGCCTAGTTATAATTTGGTCCACTGTGTGTCCTATATTAGCGATGATTGTTCAAGTCCGGCATATGGCCTGGGTGGCTTTCGTGAAACCTCCTACCTCAGTCCCCGAAAGAATCAAGTTCCATCGGCAGACGAGTTGTATTACATCCGAGATCCTGCAATTTTGAAGCATATACTCCCTCTGTTCCAAAATATGGTATAGAAAGATGTCATTTATTCCGTTCCAAAATATGGTATACATTTGTTAAAGTTCTCACTAATATAATGTAACTTTAATACATTTTCTAGATCAGCGGTGACCAAAGCGGGTGTCCTGATTATATCGTGTAATCACAGACATTCAAACGGGTACGAGGAGTTTCCTGTACATTGCTGTGGTTTCATTCACGTACTGAAGGCAAGCAGTGGCGGTATCATGACGCTCTACAAACTCTGTCTCTACAAGCAGTAAGAGGTGGTTTCGTAAAGAATGAGAAGAAATTTTTTGCTGTTCTGTCGGACAAAATGTAATATATTTACTTTGCCCAACGGTTCAATTAGGAGTACATAGAAACATTAATTGCCACGCTGAATAATAATAATATTATTATTATTATTATTATTATTATTATTATTATTATTACTGACACACTAAGTATGTGTTTCTATAATTCTTCTTTACGTGCATGAATATTGATATTTTTAGATCTTCTCCCTAGAAGGATAAAATTATTAGGTTTTATCTCAGTTTTAATCTTCTTAATCTTTAGATGAGGGTAACTATTTATTAGTTATTCATTTAATAATAATATTGTAGAAAAACTGATTCAATATTACGTGCCAACGAACTGTTAAACGCTAGGAATTGACATGTCTTAAATCATAGCCAAGTAGAGAAAGATGACATAAATGTAAGGAAGTCAGCTACCTAATAGACTTTGAAATATCTCGTGCTATAAACCCTTTTAATAGAACAGAATTTATCAAACGAGTAATGATTAAAATAAATTAAATAACTTGTCCATAAGAAGTTTTTAATTTTGAAATACTACGAATTTCTCGACCAAGTATCGAGAGAAGAATTTAGAAAATTGAAGACGAAGGTTAAATAAGAAGCAAGAAAAATCGTATATTATTCACCAGCTCTTATTGACAGCAGTGACATTACTGACACAGCAAAGCTTGAGATTTTTATCCGCCGGATTGATCAAGATGTTAGTACAGGAACTACCACTGGGTGTAGTTTTCATGCCAAGTACCTTTCTTCCATCTCCATACTTCTTAGGCTGCCTGTCGCATGTAATCACTGCATTTCGAGTTTTGGTCACCGCTGTTCTAGATACTTATTTGTTTGATAAATTAACATAAGAAAAACAAATAAATAAAATATATTTCATTTCATGTAATCTCAAATTAATAAAAGAAAAAACAATGTTTTGGGAGAGACAAATTAACATAAAAACTGCAATAAATTACAATCCGTTTTTATACGACTGTTGTGCCTTAGATGTTCTATTCAAAATTGACTGGGTTGGTGTTCCATTTTCTGTAACAGGATTACCACAGCTGGTGCCAATTTTATTTCTGTCCATAATGAACTATTTAAATATTTTGATGCACTACAGAAGACTAGAAACATTCACAACTGCTCCATCTGATAGTCCCTTCACTACTGAACAGAATACCACACCGCGAAACATTTTGTG
This sequence comes from Periplaneta americana, assembly GCA_025594305.2. Classification (NCBI taxonomy): domain Eukaryota; kingdom Metazoa; phylum Arthropoda; class Insecta; order Blattodea; family Blattidae; genus Periplaneta; species Periplaneta americana. Next base: position 97,503,302 of record JAJSOF020000019.1, read on the forward strand.
CGCGCATGCGCAGTAATCAAACTTGTTTGGTTTGTTACTATGCCATATTTTGGAACGGAGGGAGTATTTTACATTGGCAGTAATAACAGTTATCGTAATGCTTCTGTTGTTCATTCCAAATGACACTGAACAACAAGAATTTTGCTCCGACTTAAAACAATGTGTCCCTTATGGTTTGATGTGCGCTGAATCCGAAAATGCAACTCTTTTCTCCGTATCACGTAAGGTTTTTAAGATATACTATGGTTTCACTTTTCGATAAGCGCTCCCCCAGGAAACATCTGGCGCTGGTGGGGGGGTATAAACCAAAACAAAAGCTAATGTATTTTATGAGTTTATGACTTATTTACGGTTTATTATGGATGTTGGCATGTTATTTTGTACTTCTAATAAATAAACAGATATTGGTCCCTTCTATTAAATAAATTTCATAACAGTTCAAAATGAAGTCTATGCAATGAACAAACAAGGGTGTGGTTTTCAGTATTTAAAGGAAACGTTTACCAGTTTGAGTGAAGGAAAATGAAAAGAGGGCATTTTCATCGGTCCACAAATTCACAAAGTTATGGCTGACCCTTTGTTTGAGGAAAAACTTTCCGTTACAGAAAGAATGGCATGGCGCGCTTTCAAAGACGTTTGCTCAAATTTCCTTGGAAATCATGTTAAGTGCATATGACAAAATGGAGTGTAATATGTCTCTCATAATACACTTTTTACATTCTCATTTGGATTTCTTTCCTCCTAACTCTGGAGCGGTAAACGACGAGCATGGGGAATGATTTTATTAAGAAATATCTGAAAAGGAAAGGCGATATAAAGGAAAATCATCATCCAGCATGCTTGCAGACTATTGTTGGTTCCTTGTAAAAGACAGTCCCGGGTCTAGTTATAAACAGAAGTCATCCAGAAAATTATTTTAAATATAAGTTCAAATTCCGAGATTTTTCCCATTATATGCAAGAAATATTTTTATTGTTGTTGTGTTTTAAACTATGTTACATCATTTTTGTATCCAGTACACATTTTGCAAGTATTATGAGGAATTTTTGAAGCCTAGTGTGTTGTAATTTTGTCAGTATCAGCGAAAAATAAAAAACAAGTAAGTTTTGTCATAAAAAAATCAATTCATTTTCCCCGGAAAATGGTACGTGATGGGATAATTTGGATTTTAAATTCAGATTTAGGACACAAATATTAGTAATATTCGCCTATTTATATTTCGGAGCAAGACAAAAAGTACAAATTTGTTGTTCAGTGTTATTGGAATACCAAGATGTTTAGGCCTACACACCTAAAATATTTTGCTATAATTATTGCTGTATGCAGAGGATTTGCCACTAAAAGTTTTTCTTTAGGTATTTTGCATTTTTGTTGTTAGGATACCCTATTTGACTGATACGACATACAATTTTTTTTTCGGGAAAATGTTCATAGTTAGGCTATGTGTTACGAGTATTTAAGGGTATGGACTGAATAAAAAATACACAGTGCACAATGAATCCAACGAATGACAGAGGTTATGTAGATGACGATCAATGATTATGATGACTTAACATGAAAATGCTACCCAAGAAGAATGTACTTATAGTAAGTTGTTTTCTTTCTATAGCGAGCAGTCGATTCATATAGACGTGTAACTATGGGACGAAAGAGTCCTCCAGCTTGAGATTTAGTGTCGGCTAATTTGATTGCGTCCTGTTTATTCATTCCGTTAGTTAACGCAATTGTTACTAGGAACCGGATTATGTTGCCCCAAGGCCAGTATGCATATCGGGAACTGTTATCTGATCAGTACTCGCCATTTATTCAAGAGAAATGTTACTACTGCAGCCGTAGTGTCAGCTTCCTCATTGTAACTGGAGATGAAACGCGAACTAGAGGATTATGCCTGTAACTTCGCCAAGAATCATAAACAGAGAGGCGAAGAGCATATGAATTTCCAGAAACAAATCCTTATAGTTACGTGATAAAAAAGCCTTAATTATATACTGTTTTCAGCGATATTATTGTGACTATTACACTTTTACTACGTCATACTTCTTTTGATCTATAAAACGGTACGAAAGGACGTCTTTAAAACAATCATGGCTGCTTATCGCTCAATTTTATCGCTTCCCTAGCATTTTTTAATTTTATCGCTTCCCTAGCACTTGTTTAATTTATCGCTTCCCTAGCATTTGTTTGTTTTTATCACTACTCTAGCATTTGTTCCTTTGTTTGCTAATATTTCAAACTGCAAATTCTTTACGGTACTATAAAACATGCTTTGCTATCGTAATTTGTTTCCCGCATAGATAGTCCACTGAAAATGGCGGCTCCGTTCAAACATTTTGGTGAAGGTAACATTAGTGAAATAGAATTTTAGTAAGTCAATTAATATCTATTTTATTGTATTAGAGTAGGCCTACTTTATTTCTTCTAATCTTTATATACTTTCTTCTGTTTTTATCACCTCATTACCATTTGTTTCTTTGTTTGTCAACATTTCAAACTGCAAATACTTTACGGTACTATAAAAAACATGTTTTTCGATCGTCATTTGTTTACCGCATAGACAGACAACTGAAAATAGCGGTTCCGTTCAAACGTTTTGGTGAAGCTAACATTAGTGAAATAGAATTTCAGTAAGTTAATTAATATTTTATTGTATTACAGTATTTTATTTCTTCTAATCTTTATATACTTTCTTCTAATCGTGTAATAGTCAATTAAATTCCACTCGAGTTTTGATTTTCTCTAGATAAATCAAAAGCTCTAGTGAGATTACTGTTGATAAAATAGAGTATGTGCCCCATATTGTCTTATAGAAATGATTTTATACTTATATAATAATTTATTGCTACAAACTTTCTTTTTTATAAACATTTACATTGAGTGAAAATAAATATGATTCGTTAGCAAACTAAAATATCTAAAATAAGCGGTTTACAGTTTTTTAAATTATAGGCCTACATGCTGCAGTAATGATTAATCAGTCCTTAAGGGTACTGGGTAGAGCTATTAATAGTATTTTCGCGAATAATTTTTCCTATGTTTCTATCAAATACAGAATAATGTATTTTGCACCGTGTGTTAAGCAAATGTTGGTGAGTTGTAAGCTGGCCACAGAAACAAATTATTTTTCATTGTTTAAAATTATTGTTCTAAATTCAGAAACTATTACTTAGAAACAAATTAAAATTAAGGGCTGAAATTTTGTCAAGTTGTCCATTACAAATGACTGGCGATTATCGCGGAACACTGCTTCGTATTGAGAAAAGAGCGCCCTGGCCATTGAGAAACAGCATGCACTTCCTAGAGACATGTTCATGATTGGAAACAAAACCAGAGCCAGCTGATGTTTATGAAATTATAATTGATTCCTGAATCAGTTTTTGATAACTTATACAAGACACTCCTAAATGACACATTAATGTTTATGTGTGCTAGTTACAGTAATTTTTTTATTGATGACAGCTCTTATCGCTTGTGGTGAGAGAGCAGACTGCAGTTCCACAGGTTCACAGATAGGCATTTCCAAGAAACAGTTGTCAGCTGTCACGTCAAAGCAACTGCATTGAACATTCGGATGATGATTAATCTGAAATGGGACTTTTACCGAAAATTATTTAATGAAAACTTAATTTTTATGTGAATATTTGAAAATATGTATTTACATAAAACATTTCAAAATATATTTTTAGGTGAAATAAAATTTAAAATACAGAGTGATTGACGAGGATTCTCCGCCACTTACGGAGCTTATTTCTGAAGACATTTTGAGCAAAAAAAGCTCTATTCTCAATATTTACAGAATTACGTTTCGTTATTGGAACGCATTGCTGTGAACAACGCGTGATCTTGGTCAGCGAGCAGTCAGTAGCCAGCGCGAGCGCTACGGAAGTCAAAGATTGCCGTATGCAATTACGTAGAGCGACAAGTGCTGTTCACAAGCGTGCGGCCAAGTGTACTCAGAAGAGGACGGCAACATTTTTTTAATATGTTGTAAACTCTGCAAGACTGTAAATTAGGATGCAAAATTGAACTGCAAATAATCAAGTCGGTGGAAGTGGTGTGATTTGTAATAATTGTTGTGATAAGTGCGTAAGAATAATGTAATTTTCTAGTTAAAAATAGGAAAAGATGTCTGTACGAAGTAACTAAGGTTCACTGCACATTTTTAGCTTCACAGTGCTTTAATATTAGAGGAGAAAAATTCGCGCCGGCGCCGGGATCGAACCCGGGTCCTTGGTTCTACGTACCAAGCGCTCTCACCATTGAGCTACGCCGAAGTCCAATCCACAGCACCGGGTCGAACTCCCTCCTCCAGTGTTTTTCCCTTTGTGGCCTGACTCCAAGTTGGGCATGTATGTTGCCATTTTATTAAGTCAACTGCCATTACACAAGGAGCGCACTCAGTTGAGTGACTTGGTGGCCGGGATTCCACAGTAATATGCACAGTAACCTGTACAGAAATATGCACTGTTGCTAGAAGAATTTACTAAAGATTTTTTTGTTCTACAGAATATATCTGTTTTCTCCTCTAATATTAATTGTCACCATAACAGATAGCACATGGCAATGGTACAAACAATATAAAATAATACAATTATATACACAATAAAATTACAATACACAATACAATTATACACAATAGTCACAATTAATAATAATACATAAAATAACCTAATTAATAAGTGAACCTAATTTTACATTACAACCTTTAGGCCTTACATAAATTTCCCATTGGTACTAATAATAATCTTTCACTTTACTGTCATCTCACTCACTGTACTGACACTATGACACATTTCACTGACACTATAAATTGTGACTGATCGGAACTATTTGCACTGTAAAAGTAACTTTGACTCACCACGCTTCATTGATACAACAGTTCAAATAAGACAAACAATTACACCCTTATTCATACTTATAAATAGGACTACATTTAAAGTAAAATTTCTAGTCTAAGATCCTCTTAAGCTATTTTTAAATATTTTACAATTCAAACCAAAAGTAACTCGTCAGGCTAAATAAATACATGTCATCAAGAAATAAATGTCACCTTAATTTTAATTTACACTTTTACACAACGTTTTAAGTTATTCTTGAATCTCCTTAAGGAAGGACAGCCCTCAAAGACCGCTGCAGGTAGGTCATTCCAATCATTTATAGTTATATTTAAAAATGAGAATTTACTTACATCCGTTTTCTGTTTCCTACATTTGATTTTAAGATCATGATCGTTTCTACTATAGTACGTTGGCTTCTCTAACTGAGCCGTTATGTCTAACCATGCTTTCTGACCTAGATGTGCTCTATACAATGATGTTATTCTAGTTTTTCTACATCTGTTTTCCAATATTTCCCATTTAAGTTATTTTATTATAGGGCCTATCATTTCCGTCTTCTCTTTTACCTTTAACAAATTTAGCTCCTATACTGGATTCTTTCTAAGGAATTTATCTGATGTATTCTTAGGGATCCCAACATGTAATCGTATTCCATTAACGGTCGCACTAAGGTTAGAATGCCATTTCCCTCGATTTGGGGGTAGTCTTTTCATGATTCTCATAATAAAGTGAAGTGCCCTCTATGCTTTACACGTCACCTTCAGATGTATTCTGTAGTACCAAAAAAATCTTTATTAAATTCATAGTGCTTACCAATGAAAGAAATATACTTCTGAATGGTTTATTCTCTATTTGTATTATTCTTTTACAAACAACTTTAAATTAGTGTAACTCCGAAAATATTGAGAATAGGAACTATGTTTATATGACATTTGTTGCTCAAAATGTCTTCAGAAATAGGCTAAGCTCCGTAAGTGGCGGTAAATCCTCATGAATCACCCTGTATATGCTCAGGTGAACTTTTCCGAAACTTAAAACACAATTACGAGTTTCTCTTACAGTACAAATAAAATATTTATTTACCTAATAATCCTAGCCCTACTGATGACTTCAGCAAGGCGTCAAGTGACTTTGATTGAGCTGGATTATAATGTATCATATCTAGTGTGCTGGTTGAATAAGTTGTCCGTTTCCTTCCTCATTCCAACGGAGCCATTAATCAAGATTTTGTCACAAGTCGCTAAGTACGGTGCGAATCAATCTATCATCAAGATCCACAGCACCTACTAGCCATGATCTTCTTACTGACAGCCTTGCTGGGGATGACTAAGCGAAGCAGTCTGATTCCAACCCAAGATTAACCTTAATAACTTGCTGTTCAGGTACGCACGTAATTGCTCTTCAAAAGTCAACTGGCGGGATAGCTACTTTTTGCTGTTATTATTTAACAGCGAGATAGATATCACAAAACATCCCAGGAGAAGTGTTTTGACCTGCGCAGACATGATGAGGATTTCGCTGCCACCACTACCTCAGTAATGCTATCACCCGACGTCACATTCCTGTAGCTGAATTCTGCAGTGACACTTGTAGGTGAATACATGTGTTATGTTTAAGTCTTTTCAATTTTGATGTGGTTTTCTGTCATTAAGTTGGTCATCTCTTAAATGAAGGCATATAAAAATGTATCAAGCAAAAGCAATTCCTGTTACGATAAGATTACCAGATTCTTCTAACAATTTCCATGGACAGATATTGCATTCTAGGTCAATTCATCCACAGCACAAAGTCCAATATAGAAAAGTCCACTACAAAAATGTCCACAACCAAACGTGTACTCAAATAAGGCCGCTAGTCCAAATGTCCACAGTTCAAAATAATCAATATATAGAAATATCCATAAGTCAAAATGTTCAATATATACAAATGTTCACAAACAAAAATTGCCAATGCACATAAAAGTGCAATAAGTATATGGTATGTATTCATGGAGCAACAGTAACAAATATAAATTACACTCGGGAGGAAATTAAACGCAGAATAAATATGGGAAATGCCTGTTATTATTCTGTTGAGAAGCTTTTGTCATCTAGTCTGCTGTCAAAAAATCTTAAAGTTAGAATTTATAAAACAGTTATATTACCGGTTGTTCTGTATGATCATGAAACTGCACACAGAAAATTATTTTCTCGGAGAAAATTAAAAAAAAAAAAAAGAAATTCACTCCATTTTGAGCAAAGAACAGCATTTTTTTCATTCCACATTGCTATTTTCTCTGTAGTCATACTGTATTTCTTCAAACAAGAAATTTCAGAAAATAAATTATTTCCTCTATACTTCGTTCCATAATGTCTGACAGGAGAAGTAAATATTGCCAGCAGAGGAGGATAGAAGTATAGAACGCGGGGGTAGAACGTTTCAGACCGCCCAACTTCAAGTCAAGCGTTGAATAAGACTTCTGCCATTGGTTGAATAGCGATTATACTTCTCTCCTCCTCTGCCGGACATGTTTACATCTCCTTTCTGATATTATGGAACGAAGTATAGGTCAAGTAGGCCTACATCTACATTGGAAGAAAAATAATGGAATGTCTCTTCAAATGTTTTTTCTTCCTGAAGGACATCTCACCAATACAGGCCTACATTCCATAGGGGAAGTAAGTGAATTGCAATAACTCCACATTATCTGAATAGCCTCTCCAGGTGAGGATGAACGTTGTATATGAAGTTTCCATTCTGTATCGACTTAACCGAAATCTGTGATGTTGCTCATCCGTTTGCAGGATGTCAGGAAGCCAATTATGTAGAGAAAGGCGTAAAATGAAGAAAATAACTTGAATTTTATATCAAGTGGACAGTTTTATCGCCTCAATTATTTCTAACAATCTGGTTGTGAATGTATTTGATGCAAAGTGTCGTTTCAAGGGAATCGGACGCTGGGGTACTCCCCAGCAAGCGACAAGGCGAGGGCATGATTCATTAGCAAGAGATTTTATCGAATCTTCTAACGTAATCTGGTTTCGTGATCCTTGTAGGGAACCTTCCGCTAGCCTTGTTAGGTTATAAGATCATATTACTGCAGTTCGAAAAATTTCGCGACAGAAGTTCCAAATTGCTTTCTACGCCCGTACGTCAATAAAACTTGCTATGTTATTAGGTTTTAAAATTTTTGCGAGACGTGTTAAGTTTTGCATTTTATTGCTTTAGAGGGGGGAGGATGCATGAAATGTTTTTCAGACTAACGATTAATTCTGCAATAAAGGCAGTGGTGTGTGTTAGCTTGGAATTTCTGCCGGTAATGGAGCAGGGGGCAATTTATTAAGAGATCACTTACATCTTAGGCTAATTGGGCTCCTACTGAAAGCTTCCGAATGAGCACTCTGTCTTGTCAAGGCTTTCCCTTTATCCGAAGCCGCTCTTCCAGGGGTTCGAGAGTTGAAATATCTTAACCCGGTCTGACTGATTAAGATGTTTCTTTCTGAAATCACGGCTTAAATGGAATTAGTTCACGACATCCTTAGCTTATGTCTCGTAGCATTGCAGCCGACAAGTAACATGTATTTAATTACGTTTCGCAGGATTGCGTGCGCCGCAGAATACAGATGCTGATATTCAAATATTCATAAGCCAGTTTAAACATTTCTTGACCTCAATTTTTTTTTCAGTCTCTTATTCAAACTACAGGGCGAATGTACTTAAATTGGATAATTAACCACTGAGGACTGCAGCTATATATTTTTTTTAGTAAATAGGTTAGGATAGCCGCTGTTTATATATCAATTTAAGTTAATTATTCTCATAATGATGCTCCTTTCCTACGAAGGGAGTGAGATGAATTCATAGGAGTTTGCAGTATCCATTTCGTTTGACTTACGTAAGTTGAGTCTTTATTCATAGGAGGTTATGATTGATGGTCGTGTAGCAAGAAACACGCAAATGAATAATAAATTTGTTATGTTTACTAATGTTTCTGTCGAGTAATTTGCCCAATTCAGTTAGATGCTTATTTTTGCTCTAGCAGCATATAATTGATATATCCAGTTTGTATTACAACATTAAAATGAACATTATGTATTGCTAAAGGGAAGTTAACAGGCATAAATTATTTCCTTCTTACATTGCAGTCGCTTAAATTATTTTCCTTATTGTTATTAATAACATGAAACTTTGAAACCTAAACCCACAGTTAGTAGTTAATAAAGCAGGGTAAGGGATCATAATATAAGACGCTCTCCTAATATGAGACCATTTACTTACTTACAATTGGCTTTTAGAGAACCCGGAGGTTCATTGTCGACCTCACATAAGCCCGCCATCGGTTCTTATCCTTTTATAAGCAAGATTAATCCATTCCCTACCATCATATCCACCTCCCTCAAATCTCCTCCCATCTACGCCTTGGCCTCCCCGAAGGTCATTTCCCCTCAGGTCTTCCAACTAACACTCTATATGCATTTCTGAATTTACCCATACGTGCTACATGCCCTGCTCATCTCAAACGTCTGGATTTAATGTTCCTAATTATGTTAGGTGAAGAATATAATGCGTTGTGTAACTTTCTCCATTCTCCTGTAACTTCATCCCTCTTAGTCCCAAGTATTTTCCTAAGAACCTTATTCTCGAACATCCTTAACCTCTGTTCCTCTCTTAAAGTGAGAGTCAAAGTTTCACAACCTTACAAAACAACCGATAATATAACTGTTTTATAAATCCTAGCTTTCAGTTTTCTTGAAAACAGACTGAATAATAAAAGTTTCTCAACCGAATAATAACAGGATTCCTCATATTTATTCTGCATTTAATTTCCTCTCGAGTGTCATTTATGTTTGTTACTGTTGCTACTGTTGTTTGTTACTGTTGTTGTTACAGTATTTAAATTTTCCACCTTTTCAAAAGATAAATTTCCAATTTTTATATTTTTTATTTCGTACTATGTTCTGGCCACTAGACATAATAGCCTAATATACTTTGTTTTTTCTGGATTTACTTCCAAACCTATTTCATTACATGTTTCAAGTAAAATTGTCGTGTTTTTCCTAATAGTTTTGGATTTTCTCCTGACATATTTATGTCATCCGCATAAACAAGCAACTGATGTAACTCGTTCAGTTCCAAACCCTTTCTGGTTTCCTGGACTTTCCTGGCATATTCTAGAGCAGCGGTTCCCAAATTTTTTCAGCCACGGAGCCCTTTTTGAAGCAAAAGTTTCTCGTGGAGCCCCAAAAAATGTTTACTTTTTAGTTTTATCTGTCTACGTTCTATGAACCATATTTAACACGATACATAAACGGAAGTGTATATATGTATATATATATATATATATATATATATATATATATATATATATATATATATATATATATAATAAAGGAAACAATAGTAAAAATGTGCTGGATATAATTTATTTAAATCTACAAAATGATATTAACAAGTAGTTAAGATGTTTAAAAAAGTTACAATGTTACATGTACACACGAATTTAATGTGAAGAATGTGCCTGTTTCTTGCGACAGAGTTTGTCAATGTCCGGTTTCATAGAAGTCGGTTGAAGACGTATATCGTCTTCTGTGTCCAAACAAGTTCGATATTTTATTTTTGTAGCCGTGTACCTCGAAAAGGTCGTTTCACTGAGGTACACAGTATCAGAAGGCAGTGAGAGAAATTTAGCTTTTGAACTTAATATTAAAAGATCCTCCCCTAACGCCCAAAATTCGGGAAATGGTTTTCTTTTAAATTACGCCTGACAGTGGCTGTTCGAAACCATGTCTATAAGGACCTCATATCTGAAGCAGTGAGGACTGCTGGATTTGACATCGTTGAAAATGTATCTACAATCCACTCATGTTTCTTTAGAATCGATTCCTGAGTGTCTCTTGGAAAGTATGAATTCATATTTTGAAGCAAATTGTCAAGGTGTTCTTTCATTATTGCTATGAATGAGGCATTCATTGTTATGTTATTTTCTTCTATAAAGTTTGAAGTCAATGAGAAACGTAAGATCCTTATTGTCGACGCTTTCTATGTAGAACGTTATCTTTTTCTTCAGTGCGACAATTTCGTCATCAGTATCGAATATAGTCTTCCGTTAACTATGTATGTATGTGCTGAATTCATTTTTGAAAAATGTCTGCCAAGTAACATAATTTGTACAACCATTCCTGATCATTCAAATAATCTGCTAGCAAACTGTTCTGGTAATTCAGAAGTGAAGAAACTTCTTTTCGAAGTTCATGTAATCGGGACAACGCTTTACCGCGCGACAACCATCGCACTTCTGTGTGTAATATTACTAACAATGACTTGTGTATACTACCCATATCTTCACACAGGATTTTAAGTAGCCTACACTTGCTAAGGTTGTGCCTTAACAAAGTTGATAATTTTGACGGCGTTGTCTAGTACCTGCTTTAATAACGCTGGCATTTTTTCGTTGCGAGGGCGTGTTGTTATAGTACACAGTGACTACTTGTTCAGTTTTTAAAACGTTCTTGATCCTTGTAACAGCGCCAGCAACAGGACCTACTATGGCCTTTGCGCCATCTGTGCACACATCAATGCAGTTGTCCCACGATATCGAGTTTTCAATGAAGAAGAACAAATTTCAGTACCGCTTGTAGAGGATGGTAATGGCAGCAGAACAAAATATTTCATGAAAGAACCTGAAATTTCATATCGCACAAACATCATTAACATAGCTAATCCAGCAAAGACCGTGGATTTGTCAAGTTGTAACGAAAAATTATATTTTTTACGTCTTTTCATACTTTCTGGATTCGAGTATGCAGTGTTATTTGATATGGACACACTGGAAATCAAGTTTGCAGTTTTCTCGTCCACCATGCACTTCACTACCTTCACTAATAGTGGTTTCATAAGAGTTTCAGCAAAGGTGAGGTTTACCACCAAGAGACTGGTCATTACTAACCAAGTACGACGTTTTTAGTGCTTTCTCGTGGTTTGTTTTTACACGAGGTAAAATTTTGTCTGAACTGCACGGAGTTAGTCACTTTTTCTTTCGAAGTAGCCTGCAGTTTTATTTGTGAATTTTTGAATTGAGAAATGCCGTCTAAGCCTGGCAGGGAACATAGAACTATTGGGAAAAACTTTGTTACATATCACACACTGTGGACATTGATCAGCAAACTCAGTGAATCCCATGTACAAATATAAATCACAATGAAATACATTAAAGGTGATATGTTATAGTTGTATGAGTAGTGTATTTCATAAAATCAATGAACACTTTATTATTGACCTAACATGTGTGTTTTATCATTAAATATAAATCACAATATTTTCGTTTGTTACTTTCAATACCTCTACACTAGGCACCGTAGACACTGAGACAGGATCATGTTCAAATATTCCGAACTCAATTCCCAGGAATTCGCACTATCTTCTTTGAAGTAAGGTTATAGCTGTTGTTATCTCCCTTTGACTGAGCACTGGTTGATGGCTAATGACTCTTAGGTCTTAGGGAGCCCGTCTTAAGCCATAGTTCCGGTTCAATGAAAGTTTAGCTAATACATCTGCTATCAAATTAACATGCAGGTATACAGTATATATATTTTTTGAGGTAACGTAACAGTCAATAGATTGTAGATTCCACGTACCACGAATAACAAACGCTACCTGCCCAGTATATAAAAAATAAAATAAATTTCGAGAATCATTGAGTACTTGGCAAGCAAGAAAGATCGTGATAGTTCCAGTGACGAGTAGATCTAATATTAATGCTTCCACGTAGCAAGAAGAATGCAAACTACTTTCTCAGAAAGTATTTTTCGCTTGATGGAAGTAGTTTCCGTTTTCCCCGCTAGAGACTAGATGGAATTAGCAATTTTTGTCATCTTCATAACTTCCGCGGACGGAGCCCCTGAGAATCATTCATGGAGCCCTAAGGGCTCCGCGAGCACACTTTGGGAACCGCTGTTCTAGAGCAAAATTTGAGTCCATAGTGTATTTTATTAAGTAGGCGCTGAAATCTACTTTTGAATATTGTAACTTGTAGCAGCTACCATTTTAAGAAACAGAAGAGTCATTGAAGTGTCTGCACAATCACCACTTGTATTCTGAGTGTCTCATATGGCCCTTTGATCTGAGTCATACTGTATTTCAGTTATTTATAAAATATAGTTTTTTATATTAGTAATAAAATGATTATAATAAAATAGAACAGAGGCGAAACAAAAAGAAACAGGCAGCTGGAACTACTAGTTCGAAATATATTCTATTTTATAGAATTTTCCGGAAATACAACTGTGTAGGTCTGCTTCTTCGAAAATATGATTAGTGATTACATTGAATTATGTCCATAATGAAGATTGTTTGTGATTCTTATTATAACTTTTGCTAGGAAATCTGAATAAGTATTCAAGGTCATATATTGTATATACTGCAGTAGTTGTAAATCCAAAATTTTCAGTCACTCGTTCTCATTATTGTCATACAAAGTTTATCAAGCAATTAGCGAAGAGGGAAGTGGTGCTCTTAGAACTACTTTATTACTAAAGTCGCTGTACATCGCCTTAGGAAATCAGATAATATACTTTTCGTTCCTCGAAAACGAGCATCAGTTCCGAGAATTGAGTGACTCATTCCAAGCAGATTGATCTGTTTGTGGCGCTCGCACACGATATGTTAAATAACAAGAGGCCTGCGGGGTGCGTGACCCCTCCGCTCACCACAACGAGTTACGCAAAGATTATTTCAATTTTTTTCTTTCATTTTTACTGGAGAACGTATGACTATATTTTCTAGACCGTTCTACACGAAACATCAGAAGGATGTTGCGTTGTTTCTAATTGCATAGTAATTTTATCAAATTAACTTGGGTGTTGGCTTAGAGTTGTAAGGGACAATAAGTCTGTGAAAAGTATTTTAGAAGGGCCTGTCCCGTTAATTTCTTTATTTTTTTGTTTCTTTTCTTTCTTTCTTTTTAGAAATTAAACCCCATACCATCTTATTTCTAGTCCACTGCTATTAATTAGTTGTAAAGAGTGATCTTTCTATTCTGTTTCTTGCCAATGCTGTGTTAATTGCTCAATTATCTATATATTCGATGGAATGTTTAATAGGGAGATTAGGCGATATGAGATCGAGAATTCGCCAAAGGATTAATTGACAATCGCCAAAGAATTAATTGAATTCGTCAAAGGATTAACTGATATTCGCCAAAGGATTTACTAACAATCGACAAAGGATTAACTATATTCGCCAAAGAATTTACTAGCATTCATCAAAGGATTAACTATATTCGCCAAAGGATTTACTGACATTGGTCAAACGATTAACTGAATTCACCAAAGGCTTAACTGATATTCGCCAAAGATTAACTGATATTCGCCAAAGGATTTACTAACACTCGACAAAGGATTAACTGATATTCGTCAAAGGATTTACTAACAATCGATAAAGGATTACTTACATTCGCCAAAGGATTTACTAACAATCGTCAAAGGATTAACTGATATTCATCAAAGGATTTACTAACAATCTTCAAAGGATTAACTGATATTCGCCAGAGGATTAACTGATATTCGTCAAAGGATTTACTAACAATCTTCAAAGGATTAATTGATATTCGCCAAAGAATTAACTGGTGTTCGCCAAAGAATTTACTAACATTCGTCAAAGTATTAACTATATTCGCCAAAGGATTTACTAACATTCGTCAAAGGATTAACTGAATTCACCAAAGGCTTAACTGATATTCGCCAAAGATTAACTCATATTCATCAAAGGATTTACTAACAATCAACAAAGAATTAACTATATTCGCCAAAATATTTACTAACAATCATCAAAGGATTAACAGAATTCACCAAAGGATTAACTGATATTCGCCAAAGGATTAACTGATATTCGTCAAAGGATTTACTAACAATCGACAAAGGATTAACTGATATTCGTCAAAGGATTTACTAACAATCGATATAGGATTAACTATATTCACCAAAGGATTTACTAACAATCGTCAAAGGATTAACTGAATTCGCCAAAGGATTAACTGATATTCGTCAAAGGATTTACTAACAATCTTCAAAGGATTAACTGATATTCGCCAGAGGATTAACTAATATTCGTCAAAGGATTTACTAACAATCTTCAAAGGATTAACTGATATTCGCCAAAGGATTAATTGATATTCGTCAAAGGATTTACTAACAATCGACAAAGATTAACTATATTCGCCAAAGGATTTACTAACAATCGTCAAAGAATTAACTGAATTCGCCAATGGATTAACTGACATTCGCCAAAGGATTAACTGACATTCGCCAAAAGATTAACTGACATTTTTCAAGGAATTATTTCATTTGCTGTGGAACCAAGTGGATATTTGCCATGGAATTAAGACATTTGCTGTAGAATTAGCTGATATTTGCTGTCGAATTAACGACATTTTCCATTGGAATTAACTGATATTTATCGTGGAATTAACTGGAATCTGCCACACATGTAACTGACATTTACCATAGGAATAACTGACATTTGTCATGAAAATAACAAAAGTAACTTAATATAAAATATTGCAATGATGGCTCTAATTGGTTGAAATTCAATGGATTCTTATACGCTTTTGGTCAATTGATACATCAGCGAAACAGTCACATTAATTGTATGGGGTCTTGTTTCTGCTAAATTTATGAACTCTTGCACCTGTACAACACGTCATCGGCCTTACAAATGCTTAATAAATTTTTACTGTGCTTTCCGTTTTTACGTTTTTCGTCCATATCTTATACCGCAAGTGCCCTCATATTCTCGAAGCTCTAAGAAAACCTGATTTCTTTACTTCGTCAAGCAATCTACGGGAACTGGATATGTGTACTCCGAGATATTTAAAATCCAATTATATACGATTTAATAAAAGATTGTTGATTGGTCATTTTCTGTTCCCAAGACAGTCTTCTCAACTGGTCTCGGTGTACTTGATATCCATTTGCAATTTGCGCCCATTTGAGTCTGCGGTTATTGCTACGCATACAAGGTAATGGACAGACGAGATTATAAATTTAATAGAGCAGTTTTCCTTTTTTCTCTATAAAAGAGTTCCGAAGTGCGGAGAAATCCATCCAATCTCACTCCTGTATAAATTGCATTGTAGATATTTTCAATATTTCGCATGTAACTTACTTCACAATTTCGCGGTAATTGACGTTTTTCGCACATATTACACCTACCCATGAATGGTGTCTTATGACTTTTTAGCGCATATGTCAGGTTTAGGCCTATCTATGTAATGGACTGAGCAGACAAGGTCTACCATCTCTAGATCACTATTAGATAAAGATAATTTTATGCATATACCTGAAGATGAAAATCGACCATCGCCGTAATTTAATCCGTACTCAGTATGGAATTATATTTCGACGTTGAGCTGTGACAGAATTCGAATTCTGATTGAGTGATTTGACTTAGAACTAAGTCTTTCTGCTCACTAGGTTAGTTAGTTAGTGGGGTTTAAAAGGGCGCGTCAGCTACTATGGCTATTTGCGCCCTTATCTAAAATCCATCACTAAACAGAAACACAATACAATAACCAGAATACTTAAAAGAACTAAAAAGCGTTGTCACGGTTAAAACGAGGTAAACAAATGCAGTTTCAACAAGGTGATGCATAAAAACATAAAAGTGAGCAGTTCTCAGACCCTAGCTAGTATTTAAAAATAAACAATAAAATAATAAAACAAATGCCACCAGAAATAAATTGTCTGGCGCATTTATAAAATGCTCGGATGTAAAAGGTCTGAATGTCAAGTGTATTAAAAACATATACTAAACAAAAGTAAAACGGGTCATTAAAAAACTACATCACCCTGTCAAGTCCTGTATTCGATAAAATCTCAGAACTGCATTTGTAGAATTAAAATAATTTCCAAGAGCTTCACGTAGAGTCGGCTGAATTCCATATTGCCGACGGACACGGTCATATTTTCTAAAATGCAGTAAAAAATGTTCCACTAGGTTAGGGGGATTACATGAGAATTGATTGCCACATAAATTGCAACACTCTATTTTTCTTCTCCTTCCATTCCTCTTATCTTTGTATCTCCCTAGTCTTTTTGTATTCTCCTGATCTCTTTGTATTCCTCATGTTCTCCTTGTATTCCCTATGTTCTAATTGTATTCCCCTTGTTCCCCTTATATCCCCTTTATTTTCCTTGTATTTCCTTCCTCTCGTTGTATTCCCGATGTACTCTCGTACCCCTGTGTTCTCATTATACATATTTTCCTTCTCTTTGTAACCTCCTTGTTCTTCTTGTATCCTCTTTGTTCTCCATGTATCTTCCTTGTTCGTCTTGTATCCTACTTGTTATCCTGGTATCCTCCTTACTCTCTTTGTATTCTTCTTGTTCTCTTTGTATTCTTCTTGCTCTATTAGTATTGCCCATTTTCTCCTTGTATTTCCCTTGTTATTCATGTATCCCCTTGTTTTACTTTTATTTCCCCTGTTCTCCTCCTATTTTCCTTGTTCTCTTTGTATTATCTTGTTCTCATATTATATCCCTTGTTCTCCTTGTATTTCCCTTGTTCTCCTTACATTCCCCTAGTTCTCCTTGCATTTTCTTTGTCTTCCTTGTATTCCCTTTGCTCTCTTTGTATTCCCCTAGTTCTCCTTATATTCGCCTTATTCTTCTTTTACTTCACTTTTTCTCCTTGTATTTCCTTTCTTTTCTTTGTATTTCCCCTTGTTATCTTTGCATTCCCCTTCTTGTCCTTGTATTTCGTCGTTGTTCCTGCAGTAACTTAGGCCTATATGTGCAAAATATAAAATCTTTCAGTAGGAAGAAAAACACATTTATTCATCCTATGACAGCCATACATAGGAGACTGTGAATTCTTAAATTTTCGAAACAAAGAAATATAATTACATATAGGAGATTTTATTATTTGCTGTATCAATATGTAAGTTATCTAATAGAGAAAAATCTGAAAATCGATAAATATGTCACATAGGAGTTATTGCAGGAACAACGACGATTTGTCTTATTCTCCTTGTATTTCATTTTTCTTCTATTTATTTTGTTTTCATTATATTTCCCTTGCTCTCTTTACATTTCCCATGTTCGCCTTATATTTTCTTTATTCTCATTGTATTCTAGCGTTCTATTTCTTTTGTTCTCCTTGTATTTCCCTTCTTCTCCTTTGCATACCCCTTGTTCTCCTTGTATTTCATTGTTCTCCTATATCTTTTGTTCTGGTATTTCCCTTGTTCTCCTTGTATTTGCTTTATTCTCCTTGCATTCCATCTTCTATTTCTTTTGTTCTCCTTGTATTTCCCTTCTTCTCCTTTGCATACCCCTTGTTCTCCTTGTATTTCATTGTTCTCCTATATCTTTTGTTCTGGTATTTCCCTTGTTCTCCTTGTATTTGCTTTATTCTCCTTGCATTCCATCTTCCTATTTCTTTTGTTCTCCTTGTATTTCCCTTCTTCTCCTTTGCATACCCCTTGTTCTCCTTGTATTTCATTGTTCTGCTATATCTTTTGTTCTGGTATTTCCCTTGTTCTCCTTGTATTTGCTTTATTCTCCTTGCATTCCGTCTTCCTATTTCTTTTGTTCTCCTTGTATTTCCTTTCTTCTTGTATTTATCTTGTTTTTCATACGTAGTTCTAAGTAAAAATATGCAGCATAGTAAAGCTGTGCACCTATCGACTTTCTTTTTTAGATTTTCCCAAATATAAAGCGAATGTCAGATAATTTCTTGGCTGCTCCTCGGACTCATCTTTCATCAATTCCACCGTCGCTAGACAACCGTTAGTGTCGTTAGATATCTATTTATAAAGATGGAAACCGATATTTAGAAGGGAGATAGTATCTCTTACCACATGGCTCATGTACTAGAAAATTACACCCTAATTTGTTTACACAATTTAGACAGTTTGAGTATTGTAATTTTAACAGGAAATACAAAGAAGGTGTTGGAGCAGAGTCGATATGTAGCTAGTACACACGGTGGACTATAACAGGCAAAGTAAAAACTGGTTTGATCACGCACGAAGAATGAGCAAAGTATAATTTACATTGCGTCCCGTTGGGTCGGGCGATCATGGGAAAGCCGGAGACTTGATGGCTCTCACAGTTTATGCAGTTTCGATTTTAATTTTTTATTGTAGCCTACATGAACTCTGAGAGTGATAAAAACTTTTCATGAATCTCTTTCTCCTGTTATTCCACTGATGAACTTTAATGACAGAGAGTACTCAAGTGGTAAGGCTTCCGGCTACAAGATCACTGGTCCCTCGTTCGATTCCTGTGAGGCATTGAAAACTTGTCCCTCTTCTTTAGGGCTGTGGGTGTGACAGCTATATTGTGGTTGCTCTGTGTTGTTTTGAGCAATGATATTGCTTCATGATGACCACACGGTAGTAGACAGTCACTAATTCTGAATTTCTAATGTTAAAGGTCCTCTAGAGACAAGATGGAGCAGGGGAAATGGCTTAACCCACCTATGTTTAATTGCAATTTAGTTAGTTTTCTTCAATTTAAAAGTTTCAAATTATTTTCATGTGTATTACTTAAATTTTACTGTTTCTGTTATTAGTGCTTTTTTAATGTTTTTTTTTTCAATGTATTCTGACGAAGCCTAAAATTGTATGTCTAATGGCCAAATAAATTGAATTGAATATGACCGAATTTTCATGCCATTTACACAGTTTTTTTTTATCTCTTTATACTGGTATTGTACACCTATGGACCGTATTTTTTTTTTTGGCAATAGCGGTACGCGCGAAATATTCCACAATTAGGTCCACTTTTTTGTGTTATACTTACCTTTCAGCAAAACAAACTGGCTAAATAAAGCGAAATTAGGATCGTTGTGCGAAGGATATCAATAACCATAAATTTATATCACCTTTACCGCAACAAAAAAAATATATATGTAACTTATATATACAGTATATTCAGTATGGTTGGAAAACTTGTTTGTGACCTTTGTTTCAGTTTATTTGTCAGTAGTTTTATAACGCCAATATTTCTGAATTTTCTATGGATATTGTATACACTTACTTTTACTATCTCCATAGTTATCGAAAAAGGTCGATTTCTGCAATCTGTTACGTACTGGAGGCTGTATTTTGATGCAGAGTTTTTGGACGGCCTAGTAGAAGTCCACAGTGAATTTTGTGTGAATTGTTTGCAAGCAGTGTGGTTCCCTACATCTAATGTGGGCAATGAGAGGGGAATTTTCTGCATACATGAAAATATTCACAAGTCTTCGTGCTCACAATGGAGAAACCATGCTTAGTTTATATTTTGTGTGAGCAAAAGGAAAAAAGTAATAAGTAGAGCAGTGTAAAGGGAGCAGTTGTTCGACACACCGGCAACAGGGCAAAGGTTGTTAATTCACCTTGTGTACCTGCAGAGGTCTGACTCTGCGGTACACAGGATAGCTGTAAGCAGTAGGTACAGCGCAGTAAAGCAAACGTCAGTACTGAAGAAACATAAGAACAGTTCGGTTCTACGTAGTGTTACGATGCCTAAGGGGGAGCAAATTCGTTCGGAAAAGTTTAAGAGTCTTATTTCCGAATATGGTGATATTTTTTGTCGCAACAAAGATAAACTATTCTGCAAACTGTGTAAAAAATCAGTTTCAGTAAATAGAATGTTAATGTTATGGTTTATTTAACGACGCACACTTAAATGCCATCGACCTGGCCCGGGATCGAACCCGCAACCTTGGACATAGAAGGCCAGCGCTATACCAACTTGCCAACCAGCAGTAAATAGAGTATATAATGTTCGAAGACATGTAAATAGGGATGTACACAAACGTGCTCTCATGAAGTTGAAAGAAGAAGGTGGAAAATGTGAGGAGGGTCATAGTTTTTCATCCGTGTTCCATGAAGAAATGCGGAGGAAAGTGACTCAAGTAGACGATAAAATTGGTAAAATAATATCTGCGAAAATAACAAATATGTTGAAAAAAATGGTGGATATTATAAACTTTGCAAGATTAGTGACAGTATTTCTGGAGATAAGGCTCCCTTTGAAGAACTAACAGAAGTTGAAAAAAATGTTGTACAGGATTTTACGTATGCCCCAGTTGTTTCAACAGACGTAGAAAGAAGCTTCTCCACATATAAGGCCATGCTATCAGATTGACGACATTCGTTTTCTGTTCATAACTTACAAATGTCATTTGTTGTGCACTGTAACAATATTTGGAAGAAATCTGATAACGTATCACATGTGCATTAATAAATCACACTCATTGCAAAGAAAAGGAAAGACAAAAAACAATTGTTCAAGTGCTTTTGCGAATAGAATATCGTGAACCCGTTACAAATAAACAGTGATTTTGTTTGTGTTCTATATGAAATCATACATGTAAAGTATGTATTATTTGTTTGGGATGAAATGGTTAATTAGTTTTGTAATTTTGAAATCTTATTAAAGTATCTGTAGAAAATTAATTGCAGAAACGTTAGGGAACTGTGTCATTTCTATTGTGTCGTCTGTACGTCAACACATCGTGTACATGACCGTCGCTTGCACACAGGGAACACGCCGAGTAGCGTCGGAACCCTTGCTATGATGCCATTCTGTCTGTCATGTGCTCCGTCTGCACCGCTCTAGTAATAAGTTTTATATTAAACATAATATAATACATTTAATTGACAATTTATTTCTCGAAATAACAATCAAATTGACAACTTATTTCACCAAAAAATACGCTCCCATTGTATACCTGTCATAAGAGAGAAAAAGCATCGGATTCTGACAGCTGTGTGGTCTATGCCACGTCAGTTATAAGTGGCCAACAGAGCTAACTAAGATCGCATGTTAAAAAATCAGCTATTGTAGTCAATATGTGACTAGTTGCAGGAAATGGGACCTAAAGTCGGATTTTTCATTTTTTTTTTGTTGTGGTTTCAAAAAGAGGAAGAACTACTGAGCATTAAAAAAATTCATGGTTCTAGGTGCTATAGTTTTTAATATATTACATATAGAATATTGATATTACATTATGCACGTTTAGAGAAAAATGCAAATTAAAATTTTCATTTGTTTCCTTAGCAACTATAAGAAAGATTTAAGTATTTAAGAAGCACTGTGTAAAACTACGTCCTAGTTTAGTATGTAAAAAAAAGCCTACAGGTGGCGCAAGATGTCAAAACATAGAAATGCAGTTTTTACACCGCAAATTCGTTATTTTGTTCTCCTGTAAAATTTCCTTTCACGACTTTAGGTCCCTTTTCGAGCAATGGGTCAAATATTGAAACCTGTAGTAAAGGATGGGGAGGGTCCATGTAAAGTAAACGGTGTATGGCGCGCATAGAAGCTAGGTCTAATGGATGTTCATTTGACCACATTAGAAGCATTTTGTTCCACTGTTATAGAACAAATTTAAAAAATAATATAATATTAAGGATTCATTCAGAAATAAAATGTCTAGGCACTTCAGAGGACCTTAAATAAACTGCAATAAATGAAGCTCGTGTCGATATCGAACTTCTAGATAACATAGATTGATTAAAATATATCGCAGTAAACTCCTGGATACTGTAAAGAATCTCAATATAAAAAGCAATAAGAATATTCACATGTCGAGATGACATCGGAATTCTGGGTAATATACAAGATGATTGAAATGTGAAGGTCAGTAATTTAGAGATTAAAAGTATAAACTAATACTAGCAAAAATGTTCACTAAACATTATTCCGAAAATGAATCGTTTTGGAGATAATACACTTATTCAATATGAAATTCAATAAATAAAACTTGCGTGTCAGGATGATATATGTTTTATATATAATAAAGTTTGGTTGAAAATAATGCTACATAATTTATTATTATAATTAAGATCTGATTCATTGTCTTCTGAAGTAATTTCAACTTGACACAAGAAAGAACGCATGGTGAAAGCACCTGATGTGGTGTACAGCATGACGCTTGGCCTTCAACTAAAACAAATCAGGACATCGTATTGATGAAGAACCTCTGACCTCTGCAGGAGACAAACTCAAGACAGCGTCGGGAAAGCATTTTAACCGATACGTACACTACGACCGACATTACATTTTATAATTTTAAGTATTGATATTAATTTTGTAAATAGAATTGATAAGTTTAGTAGGCCTATGGGTAGAGATGGTAGATTTTAGCAATCTAAAATAAAAAATTTAACACTTTAAAAATCAGACTTAAGATTTTATAACAATTTTAATTTTAGAATTTAGCATTTAATAGTATTTCGGGATGGAACGTTTTTTTTATAGAAAGTTAGGCAATAGAAATTCAAATTTTCTAGATTTTACAGTTAAAATTCTTGAAAATAATACAGAAGTAAAGGAACGTATAAAATTTCAGTTAAATTTTGGATATTAAGAAACATGTGTGTGTCTTTAGATAGATTATGATTTTTTTACAAAAACACAAAAAAGTCTCATAAAATGTAATTTTTCTCTCATTTTATAGAAAAATACATTTTGCATTTTGTACTCAATTTCACATAATATCGACAATTAAAAAACTAATATTATATACTTAACACGTTTTCAGACATAAAATTACTTATTTTCACGGCATTTATATACATTTCGCATTTATCGTGATTGCAAAAATACCACCTTTAGTAAAGATGGTAGATTATCTCTAATACATATGCTAGATTTTAGAAATATTAAATAAAAAAATTATCACTTTAAAAGAAACGAACATAGAATTTTACGGCATTTTTATTATTAAAATTTAACATTTTGCAGCATTTTGTGGTGGAATATTTTTTATGGAAGGTTTCGTGATAGAAATTGAATGCGGTTAATATGTTAACAGGTGCATTTTCTAGATTTTTCAGTTAAAATTCTTGAAAATAATAAATAAATAAAGGCACATACAATATTACAGTTAAATTTTGAACATTAATAAACATATCAAAAAGATATGACGTTATTTTATCCCGACCATTTTGTTACTCAGTCACTGGATTTAAAGAGTTCGCATAGCCGGCGATTATTCTACCACCAGCATCAAACAGATTAGATAAAGACTTGAAACAACAACAAAGAAGGCATCAAGTATGTCCCTTTCCTGTGCTATTAATACAGCAAAAGTAACATAGAGGGATGCTGAAACTACTTGGAAAAGAAGCTATATATGCCGGAGTCTTTAGACAGATTCGGAATATTTTTATAAAACCACAAAAACTCATAAAATGTAATTTCGCTCTTATTTCACAGAAATACATACATTTCGCATTTTGTAGTCAATTTCGCATATTACAGAGGGTTAAAAAATTATATTAATACATAAAATTACAGAGGTGAGCCTGCCTGGAGAGAAATAAAAAATAGGTTGCAGCCGCCAAATTACTCTTCAAGGAACGACCACTCATATAAATTGAGGGAAAGAAGGCAGAGGACGGACACTGGAAAGTTTTCTTTTCTCAATCGTACTATCAGGGACTGGAATGCTTTACCTGCAGACTTACTAAAGGCTTTACCAACAACCAAAAATGTATTTAAAAATAGGCTTAAGGACCTTACTAATAGACGGTAATTATACACAGTACTTAAAGGGTGTAAATGATATGTTGTTATTGAAGTGTTGTATCAGTGAAGTGTGTCGTATCAGTGAAGAAGTATGTTGTGTCAGTGAAGTGTGCTGTGTAAGTGAAACGTGTTCCTGTCAGTGAAGCTTTATAGTTTATAGTGACAGTGCATAGTATTTGAACAGTGAAATGTTTTTGAAATGTTAGTTAAATCAGGATAGAATCAGTGAAATGTGTCGTAGTTCCATTGCAGTGAGTGAGTTGACAGCGAAATGAGTGTAATTTGAAAGGTACTTGTGCAGATATGAACATATCGTACTCGTGGGTTTTAGTTCGATCTTAGTTTTAAGATACAAATTACATCTATTTCAAATGTTATTTTAAGTGATCGTTTCATTTAATTTAGTATATTCCCTGTTGTTGTTGTTGTTGTTGTTGTTGTTGTTGTTGTTGTTGTTATTAATTATTGTTAGTATTAATTATTAGTATTATTATTAATTGTATTTTTAATTAATAAGTTTATTATTGTCATTATTGAGTGTAATTAGTTACCACTGCCACCGGGTATATACCCACTGCAGTGTGAATAAATACATGCATACTTATTTCGATAGCATTCGAATATATTTCACATTTATCGTGATTACGAAAATCTATCACTTATTATGAGCATTGAAAAAGCTCAATTCATTAGAGTTTTTCATGCAATGCAATGG
Source organism: Periplaneta americana (assembly GCA_025594305.2). Taxonomy (NCBI): domain Eukaryota; kingdom Metazoa; phylum Arthropoda; class Insecta; order Blattodea; family Blattidae; genus Periplaneta; species Periplaneta americana. The sequence goes on from JAJSOF020000019.1 coordinate 97,528,354, forward strand.
AGAGCGGGTCACACATACGTGCACCCATCCTCTGATAAAAGACTGATGAGGAAATGCAAAAGAGTCGAGTGCGACCTGCCCAGTTTCTCTTGCAATGCCGGCAGTGAACTGAGGGAACCTGCAAGCTGGCAAGTTGCAGCACTTTCCACGGGACTCGGAGGTATAGATGACGTAAATGGGCTGTTTACCAGATGAGAGAAAGAACGTTCGTTTTGACAAACAGAGACCTTGTTAAAAGTCAACTGGAGCTTAAAAAAGTCCCTTGTGCAGACACTTGTATTTCCCTATTTCGACTATGCGGACATTTTACTGACTGACCTCTCCAGCGACAACAAAATGAAACTTCAACGTGCTCATAATTTGTGTGTACGTTTTGTAAGCAATGTTCGTAAATATGATCATATTACCCCATCCCTGGAAGCAATAGGTTGGCTTAAACTAGATAAGAAAAGAACTTTACGTTCACTTCTCTTTCTCTTCGAAATCTTGAACTCTTCTATTCCTTCGTACCTGTCGTCTCGCTTCACTTACCTTTCTTCCCACCATAATATGAACACACGCTCTCGTCATGAAACAATACTAACAATACCATCCCATCGCACCTCCTCATACTCATCTTCCTTCACAATAGCCCTGCCAAGACTCTGGAATTCGCTACCTGCTAGCATCAGGGACTGTCGAAATAAAACTGAATTCAAACGAAAACTTACTAGACACTTGGTCAGTAATTGATTTCTTGTAAATAGTTTCTTTAATCTATCACAAAATATTTCAATATTCAGTAATTTCATCACTATACAATTTTGTTATTCTAGATTTAATTTGTAATTCAGTAAATATAAAATATTCTTTGTTTCTCTATGATAAATTATCTAGCTTTAATTACTCAGGTAATCTTTTCGTACTTTGATTTTATTGTAATTGTAATTGTAAATTTAATACTAATTGTAATGTTATTTGTAATTGTAATTATAAATGTAATACTAACTGTAATTTTATTGTTCATATTGTAGTTGGAATCTCCTGGTAGAGGGGCAGAGAAGGCCTGACGGCCTTATCTCTACCAGGTTAAATAAATAAATACTAATACTAATAATAATACTAATATTAATTCTTTCTCTTTGTCTGCCCCTAGTTTTCATTTACTTACACTCTCTTCTACTGCATTCCTTTGCATTTTGTAAATATGTCTACAATTTTTCACTCTTCGACAAACGATTGGAGTAGCCACTTCGGCGATACTGACGAACATATTTTTTTCCTATCAAATACTACTAAGCGAACAATTACCGTATTTACCTGCGCAATCCCGCAATGATCAAAATTTGGAGACGAAAAATCTATAGAAGGATGAGTACAAAATATTGGAAATAAACTGGTCATGAATAACATTAAAAATACCAATCAAATTAATGTTTACTACTAAATACGAGTAACTACAGTGTATATAACATAAATGTGAGTAATTGTGGACAGTTGTAAGGCTATGAGTCAGTTATAATGCTGGTACCCTGATCCTGAAAAATCCTGGGCCATCGTGTTAAATTTCGAACGTAATATTTCTTATAAAAATTAACTTATTGATTACGCAAAGAAAATGAACACACATAAACTTACATGCAATTTACACCCTCGTTAATTTCATGTGAGAACAAAGAGAGAGGAATCATTGTAAATTTTCACTGTAGAAAACAGAGATGATGACTTTGGGGTTTCCATGCGCAATTTACGATATTTTTAATATTCGCGAAAGAAGCTCTTGAAGGGAAAAGGTGTGTTCATTTTTTAGTGTAAAGAGTTGAAATTACGTGAGTAAATACTATATTATTTATTTATTTGTTTATTTATTTATTTATTTATTTATTTATTTATTTATTTATTTATTATTTATTTATTTATTTATTTATTTATTTATTTATTTATTTATCCATTTATTTATTTATTTATTCATTCATTTTACGCAGTAGAGATAAGGTTATCAGTCCTTCTCTTTCTCTCTTCCAGGAGATTAGAGTCATAGTATCATGAATACAATTTAAATTTTAAATTAATATTGAATCTACAATTATAATTATAATAGAATCTAGGTAAGTTACTAAAATATGGCATAATTAATATAAAAACTAGATAATTTATTGTAGAAGTTGATAGCAAGGAAAGGAAGTACAAATTGATGATACAATAATTATATAAGAATGAAATTACTATCGATTGGAGTATTTTAAGCTACAATAAGAGAGCTATTTACAAGAAGCCATGTGTGAACGAGTCTCTTACTAATTGCCTAGTAAGTTTTCTTTTGAATTCAACTTTACTTCGACAGATCCTGATGCTAGCAAATTGCGAATTGCACTTTTGGCAGGGCTGTCACAAGTCTTGATCACAGTTGTGACGATTATCGTCATCATCGTCACAACTACGGCTACCTTTATGTCATGAACTTCAAGACGTACTAGGTTTTTTACCTGCTCCGTATTGAAAAAAAGAGAAAGTACCCAGTTTAGATGCCAAAAAGCACATGGGAACGTAGCCATGCAACGTCATGTAGTATTCTCATGACTTCGGCATTACAATAAAATGGTGTGGCCATCGTCACGCTCCGACCGCAGAAATACATTTTCCTCCTGCACTAGATATTGCAGGGATAACTTTGAGATTGATTGTCACATAAAAATACAATCCCTTCCCTTGTTCTCCTTGTATCCCCTTATTTTCCCTGTCTTTCCCTTGTTCTTCTTGTTTTACTTTTGTTCTCTTCTTTTCTCTGTGTCTTCTCCTTGTCCTTCTCTTGTTCTTCTTGACCTTCTTAAGTTCTTCTTGATCTTCTCTTGTTCTCTTTGTCTTCCTCTTGGTGGTCTTGTCTTCCCCCTTTTTTTTCTTTGCTTTCGCCTTCTTCTCTTTGACTTCGCCTTGTTCTCCTTGTATTTTTCATCTTCTTCTCCTTATCTTTTTCACCTTGTTCTCCATACCGTTTCACCTTGTTCTCCTTGTCTTCTTCTTGTTCCCCTTGTTCTCCTGTCTTTCTCTTGTACTCCTTGTCTTTCTTTTGTTTTCTTTGACTTTATCTTGTTATTCTTGTCTTTCTCTTCTTCTTCTTCTTCTTCTTCTTTTTCTTCTTGTCTTTCTGTTCTCTATGTCCTTCTGTTTTTCTCCTCGTCTTTTCTCTTTTCTCCTTGTCTTCTCCTTTTTCTCCTTGTCTTTTCTCTTTTATCCTTGTCTTTTCTCTTTTCTCTTGTTCTCGTTGTCTTTTCTGTTTTCTCATTGTCTTTTTCTTGTTCTCCTTGTCTTTTTTCTTTTTCTCCTTGTCTTTTTTCTTTTCTCTTGTTCTCGTTGTCTTTTCTCTTTTCTCCTTGTCTTTTTCTTGTTCTCCTTGTCTTTTGTCTTTTCTCTTTTCTCGTCTTTTTCGCCTTGGTCTTCTTGTCTTTCTCTTGTTTCCTTGTTTTCTCCTATTCTCTTTGTCTTTCTCTTGTTAACATTGTCTTTCTGTTGTTCTCCTTATCTTTCTCCTTCTCTTCCTCTTGTTCTCCTTATCTTTCTCTTGTTTTCCTTGTCTTTCTATTCTCATTGTCTTTGCTCTTTTCTTCTTCTCTTTTCTCTTGTCTTTCTCTTGTTCTCCTTGTCTTTATCTTGTGGAACAGTTAGAAATAAACAACCTAATCATATTTTCAGATTTTATAATTTTCATGTTTTCAGGTTTGTAATTAATTGTGTGAATAGATAAAGAAATAAAATATAAAGATGATGTGTGGCAACAATGACGAGGAGGAGTTAATGTCCTGCACCCACCTGGTATTGTGGATCGTGAAAAGTGCGACTCTTAGTTTGTTGCCTCCTAGATCAAAAGCAGTTTTGTGGGACGATGCAAGAAGAGAAATACATATTCATTGTAAGCACACGGAATCCGTAATGTTGGCATATTTTTCTGAACTATCGTAATCGTATCTTCTTTATGGGTATATTATTCGATGCTAAAATCAACACTTGCAATCAAATACAGTGTCGAAATCAATAAATTTCCAAGATTATAATATTTTACAGTCCTACGGACTATAAAATTGTTTTACAGGCTTAGGACTTTAAAGTGCTGCTTACGCCTTCTTTTTCCCACTTTTGTGGGCGATAATGCATAGATTATAGACCGGTCGTGCATAATAAGTACTGTATTTATGATTTCACTAAAAACTCCAGATCATATTTCAGCTGTCTAAGTTGAATTCTAGGAATTGAGCCCAGAAATATATCACATAAAAGTATACTCTTATTATAAAGTAACTAACATACAGTAATTCCCCCTTATCCGCGGTTTCAGTTATTCGCGGTTAACCTCGGCAATATTTTTTGTACATATTCTACCGCCTAGCGTCTTTATATGAAGAGTTTATATAAAATCTAGAATTTAGTCGCATTCTGTATACATAAACTGTGTTAACATTAATCGCTAACACTGTCCTTAGTGGCATTACCGCCACTATTAACTTTCATTGTCCTGAGACGTATAAAATCAAATAGAGGTGGAACCAAAGTGAATTATAATGGTAAGAAGAGTAATAATTATTCATGCTTCCATGTTATTGTACATAAGTGCACTCATTAGAACCAAGTACCCAGCTGCTGAAGTCGTTAGCCCTGTGATCTTACAATTTGTTTATTTATTTCTCCTGTTTAAAAATAATACGTTTTATTACAAAAGTTAAAATAAAAATATATAGGCCTACATTTTGGCTATTATTGTTTGAACATGGTAGATTCTTAAGTCCTTTTATCCTTGAATTTCTGATAAATCACAATTTTGTATGTTTGATAAAACATATTTGATTGTGGAATTCTGAGTTTATATCTGAATAAAACAGCATATCTCTCTTTGAAAAATGCCCGAACATGACGTTATTCCCCCAAGGTACCTTATGTAATCCTGAAATAGCAAGTATATTGAAACATCTATATCAGCGATTCTCAACTATTTTTAATTTAGGACATTAGCTGTACCACTAACCAAATTTATAATGGCAAATCATCAAGTGTCGCTCCCAAGGTTATAAACGTTACTATGGCCCAATACTAGTAATTGATTGCTTTATTTAGGCGTGTTTAATTTAAAAAGTTACTATTTTAATTTATTAAATAGAGTGTTTCATAAAATATATAGACAACAGGTATATATGTTTATATTTTATGGTAGTTTATATTTTTATTTCAAAGTTTAAACACCACCCAGCAGTGGTTCACGTACCACTAGTGGTACGCGTACCATAGGTTGAATACCGCTTATCTGTACTAATCTGATGTGGCATACTGCAATAGCAACCTACCAATGGGATTTTTATAGGGTTTGCTATTTTCCGCGGTAGGTTTCGGAATTTATCCCCTGCGGATATGAGGGGATTATTGTAGTTGATATTAATATAGATGAATTTTTCATTACGTGTATTAGCTCAATGGAAATTCAACGGAATGGCTATCTCGAATACTGTAGACAGGTGAGGCATACTTAACTCTCAGTGGTGGAGTCAATATTCATAATTTTGTCGAATATGGACAACAGACAATCCACGTGCAAAGACAAATCCCATTTTTAGCATAAATCTATTAAAATATTTATTGAAAATTATTACAGTTATTATAACTGATGCTACTAGGAAGGCTCGAAAAGTAACGCACAACAATTTCTTTACAGTATATTTTGATTAGGACGTTCAAAGTTGGTAGATAGTTAGTTTGAATCTTGCGCTACAAACAGCACTGGATCGATTAGTTGTCACCCTGGGAGAACGAGCGGTAACTACTAAGTAAAGATGGAACGTGTGCTAGCATCGTCTACTTGTGCAGAGTAGCGAGGTGTAGTCCGTTTTTTCTGAGCAAAACAAAAAATTACGAGTGAAATCCACAGGGAAATGTTGGAGATGTATGGTGCTGATTGAACCATAGCAACATCTCCAGGTGGTGCAGGTTCTTCGAAGAGGGCCGAGTAAATCTTGCCGACGAAGCACGTTCCGGCCGACCAGTGATTGCTGCAACTCCACCCAATGTCAGAGACATTGAGGCGGCAGTCACCCACCCTACAGCCCAGACCTCGCACCGTCTGATTTTCACCTCTTCGGACCAAGGGAAAAAGTTCCTAGGAGGCCAACGCTTTGTTCGGATGTTGAAGTGAAATCAATCATGCGCAGGTGGTTATACGTCCAGAAAACGGAGGTTTATGAACGAGATGTACTGAATCTGGTGTCACGATGGGAGAAATGTGTCGAGAGACTTGGTTCCTGTGTTGAAAAATAGGTAAAACCTGTAGCTTTTTTCAGCATTATTTCGTTTTCCTTACCTATTAAATACATTGTCACAAAAGCTTGTTGCGCATTACTTTTCGATCCTCCCTCACATTAATAAAATTTGTTTGACAATTAGGCCTATGTTGATTTCAGCTATGTTAGTTAACTTTGTAATAAACCTATACTACAAATGTGGATAGTTCAGACACCATCAGACCAAGAAGAAAATGGAATTGAAGTTGAGAACAGAATTGTAACGTATTTCTTGGTAAATGTTGATAATATTGATTGGTATTTCATTCTTGATTTCTGTAACTTCGAGTTACAAACAACTGGGAAAAACAACGATTAAAAATTATTTTTTCCGGTGCAGTGTTTGTTCCGCAACCTGATAAACGCGAATTTAGATACGTATCTCTGTTTACATTAACGTAATAAATTGGTACATAGAGCTCCTGTTGAATTATATGTTGTTGTGAACGGCAAAAAATTGATTATATTTTAATTACTAGAAGCTACAGCATTAAGGCAGGTCCTGGTCTGCCTTAGGGCAGGGCGTGAGACAGTCTTTCAGAGAATAGCGTTTGCAAAACCTTTACTTCTCGGAATAATAGTGTTCAAATTCAAAAGGAAGCGCTCTGGTAGCTGGTTTTGATTCCACCCCAGACAGGAAGACGGAAATATATCTCATTCCCAGAGGAATTTACCTTTCTGTTTCTCGGTTTTATTTGTGGCGTGGCGTGTTTTTTACTGACTACATGATCAGAAAGTCATGCTGTACTGGTAACATTTTTTACGGACATATTCCACTAATAAACTTCGCATTTTCATTTTCGCTTTCATGGTTCTGCAAAATACAAAGCAAATAACTTCATACGATACAAAAATTTCATAATTATTATAATAATGGACTACCACATACTGTGTTGCGCCGGTAGCAGAAACTCTGCTTTTCTTCTGTGATAATGTGTTAAATTGGAAAAATCATATGAAAGAAATTACCCCCGAACTAAATTCAGCATGTTTTGCTATTAGATCTATGCAAAAGGTAGTAAATATCAATACTTTAAAAACAGTATTTAATTTTGAAACCCCCTAAATTAAAGGAATTGCACGAAACAAGCTTGTGGCAACGTCTCGGCAGACAACAACTTACGTACGGAGACTCACGAGTTCGTTGACCTCTTACAACTGTGTCTCGAGTAGAGCGCATTAGCGACGATGTTGCCGGACTGCTGAAACTTCAAACTTAATTTCCTAATTAACCGTGCATTTAATCACAAAATGTAATATAGGTTTTATATTAATTTACGTGTACCCTATCGTTCCTTTCAATCTGCAAGGCTATTTCACTTCCACCCTGTATCTGTGCAGATTGTAACTACCTATTCGTTGGGTAGAAAAAAAAATTCCAATACTTTATTAGTCCCAAATGAATTATTGTTTTAAAAAAGAAATAATTTTCACTCGAGAACTATTACCCGTAAAATTCTGTTTTTTACTCTTATCATTAGAGAAACTGACAAGAAAATATTATCTCTTTGCTGTTTTCCAATGAAACGGTTTTCTTGTAAAATAAATAAAAGTATTAATACATAACGTTATTTCCTGCCATTTGGAAGCCTCGAAATCCTGCTGCAGTGACTAGGGAACGGAATGCTGTTCTTTAGACATGAGTTCGAGTGTGTTTTTGTAGGTTAGGCGTCGATGCGCTGTTGCCAAACTGTGCAGACTTTCAAACTAATTTTCTAATTAACCAAAAACTTAATTACAAAACACATACTAGGTCTTTTTTAATTTAATGTGTTCTATTGCACCCTTCAAACTGCACAGTTATATCATTTCTACTCAATATAATTCTAATATATTATTATGAGTGTAATGAAAAATTTTAACCAAGTTTAGTGGCTATCAATTGCAAATTACTGGAACGTGAAATGCAATGTGTTTTTGTAAACGGGCTCAAATGGCAGAGAAAATTGTTATAATTAGTAAAGTAATGACGGGATGTTTCATGTTGCCTAAAATTACAATATGTTACTGGTGTTCTCTCAGCCTCCTGTGAAATTGAATGTCGATTCTTCCCCAGAGCTAAAGCCAGTCGGAGCTTGGTGCTGACTATACGACCTGATTCAAGTGCCAGGGTCATGAAATAAGGTGACCATAAGTCCCTATCTTTCCGGGAAAGTTCTGAATTTAGGCCCACTGTCCCTAATTTTTAAAGCATTTCATGACGCCAATTTGTCCCAGATTTTGCCAAAATGTCACGATTTATCCCGATTTAAATTTCTCCACATTCATAGTAATGTTTTTAAGGAATGTGAATTTGAAAGTTTGCAAATAATCAGGTGTCACTACCATTGTTGCTAGTATGGCTCATTCGCTTCAAAATTGAACTGAGTATGGGCAATAGCTGGGAGACATGTTATGAGCCGTATGATTGGATAAGGGACTAACGTTTTCGCGGGGTGTAGTAGCCTGACTCTACAAGCTTCCATTTTCATACGCGTACTTACATTCTCACCAGCCTCCGTTTTAAGAAAATATTTATCGGTAAGATCAACAATTACAGTAAAAAAAGCAGAGAAGTCAACAAAAAACATTAAAGTACCCCCACATTATCAAGAAAGCTGGAGGGAATACAAGTGGAAAACATGCAATTGACGAAGTTTTAGCCCTCCTTATAAAGGGCCAACTAGATCCCATTATGAAAAGAATAGAAAACTAAAAAGGCCAATCAATAAGTTTCCGGACTTCCCTTAATGTAGGCAACAGACAATACATAGAGAATGGAGAAGTTGTCTAGAACTAGGGAAACTCCTAGAATCTATACTAAATGCATATCACTTGTAAGGCAGAGAAGGAGACTGGTCATAAAGCGTATATAGAGAGAATCCAGAAAAAAATTACAATAGATCCTTCAAATGTTCGCACAAAATCACGTGTAGAAGCTCAGTTCTCAAAGACAATCTGATAGGCCGACTCAATAGGCATAGAAGGATCTTCAGTGACACGCGCATGTATGTTTAACGTTACAATAAAGACAAGCATAGTTCGGAAATATATTGATTGTACCTTGTATAATCATTCCTCACACATCTTCCAGAAGTAAAAATACAGCTACACTTTGGTTTGATGCTGAGTGCTTCACACAGAGAAAAGAAATGATCTAACTCCTGCATAGTGCAAGAACATACATCTCCAAGACAAATCTAAATCTCTACGCAGCGAAAAGGAAAGGAAAAAATAAATGTACTAACGATCATGGAAACTAATTTCATAAAAGAACAAGGAAAACCCCAAGCTGAAAAGATGCTAACAGATCACTTTCGTGTCCTTAGAAAGAAGTCAATCAGAACTGTCGCGGAAATCCCAATACAAACTTGGGAAAAACATTTCTCTCTTCTCAACAGAGCTAATCTAACTGCAACATGCTAAATCAAAAGGTCAATCATACGAAATAGAGCTGATAAGCATAGCGGAAGTAAGAACAACTATCTTCGAAGCAAAAAGACAAGAAAGCAACCGGACCAGATGGAATTTGTAATGAAAATTTCAAGGAAACTGCAGATCAGTTGACATCCTTTTGGATCGATCTATTCAACACATAGATCCGTTTTAATGTGTATAATACTTACTGTAATTTTTACGTTTTTATGTTATGCATTGTATTAATGTATTGCAATGTTGTTTTATCTGAAATCTAATTATTTTTCTTGCATATTTGTATTTCTCACGTACATTTTAATAAGTTCACCATTCATTTATTATCCCCATTTTGCAAGGTGTTCCGATTTTGGAAGTTGAAAATCTGGTCACCTCACATGAAAATATGGAACGTTGATGCCCTCATGTATCTTCATGATGTTTTAAATGGAATACGTTTACGTTTGACCTGGTAATTTGTCAGTATATGTGGATACAAGTTATATTTGTTTTTATGTTTGGGGACGTATTTCGCTTTTTTATAATAGGTGGTGCTGGATCAGTATTACATCTGTACTCTACTTATCGGTGGAGCCCACTTTGTGCACAAGAGCCTGAAGAGACAAACTTCTGTCTTGTAACAAATAACTATGGAACTGTTCACAGGATGTCCTTGAAATTATATTTCACCATGATGATACCTCTGACTGTCTCCGTCAGCATGCCATTTCGTTCTTTTGTCCATTGAACAGATATTAGGGAAAATACTCTCTCAGCACTTCCATTGTGACTTGGGATAAATAAATAGAATTGACATATTTTTAAGAGTTCTGAGAAAGTTTCAGTGCTCGCAGAACTATTTGATTTCAAAAATTTGCACCATTGTTTATCTGAATTGAAATCTTTGTCAAAATTAATTTGATTGGAATATCTTTGTACGTTGCATAATAAAATTGATAAAATAGCTAAGAAAGAATAATAGTGATATTTTTAGTGTAAGAATTCAATGCATGTCAATAGATCATCATATTTTTTTTTGTGTCAGCTTCTACCATTGAAAGCAGTTAAATTCTTTCATAGGTTTTCACCATTTGTTTAGATATTCTATGCATAATATCGCACATTATTTAATATTCATATTAATTCCAATTGAAATACGAAATGCCGGACATTTCAATTTTTTAATGCTTGCCGGACAGGATGAAATGATTAAAAAGAGGACATGTCCTCCTTTGCCGGACGGATGGTAACCCTATGAATAGGTAATGATATCAACTTAGTCTAAAATATGCAAAGATTTACATGATGATAGCGAAATATTATCGCAAATCCATCTTAACGGTTAACATTACATTTAAGATATCTCAAATTATTACATTACAAAAACCAAACACCTTGTAACATAAAAATTCACCATTGATGGAATGTGTTCAAAATTCAATAGATCATGTAAAATATAGGATGTAGATTTCAGAATTTATTATATTAAATGTAAACTCTCGCTTAATAAAATAATTGAAGATAGTCTTACTTACAAATGGTTCATTGTTTAAAAAATTAATCCAGTCCCTAGCATCATACCCTACTTCCCTAACATCCACTTTAATATTATCATCCCATCTACATCTCGGCCTCCTCAAAGATCTTTTTCCCTCAGGTCTTCCAACTAACACACTATCAAGATTGGTTTTAATGTGCCTAATAATAAATGTTAGCAGAAGAATATAATGCGTGAAGTTCTACGTTGTGTAACTTTCTCCAATCTCCTGTAACTTAATTTCTATTAGATAGCATGTTTCAAATAATATTTCTGCTTATTTGTAACTTTTTAATTTTAATTTTTTACGTTTACATCTTGTATTTATATCTGTATATATTTCTTCATTATTTTTTTCGCTTTCATGATATTTAATTATAATTTTATACTGTCTATTGTAATTGGAACGTTTTCCTTTCATAGGCAAATAAATAAATAAATAAATAAAAATGAATAAATAAATAAATAAGTAAATGAATAAATAAATGAATAAATAAATAAATGAATGAATAAATGAATAAATAAATAAAAATGAATAAATAAATAATAAATGAATAAATAAATATATATAAATAAATAAATACAGAGAGAAATAAATAAAGAAATAAATAAATACAAAAAGAAATACAGAAATAAATAAATTAATTAATTGATTGATTAATTAATTAAATTAAATACAGAAAGAAATACAGAAACAAATAAATAAATACAGAAAGAAAGAAATACAGAAAGGAATAAATAAAGAAATAAATACAAAAAGGAATAAATAAATAAATAAATAAATACAAAAAGAAATACAGAAATAAATAAATAAATTAATTGATTGATTAATTAATTAATTAATTAATTAAATAAATACAGAAACAAATAAATAAATAAAGAAAGAAATACAGAAAGGAATAAATAAATACAGAAAGGAATAAATAAAGAAATAAATACAGAAAGGAATAAATAAATAAATAAATAAATAAATACAGAAAAATAAATAAATACAGAAAGAAATAAATAAATAAATAAATAAATAAAAATAAATAAATACAGAAAGGAATAAATAAAGAAAGAAATAAATAAATAAATAAATAAATACAGAAAGGAAAATAAATAAATAAATAAATAAATACAGAAAAATAAGTAAATAAATAAATAAATACAGAAAGGAATATAAATAAATAAATAAATAAATACAGAAAGGAATAAGTAAAAATAAATAAATAAATAAATAAATAAATAAAAAGGAATAAGTAAATAAATAAATAAATACAGAAAGGAATAAGTAAATAAATAAATATATACAGAAAGGAATAAGTAAATAAATAAATAAATAAAATAGATAACTACATAAATAAATAAATCAAATAAATCAAATAAATAAGTAAATATGTAAAATAAATAAAATATTAAAGTAATTCACTTGGACCTTACACATTGAATAGAAGATGAAGAATGATGAAGGAACTGTGTGTGTAGAATATTTCTTCTTAATGCTCCAAGTAGCCGAAATATTACACAACTGAAATAAACAAGTGTTTTATATGCATAAATATTGAAGTTGTTCACAAGCGTTAGCGTTACTGGAGACGTGGCAAACCGATGCAAAACCGCATGGAAGCGTTAATTAACATTCAAGGCCTCCGCGGTTTAAATGTGAGAACCTTTATGCAGAATCAACTGGTCGGCTGACTCCTGGCGCCAAACGGACGCCAGTTGGACCTTTGCAAAAAATAGTTTATGCATTTTCATTAAATACTTTCAAAATGTCAAACTTGTGAATTTCTGAGTGTCTCCCAATATACTGCGTCATTAAATTAGCATGACTATTATGACGGCTAGAATTCGATACAGCACTGTTGCCAAATAGCATTGACAACGTAAATTGTTGAGAGATTTTGGAACGTTGTATATTGTATCATACACACCGGCCATGTTATTTATAACTCATTATAAACAATACTATTCAATCTTGATCGACACACACTCAACACTTGCATATCACTAATTAAAATTAAACTTGTTAAATTAACAACTTTTATGCTCGACCATGCCGAAATATAGTAATTATACACCTGGTAGCAGACCTTTAATGCATGTCATTAAAGTACACCTACTCATTAAAGATCAGGTCTTTCAGCCAATGACGACTCAGGTTACAACTGTTCAGGCAATGACAGGTCAGCTTTCTACCGTTATAAAACCGCAAGTATCGATTATTCTCGGATATGCAATCGAAAGAGAATTACCGAAAGTCACGGAGGCTGGAAATCCAATACTGTCGCAGAAGGTTATGTTCTGTTACTATAATAATTAGCGTTAATTGTAAATAATATTCAAATAAATTCAATTTGTCATCTCGTTTTTCAATGTCTAATTTAATTTCAATGTTATCTCTGTAGGTTCTTATGGCCTCGCAAGGTCAATGTGGACATCTGTTCCTCGGAAAAAATCAATACTTTCGCGTCTGCGCACATCTCACAACATACGGGACATTGCTAAAAAATTAATAATATCAAGTTAGAAACATGGTCGAGCATAAAAAGTCGTATGAAACTCGCCTATAATGGTAATTAAGAAGCTCGTATGAAAATTATGAAACTCGCTTCGCTCGTTTCATAAATATCCATACTCACTTCTTAATTACCTTCATTATAGGCTCGTTGCATAATGTACTATTATGCTTCAGTGCGTATGCTGCTTATGTCAGTGACTAGTTTCGACGTGATTTATCGCCATTATCAAACTTTTTCTTACTCTGTGTCACGTGGAGTGGAGAATGTGTAGATAGTAGCGGGTGTGTGTTTGCGATTATTAGAAATGATTAAATCACCGAACTGCCGACGTCACCAGATTTTAACCCTTAGACTGTTTAGTGTGGGGCTGTATGAAGGACATGTTTTTTTTTTTCCTTTTCGGAGTAGGGTCTGTAGGCAAGCACCGCAATCTTAGGCTTATTGTGCAACCTCCTTTGATTGGGATGATTCTGAAGTCCTTGGGACCACTCATCAAACACGTGAATCACTGCTTAGAGCTACCTTATCGATTCAGCCACAGTATCTAGGTCTGACGGAGTCCGCGTGAACAGTAACGTCCCTCCGCCTCCTTCTGATGTTCCTCTGCAGCCTCTCCAGAACGATGGCATCTGCTCGCAATTCACGTTTTTGAATTCGCTTAACCAGAGGGACGCGCCGCCGTCGATTCCGCGACTCACCAAGGCGCCATCTATCCGAGGGAGCTAGACTCCGCCCGACTACTGTAATTCGCTGATTGAAGCCCATACAGCACCTCTGGGTTATATGCAGCTCCCGCAGACAGATGTCACCTGTAGGCGAATCCCGGAACCACGTCCGCCATGTCCTGTAACTGCTAATGAAGACGAAATGAGTCCGAGATCCAACGCCGGAAGTTACCCAGCAATTCTGCTTCAAGTGATTGAGGGAATACCTCAGTAAAAACCCAACCAATAACTTGTCCCAACAAGGATTTGAACTCTGGCGCTCTAATTTCACGCTCAGACAGGCTAACCGTTACTCCACAGTGGTGAACAGGACATGGTTTACGCTTACATTAAAATCATTTATGAGTGTCTGGAACTTGTGTAAAAGAATCACAGAAAACATAACTAAAATCACAAAAGAAGTGCTAGAACATGTGTTTGGATGGAAGTTGCTTATTGATTGGATAAGAAACTCTGTACATATAAAGAGAAAATGAGAAAAACTCTAAAGTTTTGTTAGTATTATGTACCAAACAGAATAAATATGTTTATTGCTTAGCAAGTTGTTATATTTTAATTTTGTAGCGTTATTTTATAGATACGTTTTATATTGATTAAGAATGGAATCCATTATAAATTGAGGAGCTTGGTATCAAAGTTGGACAACTCCACTTTTGCTTTTTTTTTTTTACAGGAGAGGCGAAAAACTAGATCCTTGGAAATAAATGTCACCGTTATACGTAAATATTTTAAACATTCTCATGGGTCACAGGTATATTTTTTCAGTCTCAAAATGTGATTAAAATTAATACTCAGGTCGAAATTTAAGTTTAAAAAGTGGAGTTGTCCATTTCTGAAATTAAATCATGGAGTTTTCTGTTTTTGAAACCAAATGAAGTCATATTTAAAGAGAAGTTGTCTGTTTTTGAAACCAAAAATTGAAATTGTCTACTTTTGAATCTGAGTCTCTTCTAACTCAGTTCCAAAGCAAATTTACGTAAAACAGTACTTATTCATCCACAAACCGATTATATAAACAATCAGTCATGTTGGATTCTTGATACGTGATGGGGTAGTACGAATGTGGGATTCTCATTGGCTACTGAAGGAATTGTCCTAATTTGAAAACAAGCCACAGTAGAGTTGTCTACATTTTGATTCTAAAGTGCATAATGAAGTGCTATTTTCGATCTGTTCTGTTCGTTTTCGAACATAAACAGTTTCAGAATCGCATTCAGC
Organism: Periplaneta americana; assembly: GCA_025594305.2. Classification (NCBI taxonomy): domain Eukaryota; kingdom Metazoa; phylum Arthropoda; class Insecta; order Blattodea; family Blattidae; genus Periplaneta; species Periplaneta americana. The sequence goes on from JAJSOF020000019.1 coordinate 97,544,027, forward strand.
ACACAAAATTCTATGAGAAACAATCAATATCTCGAAATCACAAACAAATGGAGTTGTCTAGCTGTGTTACTATGCTCCTCAAGTGGAGCAAAATTGAAAAAAAAACGAATAATTTAATGAGTTTGACGTTTCGGTCTCATTATAAACGCAGGACTATAACATTCTTACTATCCAATGCACTTAGAATAACAGAGACGTATGCGCCAACATTCCATTTTTTACCTGTTTTACCTCAACATATACTACGAACCTTCCTCTTTCATCTTAGTGAACGTATATGGTTGATAAGCCTCGATAAAAAATGAAATTTCCATTGGAAGAGGCATCATAACCGACCTTATGCACTAGAGCGAAATCTTAGAAGTCTGAGAATAGGAGAGGCGTATAAGCGCTGTGCTGACTGCCTCCCAGTTACGCATGATATGTTACTAGAGCTAGGAATGTTAAGTGCTACACCTAATTTTTTTTACTATTAAAATGTCAAAATCGGCTTCTCTTACAAAGAAAACATGAAATAAACACTCTTAACTGTGTTTTGGTTGCGCCATTTTGCACCTTTTTTAATGCAAGCACCTTTTAGCATCTTTCGTCAATCTCAACACCTTTTTGTACTTTTTCCCTCTTTGAAAAACCTCTCTGTTATCCTTGACTTACCTAATGGCAGCATATTCTAGAGCAAAGTTAAAAAGCAAAGTTGATAGTGCATCTTCTTGCTTTAGCCCGCAGTGACTTCAAAAAGCATCAGAAAGAAACTGACCTATATGGGCTCTACTGTAAGTTTCTCTGAGACACATTTTAATTAATCGAACTCGTTTCTTGGGATACCAATTTCAATAAGAGTATTACATTAAACTTCTCTCTTAACCGAGTCATATGCCTTTTTGAAATCTATGAATAACTGCCTACTGTACAATTATACTGCCATTTTTTCTCCAACATCTGTCGAATACAGAAAAATCTGATCAATAGTCGATCTATTACACCTAAAACCACACTGATGATCCCCAATAATTTCATCTATATATGGAATTAATCTTCTCGAAAGAATATTGGACAGTATTTTGTACGACGTCAACAAAAGTGATATTCCTCGAATATTACTACAGTTAGTCTTTTCCCCATTATTAAAGATAGGCACAATTATGAATTTACAATTATGGACTTATTATTAATTATTATTATTATTATTATTATTATTATTATTATTATTATATGATCAAGGGCACAATTATTATTAATTATTATAACCATGTTGTCAGGGATGGAAAACATATTATATATTAGTGCGATATCCATTTCCTATCGTAGAGAGATAAAAATCTGTGCTTTCTCGCCGGGACTCGAACCCGGTTCCGCATGGTTGAGTGTCCATCTCTGCCTTGTTTCCATAGTGGCATAACTGGATTACTTTCACTGAGCGGTATCAAAAACTCTAATTATCATGTGTGGAATGCCTGGACTCCGCCCACTTTCTCCACGTCCAGCCAACCCGATGCTGATCGATCGAACGGAACTTACATAAAAATAATAATCTTCAGCCAGGAACGCGACTCCTGTTCGGTTATATCACATTCCATTTTCTCCCTTCCCTTCCCTTCTCTGTCCCTCCGCGAATGATTCTTTCTCATATTTATTTCTTAGAAGAAAGTTATGTGAGCTGGAAGTGTGTGCAGAATCACTTGGGAGCGCCGGCATTACTCGCTCTTACATCAGACGACTACATGGAATAACACTGTTTTGCACTCAACCAATTGTTCCCTCACTCTTTGACTACGTCACTCGTTCATTTCTGATTCGCTCAATCAATCTCTTACTAAATCACTCATTCGTACATTTAATTATTCAATGTCTTACGGAATCGCGTACTTGTTCTCACCACTCAATCTTTTATTAAATCATTCACTTATTCGCTCATTCTCTCATTCGCTAATTCACTCAGTCAATCTCTTATTACATCACTCACTAATTCTCTCATTCGCTAATTTACTCACTCAATCTCTTGTTAAATCACTCACTAATTCGCTTATTCACTCATTTGCTAATTCACTCATTCACTCTCTTACTAAATATCTCATTAATTCGCTCATTCACTAACTCAATCTCTTATTAAATCACTCACTAACTCGCTCAGTCACTCTTCCTCTAATTTATTCACTCAATCTCTTATTAAATCACTCACTAACTCGCTCATTCACTCATTCGCCAATTCACTCACTCAATCTCTTATTAAATCAATAACTAACTCTCTCATTCACTCATTCGCCAATTCACTCACTCAATCTCTTACTGAATCACTCACTAACTCGCTCATTCACTCTTCCGCTAATTCACTCACTCAATCTCTTATTAAATCACTCACTAACTCGCTCATTCACTCATTCGCCAATTCACTCACTCAATCTCTCATTAAATCACTCACTAACTCGCTCATTCACTCTTCCGCTAATTTATTCACTCAATCTCTTATTAAATTACTCACTAACTCGCTCATTCACTCATTCGCCAATTAACTCACTCAATCTCTTATTAAATCGGTTACTAATTTGCTCATTCACTCACTCACTCAAGCTCTTATTAAATCACTCACTAACTCGCTCATTCACTCATTCGATAATTCAGTCATTCAAACTCTTATTAAATCACTCGCTAACTCGCTCATTCACTCATTTGCTAATTCACTCACTCAGACTCTTATTAAATCAGTCACTAATTCGCTCATTCACTCATTTGCTAACTCACTCACTCAAGTTCTTATTAAATCACTCACTAACTCGCTCATTCACTCATTTGCTAACTCACTCAAGTTCTTATTAAAGCAGTCACTAACTCGCTCATTCACTCATTAGCTAACTCACTCACTCACTCAAGTTCTTATTAAATCAGTCACTAATTCGCTCATTCACTCATTTGCTAATTCAAGTTCTTATTAAATCATTTGCTAACTCATTTGCTAACTCACTCACTCAAGTTCTTATTAAATCACTCACTAACTCGCTCATTCACTCATTTGCTAAACTAAAGCAGTCACTAACATTCACTCAAGTTCTTATTAAATCAGTCACTAACTCGCTCATTCACTCATTTGCTAACTCACTCAAGTTCTTATTAAATCAGTCACTAATTCGCTCATTCACTCATTTGCTAACTCACTCACTCAAGTTCTTATTAAATCACTCACTAACTCGCTCATTCACTCATTTGCTAATTCACTCACTCAAGTTCTTATTAAATCAGTCACTAATTCGCTCATTCACTCATTTGCTAACTCACTCATTCAAGTTCTTATTAAATCACTCACTAATTCGCTCATTCACTCATTTGCTAACTCACTCACTCAAGTTCTTAAATTAAATCATTCTCACTAAACTCACTCATTCACTCATTTGCTAATTCACTCACTCAAGTTCTTATTAAATCAGTCACTAATTCGCTCATTCACTCATTTACTAACTCACTCATTCAAGTTCTTATTAAATCAGTCACTAACTCATTCACTCATTCACTCATTCAAGTTCTAAATCACTCACTAACTCACATTCACTCAACTCACAAGTTCTTATTAAATCACTCACTAACTCGCTTATTCACTCATTTGCTAATTCACTCACTCAAACTCTTATTAAATCAGTCACTAATTCGCTCATTCAGTCATTTGCTAACTCACTCACTCACTCAAGTTCTTATTAAATCACTCACTAACTCGCTCATTCACTCACTAAATCTCTTACTAAAGCGCTCATTTGCTCGCTCAATCTATTGGAAATCATTCACTCATTCTATAATTCACTCACTTAATCCCTTAATCACTAATTTGCTCATTTACTCATTCGCTATTCAGTCACTGAATCTCTTAACAAGTCACTTATTCGCTCATTCACCCACTCAATCTCTTAACAAGTCACTTATTCCCTCATTCATCCACTCAATAACTTACTAAATCACTTACTCATTCGCTCATTTATTCACTCACTTATCCATTCTTATTTTCTTACTAAATCACTCATTCACTCACTCACTCACCCACTCACTCACTCAATATCTTACTAAATCACTCATTCGCTCAGTCACTCGTTTTCTTACTAAATCGGTCACTCGCTCTTTCACTTACTCAATCACTTACTAAATCACTTCCCATTCGCTCGCTCACTCAACCTCTTTCTTATTAAATTACTTATTCGTTCATTCACTGAATCTCTTACTTATTTGCTCGTTTACTCATTCTAATCTCTTACAGAACACTTACACATTTGTTTATTCAAACGTTTGCTGAATCAGTCACTCGTTCATTCACTTGTTCAATCTCTTACTAAATCACTCATTTGCTCATCTACTCTCACAATCTCTTATTAAATCACTCAATCACTCACTCACTCACTCACTCACTCACTCACTCACTCACTCACTCACTCAGTCTTTCACGAAGTAAAATTCACGCATTTCTTGACATCCTCAACAACTCGTTTGTTTGCTCATGTCAGTCTCAGTCGTTTACTTAATTTCTCATTAACTAAATTTCTTGATAAATTGCTTATAAGTTGCTTCGCTATCCATTCATTCATAATTCATTCATTCGTCGCTCGTTCATTGCATGAAGTATGAAGAAACTCCCACAGCCGGCTGACTAATATGAGTTAGGTGTAAGAATTACCTAGCCTTAACGTTTGGGAGAGAGAATGAAGAGTGGGAGTGTGTGGGGGCGTGGAGGGCAAGGTGCGATGCTGTCCTGGGGGTGGGATCAAGTAAGTCAGGGATGTGAGGGGAGTGGCGAAAGTAAGGCCGGACGGATGTGACGTCATTGCGTTGGTCTCAGTTTGGAGAATGACCCTGTGCCACTATCTTGCTTGCAGATCATCAGAGAGAACCTCTCTATCGATCACTAGACTTTCACGAAGAACGCCAACTCTGTCAACACTGCTTCTCCGTTTCCTTCTGACACAGGCAGTTTCTTTTCTGTCATGTATTTGTTCTGTTCTTTGCTTCTTTCTTCCGTCAGTATTTTTTGGTTTTGAATGTCAAATTTTTATATTTCTCTCTACTTATTTGCTTACGTTTTGAAGAATTTTATTTTCTTATTTGTTTTTCGTTTCTTTTTACAATCTCCATTACCTCCTGCTATGCTTTAATTTTATCTCTTCTTTTCCATATCTTCATCGCCTTATTTCTCTTTTCTTCTAATCTTTTTGTTTTATTTTCAGTCATTTTTATATCTACCTCATTTCACTAGCCTATTATTCTTCTCGCTTTCTCCTTCATTTTTATTGCTTCTTGCCTTTTCTTTTTTTACTCTTTTTCACCATTTCTATATTTATTGTTTTTTGCCATTTATAATTTTATTACTTCTCGCCTTCTCTGCTTTTATTGGTTATCGCCTTCTCTACATTTATTGGTTATCGCCTTATCTACTTTTATTGGTTATCGCCTTCTCTACTTTTATTGGTTATCGCCTTGTCCACTTTTATTGATTATCGCCTTCTCTATTTTTATCGGTTATCGCCTTCTCCACTTTATTGGTTATCGCCTTCTCCACTTTTATCGGTTATCGCCTTCTCCACTTTTATCGGTTATCGCCTTCTCCACTTTTATTGGTTATCGCCTTCTCCACTTTTATTGGTTATCGCCTTCTCTACTTTTATTTGTTATCGCCTTCTCCACTTTTATTGGCTGACACATTTATTGACTATCGCCTTCTCCACTTTTATTGGTTATCGCCTTCTCTACTTTTATCGGTTATCGCCTTCTCCCCTTTTATTGGTTATAGCCTTCTCCACTTTTATTGGTTATAGCCTTCTCCACTTTTATCGGTTATCGCCTTCTCCACTTTTATCGGTTATCGCCTTCTTCACTTTTATTGGTTATCGCCTTCTCCACTTTTATTGGTTATCGCCTTCTCTACTTTTATTTGTTATCGGCTTCTCCACTTTTATTGGCTACAGCCTTTTCCACTTTTATTGACTATCGCCTTCTCCACTTTTATTGGTTATCGCCTTCTCTACTTTTATTGGCTACAGCCTTTTTCCACATTTATTGACTATCGCCTTCTCCACTTTTATTGGTTATCGCCTTCTCTACTTTTATCGGTTATCACCTTCTCCAATTTTTATTGGTTATAGCCTTTTCCACTTTTATTGACTATCACCTTCTCCACTTTTATTGGTTATCGCCTTCTCTACTTTTATCGGTTATCACCTTCTCCACTTTTATTGGTTATAGCCTTCTCCACTTTTTTGTTATAGCCTTCTCCACTTTTATCGGTTATCGCCTTCTCCACTTTTATCGGTTATTTTCCACTTTTATTGGTTATAGCCTTCTCCACTTTTATTAGTTATAGCCTTTTCCACTTTTATTGGCTATCACCTTCTCCACTTTTATTGGTTATCGCCTTGTCCACTTTTATTGGTTATCGCCTTCTATTTTTATCGGTTATCGCCTTCTCCACTTTATTGGTTATCGCCTTCTCCACTTTTATCGGTTATCGCCTTCTCCACTTTTATCGGTTATCGCCTTCTCCACTTTTATTGGTTATCGCCTTCTCCACTTTTATTGGTTATCACCTCTACTTTTATTTGTTATCGCCTTCTCCACTTTTATTGGCTACAGCCTTTTCCACTTTTATTGACTATCGCCTTCTCCACTTTTATTGGTTATCGCCTTCTCTACTTTTATCGGTTATCACCTTCTCCACTTTTATTGGTTATAGCCTTCTCCACTTTTATTGGTTATAGCCTTCTCCACTTTTATCGGTTATCGCCTTCTCCACTTTTATCGGTTATTTCTTCACTTTTATTGGTTATCGCCTTCTCCACTTTTATTGGTTATCGCCTTCTCTACTTTTATTTGTTATCGGCTTCTCCACTTTTATTGGCTACAGCCTTTTCCACTTTTATTGACTATCGCCTTCTCCACTTTTATTGGTTATCGCCTTCTCTACTTTTATTGGCTACAGCCTTTTCCACATTTATTGACTATCGCCTTCTCCACTTTTATTGGTTATCGCCTTCTCTACTTTTATCGGTTATCACCTTCTCCACTTTTATTGGTTATAGCCTTTTCCACTTTTATTGACTATCACCTTCTCCACTTTTATTGGTTATCGCCTTCTCTACTTTTATCGGTTATCACCTTCTCCACTTTTATTGGTTATAGCCTTCTCCACTTTTATTGGTTATAGCCTTCTCCACTTTTATCGGTTATCGCCTTCTCCACTTTTATCGGTTATCGCCTTCTCCACTTTTATTGGTTATAGCCTTCTCCACTTTTATTAGTTATAGCCTTTTCCACTTTTATTGGCTATCACCTTCTCCACTTTTATTGGTTATCGCCTTGTCCACTTTTATTGGTTATCGCCTTCTCTATTTTTATCGGTTATCGCCTTCTCCACTTTATTGGTTATCGCCTTCTCCACTTTTATCGGTTATCGCCTTCTCCACTTTTATCGGTTATCGCCTTCTCCACTTTTATTGGTTATCGCCTTCTCCACTTTTATTGGTTATCGCCTTCTCTACTTTTATTTGTTATCGCCTTCTCCACTTTTATTGGCTACAGCCTTTTCCACTTTTATTGACTATCGCCTTCTCCACTTTTATTGGTCATCGCCTTCTCTACTTTTATCGGTTATCTCCTTCTCCCTTTTATTGGTTATAGCCTTCTCCACTTTTATTGGTTATAGCCTTTCCACTTTTATCGGTTATCGCCTTCTCCACTTTTATCGGTTATCGCCTTCTTCACTTTTATTGGTTATATCCTTCTCCACTTTTATTGGTTATCGCCTTTCTACTTTTATTTGTTATCGGCTTCTCCACTTTTATTGGCTACAGCCTTTTCCACTTTTATTGACTATCGCCTTCTCCACTTTTATTGGTTATCGCCTTCTCTACTTTTATTGGCTACAGCCTTTTCCACATTTATTGACTATCGCCTTCTCCACTTTTATTGGTTATCGCCTTCTCTACTTTTATCGGTTATCACCTTCTCCACTTTTATTGGTTATAGCCTTTTCCACTTTTATTGACTATCACCTTCTCCACTTTTATTGGTTATCGCCTTCTCTACTTTTATCGGTTATCGCCTTCTCCACTTTTATTGGTTATAGCCTTCTCCACTTTTATTGGTTATAGCCTTCTCCACTTTTATCGGTTATCGCCTTCTCCACTTTTATCGGTTATCGCCTTCTCCACTTTTATTGGTTATAGCCTTCTCCACTTTTATTAGTTATAGCCTTTTCCACTTTTATTGGCTATCACCTTCTCCACTTTTATTGGTTATCGCCTTCTCCACTTTTATTGGTTATCGCCTTCTCCACTTTTATCGGTTATCACCTTCTCCACTTTTATTGGTTATCGCCTTCTCCACTTTTATTGGTTATCGCCTTCTCTACTTTTATTAGTTATCGCCTTCTGTACATTTATTGGTTATCGACTTCTCTACTTTTATTGGTTATCGCCTTCTCTACTTTTATTGATTATCGCCTTCTCTACTTCTATTGGTCATCGCCTTCTCTACTTTCATTGGTCATCGCATTCTCTAATTTTATTGGTCATCGCCTTCTGTACTTTTATTGGTTATCGACTTCTCTACTTCTATTGGTCATCGCTTTCTCTACTTTCATTGGTCATCGCCTTCTCTACTTTTATTGGTTATCGACTTCTTTACTTCTATTGGTCATCGCCTTCTCTACTTTCATTGGTCATCGCCTTTTCTGAGTTTGTTGGTCTCGCATTTTCTAATATTTCTTTCTTTCCGTCGTGTCTATTTTTATTTCTTGCCTTATCTAAATTTTGTTTTTTTCTCGCCTTCTCTATTTTGTTTCTTCTTGCCTTATCTAGTTTTATTGCCTCACACCTCTCCATTATTATTGTTTTATGCTCTTTATAGCCACCATAAGTAAGCCGGCGATGAGCTGTTGCCTCAGCCCAGTTTTCTATTTAACCACGTATTTAATTACAAAACACATAATAGATTTTTATTTATTTTAAGTATTCTATTGCTCCATTAAATCTGCACAGTAGGAGAAAACTCTTATTTAGTTTTGTATTATTTCTAGTTAATATAACTGCCGTAAAGACCACTAGTATGTTGGAATTAATTCGTTCACCTCTATGAAGGCAATAAAGGAAATCTTGCCGCGGTTGTTTCTAGCAGGTACGCTAGGAAAGGAAGGAGACGTCACTCGAAGTGCGCGCTGTCAGAATATACAAGTGGTCGTGTCAAATTCAACAAAGCACTTGAAGATTTCCTCTGCTTACGCTACTCACTCACGCACATGCATTTCCTGCGCGCCCACGATACATCGGCGGGTTGAACTGAGGGAGTTAACACCACTAGGTGTCAATTCAGTTTTTGTAAACCGAAAGACTTCTCGACATCATATGATTTATTGTCTCAGTGACACGGAAGTGTTATGAATTCATAAAGTGAAAGTAACTTCATGCAATGAATCTTCCTTAATTAATTTAATTTAACTTGTAAGAAAACTTATTGAAGAGGTACACTTAGTTACTTACTTACAGACGTGGACAAATTATTAGCAAAATTGACGATTTTTTGGTATAATTTTACAAAATTTTATTTTTCAATTTAGATTACAGTTGAATGTTTTACATTTTTTTAGTACTGTAATCATAAAAATGCCAACAGTAGTCTAAATTGAAAAGTCAAATTTTGTAAAAAAAAAAATAGATATATATGTCACAAAAATCTTAAATTTTGCAAATAATTTCTTCATGTCTGTACTTACTTATAGCTTTTAAGAAAACCGGAGGTTCATTGCCGCCGTCATTGGTTTTTATCCTGTGCAAGATTAATTCAGTCTTTGCGATCATATCCCACCTCCCTCAAAATCATTTTAAATGTTTAAGTTTCGGATTGCTTGTGTTTTGTTTACATTGTGTAGGCTACTTTATTTTTCTTTTTCATTTGTCTTTATGTTTACCGTCAATGTAGCCCTTTTGTGTAAACCTATAGCCCTAGCATACATTTATAAAATATGTCTCCCCACCCTTGGAGATAGGCCTACAATAATAGTCCTAATAAATCCATTTTAATATTGTCCTCCCATGTACGTCTCGGCCTTCCCAAAGGTATTTTTCCCTCCGGCCTGCCGACCAACAGTCTATATGCATTTTTTGATTCGCTACATGCCCTGCCCATCTCAAACATCTGAATTGAATGTTCCTAATTATGTCAGGTGAAGAATACAATGCGTGCAGTTCTGTGTTGTGTAACTTTCTCCATTCTCCTGTAACTTCATCCCTCTTAGCCCCAAATATTTTTCTAAGCCAAGTATATTTATGTATATCCTTATGGGGAAATGTTGTACTTTTGACAATTAAGTTGCCCTTGGACAGAAAACTATGAATGAATTAATCCCTTATGCCGCCTTTGCCCCTTCTGCCGGTTTGTCACCTTTGCCATCTTTGTGCTTTTGTTCTTTTACGGCCTTCGTTTCTTTTATCGCGTTCGGCCTTTTTACCGGCTTTCTTCTCCTTTACCATCTTTGTCTCTTTACCAACTTCGTCTCTTTTATCGGTTTGTCGCTTTTGCCTTTTGTCGCTTTTGCCCCTTTTATCGCCAATGTCCCTTTTATGGCCTTTGTCCCTTTTACCGTCTCTGCCCCTTTTGCCGGTTTGTCACGATTTCAATCTTTGTGCCTTTAATGCTTTTGTTACCTTTGTACCTTCTGCCCCATTATCTCTTTTACCGCCTTTGTTCGTCTTGCCGGTTTGTCACCTTTACCACATTTGTGTTCTTCGTTCATTTGTCACCCTTGTAAATTTTTCTACTCTTGTCCTTTGATTAAGAGAAATGTGAAGGAAAGAGTAAGTTCTATAACCCTCGTGTGACATGGAATCTGGACCTGCCGGATACGTTGCCGCTCAGCCACATCGATCGACCTTACCAGTAATTGTTAATGTGATTTCTAAACGGAGCGCCTCAGGTTTACGACTTTCTTTTATCACGAATACTTGAATGATAAGTGAACTACCGGACGGTGAGGCCGACCAGTGGCGAGAGGCGGCTTTCAGCGAGACACTCTTGTTTCACTTTCCGCATTCCACAGCTCAGAGCGTGTAACTGGAGCCGAACCTAGGACCGCCAACGAACACCAAATGTTCAAGCCAGTCGAATCCAGGAGTTGAAACCTTGCCTCCGGTTGGAATACAATATGTCAGTTACTTGGAGCACATGTCCAGGAGTGGTTCGTTCACTTCTGGGCCGCAGAGCCTTGGAGAATTGGATTTTCACTTAATTGTGACAGGCGTTATAGATAGTTAATATTTTATCGTAACATAAATCCAATTTCACTTTATTATTTCACAGAATAGAGAGAGAAAATATTACGATCCTGCGAAAAATTTATTTCTACATTTTTACGAAAATCATCATCATCCTCCTCCTCCTCTTCTTCTGCGTCGTCTTCTTCTTCTTCTTCTTCTTCTTCTTCAGATATTAGGCCCAATGGCCTATTCCGTCCTGATGTGAAAATGTCTTGTCATCTTGTTTTCGTTCTGCCTATGTTTCTATATCCTATGGGTCTATAGTTTAACAATATTTTAGGTAGGCGTTCTTCGTTCATTCTAATATGTTGATACCTGTAAGTTGATTTTTTGTTCCGAAATAATTATTGTGTTTAAACTATATACAGGGTGATTCACGAGGATTTACCGTCCCTTACGGAGCTTATTTCCGAAGACATTCTGAGCAAAAAATGTTATACAAGCATGTGTCCTAATCTCAATATTTTCAGAGTTACACTAATTTGAAGTTGTTAGTAAAATACCATTTTTCTTTAGTTTTAAGGGTAAAAAAAAAATATTACAAATAGAGAATGAACTATTCAGAAACATCATTTCTTTAATTGGGTAGTGTTCTGAAGCTTAAAGTGTGTTGTTAATTGCTTTGTACAGATTTCGTTTTTCAATTTTTAACTAAAAATTATATCATTCTTACGCACTTTTCAAAAAAATTGTTACAAATCATACGACTTTAGGAACTTGATTCTTTACAGTTTAATTATGCATCCTAATTTACAATCTTGAATAATTTACAAGAACAGCGTGATTTGTAACAATGTTGTGATAAATGAGTAAGAAAATGTAGTTTTGTAGTTAAAAATCGGAAAGAAAATTTCTGTAAAAAGCAACTACGGAATTCACAACACATTTTTATCTTGAGAATACTAGCTAATTAAAGAAATGATACTCCTGAATAGTTCCTTCTTTTTCTGTAATATTCTTTTATTCTTAAAACTCAAGAATAATGGTATTTTAGAAACAATTTCAAATTAGTGTAGCTCTGAAAGTATTGAGATTAGGACAAATGTTTATAAGACTTTTTTCCTTAGAATGTCTTCGGAAATAAGCTCCGTAAGTGACAGTAAATTCTAGTGAATCACCCTGTATACTTAATTCCTGTGTTTTTCTTTTGATCCAAAAGGGCAAATCCAGTTATCGATGTGAAGAACTTCATTTCAGCGAATTCTATTTTTCTTTTATCACCTTTTACGAAAACGTTTTGCAAAATTCTTTGAACATCTCAACCTTCTACAGTCATTAATCTTCCTATCTACAAATTATTAATGACTTCAATAGTTGCGTTTTATGCTTTTCTACCCAACATTAATTTGTTATTACAAGTTTATGATTTAATTTAGTGAAGTCCGGCTTCAAATCAATTTCAAGTTGGAATTTATGGAGCATTAATATTTAAAAGCTTCATGTGAGAACATAGTGAATTTATACAACACATGCAATATAATATATATTATCTTCGTGGAGAGTATTGATTGCTTATTCTCCATCGTCTCGCTTGCTGCATGTTTTAGAACGTGCATTAATTTACTATCCCGGATTTATGATTTTTTTCGACAGTTCAATTTCTATACTATAATTAAGTATATCCAACATATTTCATATTCAAGAATGTCTGTAACTTTTGCCTGTTACCTCTTCGTCAGAGACAGTATTATCCAAAAAGTAAAATATAGTGAGGGTCACTGTACTTTATGTTGGAAGGTTACTCTAAATAATTCAATAATTTGTAACATATTTTCGTAGGCAAACAATACAACATGTCAAGTATTTTGTCTGGCAATACGAAATTCATTGGTTTGACAAAACAAATGACTCACGAGACCTAACCTAAAAATGTATTTTGTTTGACCACATGAAATTTATTAGTACTAACTCCGAAAACTTACCTGACTATAGTCTTGAATTATAACCACAACGCAACACATAAAATAACTATTATGTATTAATATTAATACTGATATTAATTAATTATTAGTATGTTCAAATTTCACTACTTTCCAGTAACCAGAGCAGTGTATACACTGCTCTGCCAGTAACAGGCTCAGAAATCTAGTACAATTTCAAATGAACTCCAGTACCGACAAATTCATTCATTCATTCATTTATTTTATTCCATAGATCTTACATGAGCAATGAAGCTTTAAATGTGGAACATGTCAACATTTTACAATATTACAATTACAATTTTTACAAATTTTATAGTTTTACAATTTAGTAATTTTCTACAATTTTTACAATGTTGTACAATTTTTTTACATTTTGGCGAGATGTAGTGAGATGAAATGAGGTCCGAGGAATTTCAAAAATATTACCCGGCATTTGCCTTTTCGGTGGGGAAACCTCGGAAAAACCCAACCAGGTAATCAAATCAAAGGGGGTAATCAAATCAAAGGTGTTGATGCCAAGGACTTACACCATCCGGCTTCAGTCCCACGGCTGTGGAAAACCTAGGAAGAAACCAGAGTCCAAAGGGGGATCCAACCCAAGCCCGAACGCAGCTCCGGAACAGCAGCCCAGCGAGTCTGCCGACTGAGCTACATCGATGGCTCTACTAAAAGTATACAATACATAGCCAATCAGATTATTAAATTTACAAACGCAAGCGATCATTCATCAGTTGAGCTATATTATAATACAAAACAATTTAATTAAATTTAAGGCATAAACAATTCAACCAGTTGTGATATACAGAAATTGATAATACATATCATGCAAACTACTTCAAATTACAAACACAAACAATTTATCAGTAGAGCTATATAGATTACTATTCAATTTAAAGCATATACAATTCATCGGCCAAAACTATACAAATATGTACAATACAAAGTAGCATACTTTCATTAAGCTATACAAATTTGTGCAATTAATATCAAGTAGATTAATTCAATTTATAATCATAAACAATTCATCAGTTGAGCTATACATATTACCATTCAATTTACAATAGGTCTATATACAATTCATCAGTAGAGCTACACAGACTAGTAATCATTTTAAGAACATATACAATTCATCAGCCAAACTATACAAACATATACAATCAAATTAGTTCCATTTACAAACTTATTTTCGTTAAGCTATACAATTCATATGAAGTAGATCAATTCAATTGTCGATATTTGTCTCAGCTGCCAACATACTAGTTACAAAATCACTACCATTTGTAGTATTTGTCAGTATCAAAATTCGAAACGAAGTTGGCAAAAGAAAATTCAACCTGCAAACTAGAAAATCATCACAATCCACTAGCATAATTTGTAGTATTGGGGGAAAAATGATTAGGTTTCACCTTTAGGGTATGAAGTAAGCTGATCCGGACTATACTCAAATACGACTGTACTCCTCTTTCTTTCCTTTAGAACTCGTTGTTGCACTACTTTGAATACTCAAATTCTACGATTGTCTTTATTCCCATTGTCCTTCTAGACATCGATCTTTCATTGTGTCTTTCCATCTTGTTTCATAACTTTCCCTTCATTTCGTGTCGTTGAAATCAGTTTTCCTGATTAATGTTTCATTATCTATGCTTTGAACGTTTACTTTCATATTGTCTTTAGTGGTTAAAAATTATAATTGGCTTTCGAAAATATGTTCATCTTCAGTTAATATTTTAGAGCATAATTTATTATATTGAGTGAAGTTCCATTTTTATCTGAATATTAAAAGTGCGGTACCTATGGGGGAACAACTTACAAAACTCCGTTGGTCTGCGCATGCATCAATCTTAAAGAGTGACACAATATACTATTCACCTCCTCCTTCCTAATTGT
This sequence comes from Periplaneta americana, assembly GCA_025594305.2. Classification (NCBI taxonomy): domain Eukaryota; kingdom Metazoa; phylum Arthropoda; class Insecta; order Blattodea; family Blattidae; genus Periplaneta; species Periplaneta americana. Next base: position 97,559,109 of record JAJSOF020000019.1, read on the forward strand.
CAGCCAATAGTAGCGCGTACTGATAGCTGTGATGCTTCAGATGACTTGTCAATCTGTAGCGACAATGGTTCAGATTAATGGAGGGAAACTCCAGACTCAGCCTCCAGCACAGCGGTAAGGTTTAGTAACCTCCTACAACGGAGTTTTGCCAGTCGTAGGCATATAATACGATTACTTATTTAGCTATTCATAAAATGTTCGTCTCAAACTAACGTAATTTCTTCAATCTGTCATTTATTTCGGTTTGCATGCACATGACTTCATAAGGTAAACTGTAACAACCATAACTTTCAGAGGAAATGAGAGAATTGAGATTCTGATGATAGGCTAATAGGATTCGGCGACAGAAGACATGCACAACGAGAGGTATGCACACTTTTTAACCAAATCGGCGACTTATTTCCCAGTCATCTGTGAGTAGAATAGAAACAAAATTCAGAGAACATGGATATAGCAGAGACGTAACAAGATCATTTTCTGTTAATAATATCTTGTTTTATATTGCTTTCATCAATAAAACTGTTTTATAATAGAAGGGATAAGAAAATATTAACAATAAATGTTACCATAGTAACCACAACCACAGTGCTTCTGTACAAAACAAAAGAAACGTTCTTTGAGATGATATTAAAAAACTAAAAGGTACCATGTAAAAATTTTCTCGATGATGTCATAGCTAGACAATACTAGCACATTTTCTTTCTATAAAATATTTATTTCTAAATGCAAGGTTTGACAGATTTCAATTTTAATTACAATAATGCGTTACTTTTGAAAAAAAAACCTGCATATCTGTTGTATTATTGCTTGGAAATTAGGATAGTTTTTTTTTATGATACAAGTTCGTGAAGGTTCTCGTTTTGTGAAACGAGACTTCGCCTTTACGAATGTGTATCATACAATGTTTTTTCTACGATAGAACAAATATACATTAAATAAATATTTCAAGTTGGAGAGGTTATAAGATCGTGATATCATGGCTGTCTAAGCTCAGAACCATTAAGAAATAAGTATCCATGAAATGACAGCCAGTTTCATTCATGATTACGATTTCATGGCCGTCTAAATCGACCATAATCAACAAAACGGTTAGAAAAAGTAAATGTTACTTCTTGTTGCAGTGAGTACTACATGTAACTTCAGAATAATTAGGGCTAAAATGCTGATATAAATGTTAACCCTAGCGATACCAAGGTATTTTAAATAACATGCAATACTAACGGGGGGATACTTTGTGACCACTACAAAAATGTTTAATTTTGATCAATTGTTTGACATTTGTTATTAGCAAATAGTATGTACTACAATAAAAGGAAAAAATAAATGTAATTGCAAATTTTCAAACAGTTACTACAACATAACAGTCTGGAAAATGTTACGCATAACTTTCTTCACTCCCATTCTCCATACTGAACAGACCACAGTTTTACTACAAAAATGTCTAATTTTTTAATTTTTTTTTTTAAATTTACAATCAGAAAATAGTATATGTACTATAATGAAGGAGAAAAATTGAAATATCATTATATATTTTCGAACAATTACTTCAACAAAGAGGATATTTTTTGTCCAATTACACATATTTTCGTATTTTAATAAAATTATCAGTGGAAATGATTAAACAATAACACAATAAAATAGAAGGATTCATAACTGAAAATAAATAATATTTTCATATTTTTAATATATCAGTTACATATTTAAAATATAAATTTTGCAGAAGGTGTTACCAAAATACCTTCCCCCCCCCCTTGGGATTACTAGGATTAAATTTGGACGCTGATTACCAATAGTGATCCAAGCATCAAAAATCCGTTTCGAGATATTGGCCATTGAAATAAATCTCTCTTTTTTATTTTTTATTTTATTTGGTTATTTTACGACGCTTTATCAACATCTAGGTTATTTAGCGTCTGAATGAAATGAAGGTGATAATGGCGGTGAAATGAGTCCGGGGTCCAGCACCGAAAGTTACCCAGCATTTGCTCGTATTGGGTTGAGGGAAAACCCCGGAAAAAACCTCAACCAGATAACTTGCCCCGACCGGTATTCGAACCCGGGCCACTGGTTTCGCGGCCAGACGCGCTGGTTACTCCATAGGTGTCTCTTTTTTTCTAACATTTTATACAGGAAGTATTATAACATTCATATTATTACAAAAATAGCATAAATAATACCAAAAAAGGCTAACTGATTTTTAATAAGAGACCAGCAGTTGAATTAATATTTGAAAGGAAAATAAATAAATTTATTTTATGCAATAAACGAATTTTTGCTTATAAATAGCAGCAAAATTCAGATATCGCATTCTGATTTTTTTGAGTTTTTTTTCAAATTTGTGTAAAGTGATTTCATTTGTTACTTATTTGTGTTACGTGTAATATTTAAGTAATGAAAGATCGAGATAATGCATTAAATTTTACTTTAGGCACTGGTGTTTTGAAGATTTCACTTTAGGCACTGGTGTTTTGATAACAGATAACAGGTAAAATGCAACTTTACGCACTATCGCAGAAAATAGTAATATACGTTACAAGAGCGGTTTGTTGACGTTTTCATGTTCGAGGAAAAGATTGAAAAAGCGAAACGTAGTTGAGCTTTTTAATTTCCGAGAACATGAAAACAAACATACCGCTCGTGTATCGTACATTATTTTGGGCGAAGATCGTTTATTACATACCTGAAAGACGAATTTCTTATTAGTTGCAATGAAATCTCCATGTTGGTTTCTGTTCAATGACGGCAAATTTGTAAAACAAAAAATATCTATCTTTAAAATGTTTTCAACATTATTGCTTTAAAATGTTTTCTGTGTTTACTATACTCCAGCAAGTACTACCGGTGATATACGTCTGTCGATACTTTTTTTCCTCCAGTCCATAAATGCGAACTTAAAACAAACGGTAAGGTTATGTAATGATTTATTTTTCATTTTAATATTTTAACAATATTATTTATATAAAATATTGCAGTAATAACATCGGCATCTGGAATCTTGTTGATTTTTTCACGGCTTCCTTAATGTTACTTGCATCACGAATACAGTAACTTTAGTGGAGTTGTAGAGTTTACTTAATTTTTGCAAATATTTAAAAACAATAATTAACAGTGCAATTTAGGTGAAATTGCAGTGGTAAGTTTCCAATTTATAATTATTACTATATTGAACGTCTCTAAAAATAATATGTTAGAAGCCTAAAGCAGTAAAATGAATGTGGCGCTTAAGCGGTAAAAAGAGGGAAATTGTTACGTGTGTTAGATTGGGAATACTGAATGTGGAATTTTAGACTTACCGCGGATTGGTTTTGTACGGAAACCAAGCAAATACGCGCGATCTCGCACAAAGTGATTTACTTACTCTTTAGGCACTGGTGTGTTGAAGACTCACTTTAAGCTCTGATAACAATCGGTAAAATGCAACTTTACGCACTATCGCAGAAAAAAATCTTTGTATGTCTACTGCAAACATGAGTCCGGCACACCATACCACTAGTGCATAGAATTAATTTGACATTGCGCTTTTCCATCTAAGTCGTTTAGGTCTGCAAGTTCTGTGTTCTAGTTATAAGCTATCAGTTTCGACAAACAGAAAGTAATGCCTGTATTTCCTCGACCTGACCGAGTTGCAAGCTGTACGTGCTGGCTGCATTGCCAACTGCAATGAGATGTAAGTAACACTTCCTTGAAAGCATGTTGCTTCAGATTATGCTTCATATTTGCAAAGCAGCGTACCTGCATAATTCCAAGATCAGTGGACAATTTATTACTATCCAGTTTTATACAGTAAATTAAATGTTGTCAGTTATTCCTGCGTTAGTCTCGTGTCTTGTAGGCCTCCACGTCTTGATATTTATGCTAATAATATTTTGCATTATCTGCAAGCTGTGGGTTGTAGTAATTTCTTACACTATAGAACTAGGTTTCGCAGCATGTGTCGCATTGGGTAGGAGTTAAAGAATTGACTTAAACACACAAGACATGAAAGACTTCGTGTCGGGGCGTCAGACGCTTGATTGGCTCTGATTAATGTGATTATAAAAACATCTTCATACGCTGTTAAAGGTAAAAGAGAAGATGGGAACGATACGATAAAAGAACTTAAATGGGAAACTTTGGAAAACAGACGTAGGAAAACTAGAATAACATCATTGTATAGAGCACATCTAGGTCAGAAAGCATGGGTAGACATAACGGCTTGGTTAGAAAAGCCAACGTACTATGGTAGGAACGTTCATGATTTTAAAATCAAATGTAGGAAACAGAAAACGGATGTAGGTAAATTCTCATTTTTAAATAGAACTATAAATGATTGGAATGACCTACCTGCAGCGGTCTTTGAGGGCTGTCCTTCCTTAAGGAGATTCAAGAATAATTTTAAAAGTTGTGTATAAAGTGCAAATTAAAATTAAGGCGACATTTAACATTTAATTTTTAAGGTGACATGTATTTAATTAGCCTGACGAGTTACTTCCTTGGTTTGAATTGTAAATTATTTAAAAATAGCGTGTAAGTGGGTCTTAGACTAGAAATGTTTAGTTTAAATGTAGTTCTGTTTACAAGTACAGTATGCATAACGGTGTAATTATTTGACTTATTTGAACTGTTGTATCAGTGAAGCGAGGTGAGTCAGTGAAGTTATGGTTTTACAGTGCAGTGAATAGTTCCGATCAGTGATAATTTATAGCGTCAATGAAATGTGTTCTATAGTGTCAGTGAGATGTGTGCTAAAGTGTCATTGAAATGCGTCATAATGCCACTACAGTGAGTGAGATGAAAATAAAGTGAAAGACTATTGAAACTTATATAGGGCCTGTACATAATAATGTAGGTTGTAATGTAAAATTAGGTATTTTATTTTATGTTTTATTATTATTGTGTTAAATTATATTGTGTATTCTTATTGTATTGTGTATAAAATTGTAGGCCTATTGTGTATTGTATAATTGTATTGTGTATTGTAAATATTGCTTATCATTTCTTTATTATGTATTGTTTATATTGTGTATACCACTGCCACCGGGTGCATGCCCACTTGCAGTGTAAATAAATACATACATACAAAATTGCAAGTCGATAACGTGTACATTCGTCGGTAGTACAGTAAATTTGCGTTGTGTTGAACATATACACGATTAAGAACCATTTCATAAAAAGGTCTTGGCACGCAGGGTTAAAGCCACAGTCGCATTTGTCGCATTTTGCTACTCGACTTCAAAAAATGCAACAAACTTTCAATGTAAATGAGCAAAAATGCGACAATCACATTGGAGTTCAGAAACGAAGATGGTAATGGAGAAAATGAATCAGAAATGTGTTTGAACTAATCTGTATTTAAATGAAATGCTAATGGCATAGGCATTGTTCAAAAATGTATTTAGGAATAGATGTTCAGGAAAGGATTTCAAAGAGTTGGTGCAATTCATGTAAGTTAAGTGAACAATTTCTTATAATTGATTTATATAATTCCATCGCATACTGTAAATTGTGAGCGAGGATTTAATTGCATGAATCTTGCAGAAACTGGAATTAGAAACCGCCTTTTGATTCTAAACATACCTACGTATAATGATTTACGTACATAAGTATATCTAGAGTGTGATAAGATGGGTTAAAAGTAATACAACTCCATGAAAAAATTACACAACTTTTTGTTTCTGTATAGCCTACTTTATTAATTTTATCTTTCTGTAGAATTATTTTGTAATATTGCACGACCATTTCGTAATTTGCATAAATATAATTTTACGTTTGTGAATTTTTGCGACAATTATTTATTTTCTAGCTTAAACCTTGTTTGGGAGTCATAAAAATAGACTTAGGGTAAACTAGGGACTGTTGGACAGTCGGGCATGTTGGACACTTTGTACTTTAACGTGTTACCTCGCCACTTGTGGGCACCACACATTCATGACATCACATCTGGGGCTACTTCCGTCATTGACTTCTAGCAGAATGTGGTGCCCACAAGTGGCGAGGTAACACGTTAAAGTACAAAGTGTCCAACATGCCCGACTGTCCAACAGACCCTAATTTACCCTACAACGTGTGTGTTTGACTCAGGCCGGGCGCTCACCAAATGCAGCATTTTGTCTCGCAACGAAACATTTTATTGCAACATGTTGCAGACGTGTCTGTTGCCATAACATGAAATGAAATGCTCCTTACTTTGCAACGCGATGCAAAAGGCGATGTTGTGCTGACTGTCAAGATGGGTGTCTCGCAACAAATATTCTTGAGACATTTCTAACTGCGCATGCGCGGGGATATAAAAAAATATTGCGATCTGTTCCCTACAGCCCTTGAGAGTGCGTTGTAGATTCTGAAGCTGTGCTATGTTTGTTTTTTAGTGTTTGAAGTTATCTTAACCGGAATATTGTAGAGTAAATCTGGTAGAGATGGGTCACTTTTCTTTTAGTAGTCGGTATTTTGGAAATTTCACGTGTGCAGTATTATAGAGGAAATTATTTATTGAACACGTAACTATGAAAAAATCAGATATTAGCTGAAGTATAGCACACAAAAATTATTTTATATTTTCATGGCTGGGTCATTTGTCCCATAGCACTGTGGGTGAGATGGACCGAATAATATTATACAGATGGACAGGGAAAAGTTTCGAATATTTTATTAATTGATCTTAATAATTTAATTTTAAAGTAAATACTGTAATTATTTAAGATCAAATGGTGATTTAATATTAACTACAATAAATAGAGAATTGAATTTTATATATGATTAGTAATGAGGTAGGATTAAAATATGAGATTTTAAGCATGTTTGCATTTCAGTTTGTTTTTAATTCAGAGATTTCTTACCCTAGCCGATATTTATTTTTATACATAACTTCCTGTACGGGAGGGAACAATTTATTCTATGGACGCATACACTAGACATTGACACATTGTCTAATTGCTTAAATTAAATTGAATTTAATTTAATTTTGGGCCAGCCCTAGCCTGAGGTCAGAAGAGCGCAGGGGCCTCCACTCAGACATACACAGGAAAGATCATGTAACAAGGGACATCCATCTATGCCGGAGGCGAGATTCGATCCCACGAACCTCCGGACTGAGCAGCCTAAGGAGAGCGCGCCTTATACTGCGTAACCACCCGGTCCGGCATAATTTTAAGTTAAGTACTTGAATATTTTTTGTAATTAATTTTTTTCGGTAAGCTATGGAAACCCATCCGAGCCGAGTTGGCGGTTGTCTTATCGCAAGTCATATCTCAAATAAATGATATCACCACGTAATCAAAATTTAAAATGGGTAGGCCTACTAACAAACAGAAAGAGTGTTCTATGACATAGTGGATAGTCTTATTATCGATCGATAAACAATTTAATTGAAGTGAATAGTGATATAGGCTTCATTAATGACAACATGCTTTGCTGTCTATCGTAAAGAAATTTTATATTAGCTTGTTGGACTGCAGCGATAAAAATATGAAATGACTACGAAATATTTCGAGAAAAATTTAACCATCTACTAAACTGAAATTTTACTAGGAACCGTTTGAATGTAAATAGAGTCCGTGGCATATAAGCCCTGTGCACTCAATTCAGTGACTCCGTCACATATTTTCTACTGTCTTCTTTTCAAATTCTTATTCTATTACACGCTGTACAGATTTATTGCATACCAAGCTAATTGCATCGTTTGTGTTTTGGTGATAATTCAGAGGCAGAGAAAGATGAAATGGATCCTTAATCCTTTCTCAATGAAAGACCTTGACCTGTTCCGTCAGCACCAGCAACAGACCTTCAGAAATAGCTGGATTCTTCCATCACGTTGTCAACAGACCTTACGGCCATCGTAGTATATAATGCAGGGACATAAACAAAGTTAGGATACAAACCAAACGTCCACGAAGACGAAATAAATTTGCGCTTCTCTCATCTGGATTTAAAGCCGCTACACTATTTAAAAATGATGATGATGATGATGATAATGATAATAATAATAATAATAATAATAATAATAATAATAATAATAATAATAATAATAATAATAATAATAATAACCTTGATACAACAGATGTCAGAGCGACTAGAAAAAACTGTTTTGTTATATCAGGAATATTGCTGCATTTAGAGGTGATAAAATATTTCCCAAAGTTATGTTTTGAAGGAGAATATAGTAGAAATAAGATATAAAACAAAATTACATACTATGCACTATGAAACAACATTTAGTTACCATTTGATTACCCTATTTGAAGTAGGCCTATAAATTCATATAACATTCAGGCAGTTTTTTAAATCAGTAATTAAAGTATTCTGTTTTTTGTTCAACTTCGCTTCCTCTTGCTCGTCTCTTTTGTTTCTTTTTCCTCGTCTCTTTTTGTTTCCTATTGCTCGTCCCCTTCGCTCCCTCTGGCTCGTCTCCTTCGTTTCTTCTTGCTCGTCCCCTTCGTTTCCTCCCTCTTGCTCGTCTCTTTCGTTTCTTTTTGCTCGTCCCCTTTATTCCCTCTTGCTCGTCCCTTCGTTTCTTCTTGCTCGTCGCTTTCTCTTGCTTGTCCCTTCGCTCCCTCTGGCCCTCTGGCTCGTCTCTTTCGTTTCCTCTTGCTTGTCCCTTTCATTTCTTCTTGCTCATCTCCTTCGTTTCCTCTTGCTCGTCCCCTTCGCTCCCTCTGGCTCGTCTCCTTCGTTTCTTCTTGCTCGTCCCCTTCGTTTCCTCCCTCTTGCTCGTCTCTTTCGTTTCTTTTTGCTCGTCTCCTTTGTTCCCTCTTGCTCGTCCCTTCGTTTTTTTGCTTGTTCCCTTCGTTTCTTCTTGCTCGTCCCTTCGCTCCCTCTGGCCCTCTGGCTCATCTCTTTCGTTTCCTCTTGCTTGTCCCTTTCATTTCTTCTTGCTCATCCCCATCCCCTTCGTTTCCTCTTGCTCGTCCCCTTCGCTCCCTCTGGATCGTCTCTTTCGTTTCCTCTTGCTCGTACCTTTCATTTCTTCTTGTTCATCCCCTTCGTTTCTTCTTGCTCGTCTCCTTCGCTCCCTCTTGCTCATTTCTTTCGTTTCCTCTTGCTCGTCCCTTTCGCTTTTCTTGCTCGTCTCCTTGGCTTCCTCTTGCTGCTCCCTTCCTTTTCTTGTTCTTCCTCCTCGCTTTCTTGTTATTCTAATTTCTTGTTGTTTTTCATTGCATTTTCCATTTTTTTCGTTTCACGTTTATTGTCTACATATCTTATCTTAAGTTTGAGCATTTTCACAGCTAGCGCTGTCCTTTATTCCACCATTGTTGCTAAAGATTGTAGTTGTGGTGTGTGATTTGAAATCCTGTGATTTTGTCGCAGTGATGTATTTGCCACTGGTTGCGATTGTGGCATTAGTTCGAATATCACAGCTGCGAGAAATCATCATTTTCGCCCAAAAGTGACTCAGCGACGATGGCAACTGATATCGACTGTGATTATATTATATAACCATGTGTAACCGCTCGGGAGAATTCGGCAGCATTCACAATTGCCAAAAGTCAGCAGAAAATAAAGTACAGCTTGACGTGGATCATTATTTTCTGTCACAGCGACTTTGTGGTGTTATCATAGTTTAAAGCTGTAACGGAAAAAAGTTGTCACACCCTACTCACTAAAAGATTGGTACTGTTTTCATCACCACTATATTCATTAATCCTCTTTTAGTTGCTCTAGTTACAATTGATATTCATTAATCCTCTTTTAGTTGCTCTAGTTGCAATTGATATATTCATTAATCCTCTTTTAGTTGCTCTAGTTACAATTGGTATTCATTAATCCTCTTTTAGTTGCGCTAGTTACATATTCATTAATCTTCTTTTAGTTGCTCTAGTTACAATTGGTATTCACTAATCCTCTATTAGTTGCTCTAGTTACAACTGATATTCATTAATCCTCTTTTAGTTGCTCTAGTTACAATTGATATTCATTAATCCTCTTTTAGTTTTTCTAGTTACAATTGATAGTCATTAATCCTGTTTTAGTTGCTCTAGCTACAATCGATATTCATTAATCCTCTTCTAGTTGGTCTAGTTACAATTTATATTCATTAATCCTCTTCTAGTTGCTCTAATTACTGTTGATATTCATTAATCCTCTTCTAGTTGCTGTAATTACAGTTGATATTCATTAATCCTCTTTTAGTTGCTCTAGTTGCAATTGATATTCATTAATCCTCTTTTAGTTGCTCTAGTTACAATTGATATTCATTAATCCTCTTCTAGTTGTTCTAGTTACAATTGATATTCATTAATCCTCTTTTAGTTGCTCTAGTTACAATTGATATTCATTAATCCTCTTTTAGTTTTTCTAGTTACAATTGATAGTCATTAATCCTGTTTTAGTTGCTCTAGCTACAATCGATATTCATTAATCCTCTTCTAGTTGGTCTAGTTACAATTTATATTCATTAATCCTCTTCTAGTTGCTCTAATTACTGTTGATATTCATTAATCCTCTTCTAGTTGCTGTAATTACAGTTGATATTCATTAATCCTCTTTTAGTTGCTCTAGTTGCAATTGATATTCATTAATCCTCTTTTAGTTGCTCTAGTTACAATTGATATTCATTAATCCTCTTCTAGTTGTTCTAGTTACAATTGATATTCATTAATCCTCTTTTAGTTGCTCTAGTTACAATTGATATTCATTAATCCTCTTTTAGTTGCTCTAGTTACAATTATTGATATTCATTAATCCTCTTTTAGTTGCTCTAGTTACAATTGATATTCATTAATCCTCTTTTTGTTGCTCTAGTTACAATTGTATTCATTAATCCTCTTCTAGTTGCTCTAGTTACAATTATTGATATTCATTAATCCTCTTTTAGTTGCTCTAGTTACAATTGATATTCATGAATCCTCATTTAGTTGCTCTAGTTACAATTGATATTCATGAATCCTCTTTTTGTTGCTCTAGTTACAATTGATATTCATTAATCCTCTTCTAGTTGCTCTAGTTACAATTGATATTCATTAATCCTCTTCTAGTTGCTCTAGTTACAATTATTGATATTCATTAATCCTCTTTTAGTTGCTCTAGTTACAATTGATATTCATTAATCCTCTTTTAGTTGTTCTAGTTACAATTATTGATATTCATTAATCCTTTTTTAGTTGCTCTAGTTACAATTGATATTTCGAGAGTTCGAGACCCAATTGGTAAGTCGGAAACTGCGAACCACGTGGATGAACCTGAGAATGTAATTGCTATTGTTGAACCAGGCACTTCCGTGCGCCGCAGGTAGCGATGTGCCAGAAGTTCCGCCCATACATGCGCGGCGCCCAGTAGCTGCCGTGTTTAGGTGGCCCGGCCTCTTTGCACGATTTATATGGAATTATTCAGTGGCTGGCACGAACTGGTTTTAATCAACTTCCACCGGATTAAACGATCACGTTTCAAGTTGAAAGGGTTAAAGTAATTAGAAGATAAAGGTAGAAAATATTTGTTTCCAGAAGATAAAATGTAATTAGCACAATATGTTACCTTTAACGGAATTAAATTAACATGTAACACGTTCAACCACGTGTAATCACGTGCAGAAATCCATCTGGTGCGAGGCGAGATGGTTCACCAGACTGATTAGTACAATTAAATTAATTGTGTATTTTTCTTCAATTTAAAGTGTTGCTACACAAAGAAGAATTTAATTTCACAAGATAAGGAAAGAAGTGTCAGTAATACTTAAAGAAAGGTACAAATGTAATATGTTGAGGACTCTTAACTGTAAATTGTGCCCTAGTAAGAGACAGCTTCTTCAACGTAACTTTCATCATGGTTCTGGTTTTCACTCTCATTTTCTTGTCAGATACATCGTACCTGGACGAATACGTCTGGAACTTGGTACTGAATATTGAGCACTCATCTTTATCTCTTTTCATACGAAAACAGAACGTTCAAAGACACTTTTCCTGTTTTCGTGACTTAAATGTGAGAGAAACGTAGATTACCGGTACGTGTATGCTTAATATCAAATCACTAACTTGAGTAACTGGAAGAAAACATCCAAATCAAAAGGCGAAGGCAACCAGACCAAAGAAACGAAGTCAACTAAATCAATGAAACTAAATCAACCGCAACGACGAAACCAAATTAACCGGGCCGATAAAATTAAATCTCCCTAACCAGTTAAACTGAATCATCCGGACTAACTGAACTAAATAAACCGAATCAACTACACAAAATCACCCGGACCAACTAAACTAAATCACTCGTATCAATTAAACTAAATCATCCGAACCAACTGAATTAAATCACGAGAACTAACACAACAAAATTATCAAAATCATTGAAATTAAATCAACCGAACCAACTAAACTTTATATCCAGAACTATCGAAATTAAAATACACTAACCAACAAAACTAAACCATCCGAAGTAATGGTAAGAAGTAAGAAAAACCAGTGGCACAAAATCATCAAATGGAGTAAAGCATCTTACAAAATCGTTATTGTTATTGCGGAGGCAAATACTCTATGTGGAGTTCAGTCATTTCTACTGTAAGCCTTTAAAACGTTCAGCCCCTTTTAGCGAAGAGGCACGAGAATTACTGGCACTAAAGAATCTGTTAAGTTAAATTAAGACTTACTGCAATTACTATCTTCTCATCATCTGTATGTACAGTAGTTCATGCATATTGGAAGAAGCGTTAAATTGATAAATGCAATTACAATCACAATCATCTCATCGTTTCTGGCCAATTTCTGTATTTGTAATTACGGTTCCGAATATTTCTTCGTCTCTGAACAGTTTCTAATAAAGAAAAGCAATAAATAATGTCAATTATTTTTTTTATAACTTTGTTATATTAAATTGACAATACAGTGATGGTATAATATATGAGGGGATCAGAAGCAAAGGGGTACAAGTGATATTTCGAAGAACATAAGTTAAGTGGGTCCAGGGCAAGCTAAAACTTTAAAAATTTTAGTGGCAAAGGGATACATCTTTCAGTCACATCACACACTAAAAATTGAAATAAAATATTTCACGGAATTTATGAAATCTTATGTACTTTGAGCCACATTTTCCCACAAATAACTTAAGTGCACTTATATCCCTTTGCTTCTGACCCCTTCATATATAAGACATCTTTATGGTTTAGTTGAGACGATAAAAACAAATACTATCATTTCATTGTATAAGAATAGTTTGTGCACAACATTATCTATGAATATTACAGTGAATTCGTAGTATATAAATTGTTTCTAAAGTTGTATCAAAGATGTTAAGCGGAGAAAAATAATTACAACATTGACATATTTTAATAATTTATGTAGTCTAACAAAAGTAAAGAATCAGCGATTAACACTCATTTGTTATTCTGTGCAGTTTAGTAGGGATTTTGATACACAATCTTACCAACAAATCTGATTTTTTATTGCTCTAAATTTATTGCAATAGCTAACTAATCAGGCGTCTGTACGGAAAATCTAAAATTATTTTTGATTATTTCAGGACTAAAATACATTTAGTTATCTTGATTTTCGATTCCTACCTACTGAACTCCTATAGATAAAATGAGTAATATTTTACCTAAATTTAATCATTATTCAGTTAAGAGCTTCAATGCCTAGACCAGGGGTCGTCAGCACAGAGCACACTGGGGCTAGTCTCCCTTACCCGCGGAAAACGCAGTGCACTAGGGTGCACTCCGTAGCTGCTAGCGGGTATGCTGTCTATCTCTCCCTGTTGCACGACAGTGCACACGGGACAGCACCGCGTACCCTTTGCACATTTCAGCGAGTGCTGACGACCACTGGTCTAGACATTCATCTTTTGACCGTTCACAATTTTAAACTGTAAAAAAAAAAAAAAGAGATACAGGACGAAATAAAACTAAGTGACCGCCACTCTTATCATCTCTCATTGCCAGCTCTCGTGAATAACGTTCTTGTTGAATAATTTCGAGGGAAAAATTGTTCCGGGGCCGGGCATCGAACCCGGGACCTTTGGTTAAACGTATCAACGCTCTCCCAACTGAGCTACCCGGGAACTCTACCCGACACCGATCCAATTTTTTCCTCTATATCCACATACCTCAAAGTGGGCTGACAACCGTCAAGCAACCAACATTGAGTGCACACTAACTCTGTGTGACTTAAATTGTGGTTTTCTGTAACGTACAGTGACGTGTATTATGCAAATTAAGCTTTCAGGTAATTGGATCGGTGTCGGGTAGAGTTCCCGGGTAGCTTAGTTGGGAGAGCGTTGGTACGTTTAACCAAAAGTCCCGGGTTCGATGCCCGGCCCCGGAACAATTTTTCCCTCGAAATTATTCAAATTGACTTTACAGGGAGTTATACCTGAAAACTTAATTTGCAACGTTCTTGTTGTCTTACGGCACTACAGTCTGGCAAATGATTTATTCATGTAACGAATAGATTATTTATTGAAGTAAATGGTAAAAATCGTACCTGAATTTCAGGTAAATTGCTCAAAAAACTTCCCTTGCGTTCTATTGCAGTGATGTATAAAGTTCTGGGACACTCGCTGAAGGTCATCCTCTCTATTAATTCGTTGCATGTACAACATTCATTCTTATCGAGAATGAAACAGTTTCTCGACACTTATTAAGTAATTTAACATAATATTTCGATGGAAAGCGTCGCCGAAACTTTATTAAACACTACTTGTGTGACTTCTTCAGTAGATATTTCATTTAACGAGAAAATGCGTTGCTGTACTGTGTATCTAACCATGTTTAAAACTACGTATTTCTCAATAGAGTTCAGACAGCTGACTGAGATTGATAATGTAAAGTGCGAACGTCGTGCAACAACTGATAAGGAAAAGTCACACTTAAGTTTTTGATGAGGCGTATTTTGTAAATTTAAAATATCTCTCATTAATAACAGGGACAGAAAACACGTCGAACATTTATTTGTCTTTCGCCCATTTATGTGCGTGGCATGATTTGGAACGAAAACTAGGTTAGTTACCAACTATAATTATACTCAAATTATCCCACGTATGTAAATTGCAATTTACTAACAACTGTTAATGTTACGGGTATATTTACTTCATTCATTAAAAACATGTTCCAAATATGTGTAAAGTATACATGCATGAATTTGGTTACTGTATCACAGCTAGTTCCTCAACAATATTGCTTTGAATGTGAGCGTCATTTCATAGACTGTAAATAAAAAAAAAAAAATTTACCAGTGTGATCAAGACAAATTTTTAACACTCCTTGATAGGCAATTGTGAAATATAAAATATATACAGGGACATCATTTTATTTTTACTTCAATTTTTATTGTACCTGAGTTTTTTAATGTACTTCACTCCCACCCCTTCTACTAATGAAGTTCAACCGTCCTCCACATAGATCCAAGACGCATATACAGTCACAGTAGCCTTACGGTCATAGTAAACAGTACGTTCCAAAAATATGTTCGCATTTTCCAGTGACGAAAGAGCTTTCAATATTGCATCATATTCCATTTGCCTAGTCGCATCCCGGTTTCCCCCACCTGCTTCTATTCTCCTCTCTGTAAATGCTAGTGGCTGGGCTGTCTTAGCTCTTTTCTCTGAGAACATTAATTTCTGTTAGGAATTGGACGTCTACGTAATATTATACCCATACAATTGTTTAAAATAACTTAAGTAAAAGGGCCTCGTTAAGTAATTAACTGTCACGTGATTTCCCCCCTTTCTACTACCCTGCGACGTAACCACTTGGACGGACAGTAGATAGCATGTCTGAGTAATTTTATCTTTTCGGATCGGACAGAAGTGAAGATTGAATTTACAGTACGTAAGGTCTCTTTTAAAGAGACTGACACGAAATATGAACCTGGTAATCGGAATTACGTACAATAGTCTACAGTGGGATAATATGCACATTAGAACTGAAGTCTGTATCGAAATGAACGGCCACCATTTTCAAAAATGTGTTTAAATATCCATATTATGATTATTTTTCAATTTAACTTCATTTTCTATAGTGTACGCTAATGTGCAGTAGACAATATAATATACACTGTATAATGAATACATCCGCATGGAAAGCTCATTTTGTGAGTAAAAACACACATTTTTAATACTGTAATGTATTTTGATTAAACAAAAACCTAACGAAAATTATCAAACTCAAAATCGCGATATTTCCTAGTTTACGTAAATGGATGAACTACTTTTCTTCCCTCCTATACCTAGTAAAGTGATTTGTTTGTATATTATGCCAGTATCATCGAACTCCAGTCGTGGAACGGGGTAGCAAACGGTGTTTCCGGTTCTTAATCGTTGATCAAAAGGTATAGCCAGGTTAATATTAGAAATGTTAGTAAAAATAAAATGATGTCCCTGTATTAAATTGACATGTGTTTAAAGATTAGGTAAAGTTTTATTCGATAAATTGTAACTTTTACCCAAATTACCCCACTGTACTCAAATTACCCCGACCCATCCTATTTAACCTTTTTGCAAATCATTTTATGTTACGAATCACAGTGTCATTGAAGTGTATATAAATATAGAACATTTTCATTCATGAAGTTGATGATTTACGATAGTTTACAATTAACAGAATAATAAAAAATACTTTCTTCCGACAATTTCCCATACTGAAAACAATTTTCAACCGTAGTTGTGTACCTCTGTAATAGATAAATTGCATAGTGAGATTATCTTTTTCTTTTTAAAAGCGATGCACTACCCACAAATAAAGCAAGGTATGTACAGTTTTACAATATTGGCCTAAGGACCGATCATTGAGGTACCCTTCTAGTTGTTGAAGGGAGATGAATTGTTGAATTGAAAATAGTAGCCATGTTTTCGATGGAGAAATACAGGTGGCAGCGCCTTGATGATTACGTAACTAGAGCAAGAACTGGAAGTAGAGCACCGCGGAAGGAGTGCTAGAAATTCCAGCGACGGCTCACAGAGGGAGCTACAAAGCAAATACATACGAGTTGTTCCTGCTCATTTAATTTGATCATACTGCAAGAGATGGCGACACTAATCTCTGATGCAAATTTATTTCTCATTTGCACTATGAGATAACGGTAGTAATACGATCTTTATTATGTCGGAATTTTGTAACTGGTCCAAAACCATAATAATAAATGAAATATAAGAATAGGAGTTGGCGAAGCATAAAATTACGAGTCCTGTGTAATTCTTAATTAATTCCATGAATATAATTAATATAATTGGTTTTGGCCGAATACTTCTGCCACCCCTGAACGCTATATACACCCCTGTTTCCGCCTACGAAAACATTAAATACGTCCCACATGTCTCTGCTACTGTTTGGGTTGCCCAAGCAAAAATGAACGGCTTAAGTCAAACATTCTGCATATTACAAAGCGAAAAAAAATGCTTTATATATTAAATACTGGTTAATTAATTTTTTTAATTGTATTATGCATATTTCTAACAGTAATTTGCATTTTCTTTTCTTGTTTTTTTTTCTTCATTTGAATTGATTAGAATGCCGCTATTTTAAATCAAAGATTTGGACGGCTATCAATATGATGATACTACCATGATAATTTAATTTAGTAGTCTGACCTAATATTTTGGGTTTGCCCTGCGTCACAGAATAGCTCACAATAAAATTTAAAATGAAAAATTATATAAACAGGTTTCAGACAAAAGTGAATAAGACATAAGAAAAAAAATAGAACCAAGTGTAATTTAAATTGAATACACCATAAAGATGCTGACGAAATATCGCTACAGAAAATTTTATTATGGTTGTGACGATGGTATTTTGAAATTTTGAAGATCTCTCGTCAGCTTGTATTTTTCCCTCCACTTTACAAAGGCTTTCGGGATGGTGCCTCTCGCTCCGAACTGTGAGTTTTTCTATGTTGTATTTCGCCGATAGGTACTGAATCGTGGGCTCGTAGATTTTCTTTTCCTCTCCGTTCACTTCAGATGGTTGAATGGCTGAGATTTCAAATCTGATGGTAGGATCAATTATTTCGGCTGTCTGTTTATTCCTATTTATAGCTATTATTCATTAAAAAGATAACATAGGCTAAACTCTCGATTAAACTCTGTCAATTGAAATAATAGAAATAATATTGTTACTCAGTCATGAATATATAAACTCCCTAGTAAATAAAAAATATATCTATGTTATCTTACTCAATTAAGAAGTAAATTAATCAATTTATTAAAAAAATGGCTATTAAATAAGAATTTTATCAAATAATGTTTTTATTTATGATAGATACTTACAAATAAATATCAACAACATTCTCTTAATTTATTCATGTGTAGGTCTTACAAACAAAGAATCATACTTTGTCCCATTGTGAATGCAAGCCTTGGAATTAAGTGTGGTGTTCCAAGACACAGGGCTGAGTTGAAATTCCTATGAGTTAATTTTTAAAGGACAGACAATTTCGTAATAGTCGTAAGCGAAAAGAATTTCACACATATTGGGCGAGTCCATGTGAAATCGACCGAAAATTAGGAAAATTTACCTAACAATTTTTTAATTTTTATTATATTTTTTATATAATTAGAGTAGAAAGAGATTGATGTTTTTGCAAAATATGGCATCACTAGGTCTAATAGTCTTTTTTACAAAAACATCGCTAAATTTACCGTATATGAAGAAAATTGAGTTCTTCATGCAGCTATAGCTGCCGAACTCTTTAAAAATTGAAATTTCAACAATACCTTATTTTAAAGCTCTTAACTTCCCCAACATATTGATTTCTAAAACATATTCATTGTTGTATAATAGTAAGACAGTCGATTTAATTCGTATTTGAATTATTTCTCCATAAATAAATTTAAAACTAAAATATGGCAATATCGCAAGTTTTCAGGGCTAGTTAATGCAGTTTTCAGATTTTTTATTCAAAGCATACAAGCACAGAAATAAAATATTTTTAACCGGAAATTAAGTTCCTTATACCTGATTTGTACGCCACCGGCGTAACTCAGACGGCTAAGGCGCTTGCCTGCCGATCCGGAGTTGCGTTCGGGGGGAGGGGGTTCGATTCCCGCTTCGGCTGATTACCTGGTTGGGTTTTTTCCGAGGTTTTCCCCTACCATAAGGCAAATGTCAGGTAATCTATGGCAAATCCTCGGCCTCATGTCGTCAAATATCATCTAGCTATTACCAATCTCATCGACGCTAAATAACTTCGTAGTTGATACAGCGTCGTTAAATAACAAAGTGAAATAAAAAATCTGACTTGTACCCCATCAGAAAACAAATCAAGACTTTGCAGGCGGGCATAACTGATATAAAAAATAACCTCTGTCATATTTTTTCCGGACTTGAGGCTTTCCCGGCATTGATATGATATAATTATTCTCCATATTTTTTCCGACTTGCAGCTTGTTGCAGTGACGTTAGGAGGTGATTGTGGGTGGTCCGTGGACCAGATGTCAGTGGTGACTTTTGTATTTAGTAGGGACAACTTTTATATTATTTGTTTCTTTACTGAAATATTCGTGCTTTTAAATTTACACAAATTTGTGTTTTATTTTAAACTACACGCTTATGGCTGAATCTTGACTCTTAAGGGGAGATGATGGATATTTTTAAAAATGTTTTCTTATTTGGTGTAAAATATTAATTTTTTGCATGTAGAGAGCTCATGGCTATAGCAACTCAACAAAATATAAATATTTTGAATAAATTATTTGGGAGGCAGATTTGAAAAAAAAATGTACCCAATGCAGGATTTTACTAAACTCGATATATCTAAGCCATTTTTAAAGATACATTCAAACATTATGTTTCAATTTATTTGTAAAAGCACGCTCTACAAACTGTCTGTAACAGAATTTTGATATTAGTTCCTACATTTGTAAAATAAACAATTAAAATTCAATAACATTTTTTTTTATTTTCTTTCTTGCAAACAGAGAGACTTATTTTTAAAATGATATCAATTAGGGAAATTCCGTTACAGAGAAAAGTTTCCTAGTAGTCTAGAGAATGTGTATTCTAAATTTCATTCATATATCTTTAATAGTTAAAAAATTATATCGATTTTTGTCTGGCTATGTAGCAAAAAAAATAAAGTTCCAGAAACAGCAATCAAAGTGGTTGTGATTTAATAATCCAGAGTGCAGGAACTTTAAAAATGGCGTCTCAACATCCAATAAGGGCACAGATACCCACACAATGTTATACAATGTATTCCACACACATCACAGAGTATTTTAAAGAAAAATTTGGTTTTAAAAAAAATGAAGTTCCGGAAACAACAAACAAAGGTCGTTGTGATTTAAAAATCCAGAGCGCAGGAAGTTTAAAAATGGCGCGTCAACAACCGATAAGGGCACAAATACCCACAAAATATTATACAATGTATTCTACACATATCACAGAGTATTTTAAGGAAAAAAATTGTTTTTTGAAAATTTACTCATTTTTCACCAAAAAAATACCATCCTCTTCCCTTAATTCACCGTAACTCGGAAACCAGTAACAAATGTAATATTTTAAAATATCTTTTCACAACTAAAAGTTAGATTAGATTAGATTAGATTTATTTATTTAAAAGATAAGGCCGTCAGGCCTTCTCTTCTACCAGGGATTACAACTATAACATGAACAATAAGATTACAATTAATATTAAATTTACAATTACAATTACAATAAAAATTAAAGTACGACAAGAATACCTGATTAATGAAAGCTAGACATTTTATTAAGTTAAGAACAAAGAATATTTTTGTATTTACTAAATTACAAATTAAACCTACAATAACAAAATTCTATAGTGATGAAATTACCGGATATTGAGATATTTTGTAGTAGATTAAAATAACTATTTACAAGAAACCATGTCTGAACGAGTCTCAATTACTGACCAAGTGCCTAGTAAGTTTGCGTTTGAATTGAATTTTATTTCGACAGTCCCTGATGCTAGCAGGTAACGAATTCCAGAGTCTTGGCAGGGCTATTGTGAAAGAGGATGAGTATGAGGATGTGCGATGGGATGGTATTGTTAGTATTGTTTCATGGCGAGAGCGTTACTTTGTTCTGATCAAATTTCTGCACATTTAAAGGATGAAACTAAAATTCTTTCAATAATTTATTATTACAATACACTGCTCTCTTAATTGACTGAACATATTGGGAATTAAATCAATGGCTTTCTCAGGACACGTTATGCAATGTTTTATATACAAATATTTTTATCTTGGAAAAGAAGCAAAAACGATCAAAATTGTATTAAACTTTTTTGTTTGAAATATCTCAAAGAATAACCTCCTGAAATTAATGACACTGCTTAGGTTCGCCCTGTATGTCTTTGAGTTGCTTGTTTAGGCAACTGTGATGAGGACCAAAGGTAAGAAGTTTGTACCGAAACTGTTCAATTGTGTGAGCTTGGACTATAATCTACCGAATGAACAGTAGTGACGCAGCACTCATCACCAACAAACCAGCGAAGCAAACATGTATAGTCGGGTGGTAACCAAACTTGTCTTTGTACCAATGATCCATGGTCTCAGAATAAGAAACAAAGTTAACAATTTATTAACATTGTGTAAAAAACAATTGACATTTACATTCTTCGTAATTTTCAATATAAAATGATTTACTTTTACTTTTATTGGCTTTCCACTTTACAGCAGTTCGTCTTTGATTCCTGCTTTCCAGAGCTTCCTATTCTCCCACTGTCCCTCTTCCATGCCCCTCTTCACTATGTATGTGTGTATTCCTTCATACCATGTCTTTCTAGCTCTTCCACGCTTTCTTCTTCCTGGCGCGGTCCAATTGAGGATACATTTAGTCCACCGTTCCTCCGACATCCGTTGTACATGTCCATACCACTGTAAAGACCTATTTTCTATTTTGTCCATAACAGCTTCATTTGCATCCATTTCTTCCCTGATATATGTGTTTCTTATATGTTCTAGTCTGGATATTCTCATACTTCTTCGCAATCCATCGATTTCTGTCGCCAACACCTTTTTCTGTATTTTTTCACTTATTGTCCAACAATCAAAATATGAATAATTTCGAGGGAAAAATTGTTCCGGAGCCGGGTATCGAACCCGAGACCTTTGGTTTAACGTACCAACGCTCTACCACTGAGCTACTCGGGAACTCTAACCGACACCGATCCAATTTTTTCCCTCTATACCCACAGACCTCAAAGTGGGCTGACAACCGTCAAGCAACCAACTTCGAGTGCACACTAACTCCGTGTGACTTAAATTGTGGTTTTCTGTTAACGAACAGTGACGTGTATTATGCAAATCAAGATTTTCAGGTATAACTCCCTGTAAAGTTGATTTGAATAATTTCGAGGGTCTCGGGTTCGATACCCGGCTCCGGAACAATTTTTCCCTCGAAATTATTCAAATCAACTTTACAGGGAGTTATACCTGAAAATCTTGATTTGCAATCAAAATATGTAATAATATATATCCAGGCTTTTTACAATTAACAATAATGTATATTTTCAGTTTATCAGAAATATACTTTTTATGTTCAGAAAAATAATATTTGTACTCTGAAAACGTTTGTTCTACGTCTCAAGATGTAACTGGAGCAAATCTGAAATATGATACAGCATTTCTTACTGTATCACCAAGTGAGTGAATCTAATAGTGCATATCGTATATGACACATCACATTAAACCCATAATTACTTTCAAGAACACTTTAATGACTATTGGGATTTTGGTGTACTGTATATATTTGAACAATAATATTATCCTTCCACATCTCAAGGCGTCAGTCATTTCTACAGTATATTTCTGGACTGCAGTAGAGTGACTGCTACAGGCAATTGTTTGAAGGTATATTGAAACATACCAACATCGTATATAGGTCGAAAAGGCACAAAATTATGTCTATTTTGAGTCAAATTTTGGAGTAAAATGTTTCTCTTGATTGTTGTATTCTATTCTATATAACTATTTCGTAGCAAATGTTCCTGAAATAATATTAGTTTTTTTACATTGTATCAGTTATACACATTGCATAATTTGTAGCTAATAGGTTTCTCCATTTATATGATTACCAGTAAATGATAAAGTCTGCATTCAACTTCCTGTGATTGGAAGATTTAAATTCTGTCATGTTACAAACTGTTCATTAAACTGTACAACTACACTGCAAATGCTAGTATGTAATAAAACTGCTTCTCGAGCATATACTGAGAGTTGTTTATGTGAACAGAGTAGGGGAGTAGTGGGTACAGTGAGACACAAAATATTAAGACATATGTATGCAAGTGAAATTTCAAGTATTTTTAAAATCAAGTGCAATAGAAATATATATTAAAACATGGAGTACAACAATACATAAACAGAAATGTTAATAGATAAAGGACATAATATACAATGCGTGTTTGTCAAAAAAATGCAAATGTCTCACTGTTACCATTCAGGAGGGTACAGTGAGACACCACAGTGTCTATTAACGGGCATTGAAATGATTTACATTTATTTCAAAAGAAAAGAAAGCTTGCTGTCTCTTTATCTTGCCATGTTCTGTAGACTTATTTAGAATCATTTTGATGTCTGACTTCGAAACCATTGAAACATCTGGAACATTTGGAAAAGTTAATTTTCCAGTACTTTTCAAACTTTTGCGAAAAAATAAAATGAATTTTTGGTGACAACAAAGCTTATAATTATAAGAATTTAATGTAATTCTTTATTATTTTTTAATATTTTCTTAAATTTTGTGAATAATTTTTTATTTAAGAAACCATTAAAATGTAATGTATCCATTATTTTAAGCTACAGTTCCTAAATTGGTTACTAGTATGTTCATTTTTAATGTTAGTTACCGGTAAATGTAATATAGTTACTGTCTATTTTTGCAAATCATTGGTAAATGGGAACAATGAGACGTCTCAGTGTACCCTTCAATGGCATGTCTCACTGTTCCCTTTACGCATAGTTCGTTTAAAAATGGCGCCATCACTTCAACATCAAAACAAGAAAGACGAAAATTTGCCAAACATAACGTCAAACACCATAGTATTAGGTAGCAAAACATTAATATTTCTATTTCATTTGTATATCCAATATAACCTTCATTAAACACAAGCCAAAATTTTACTTCTAGAGTGAAAAATTACGAAATAATTTTTCATCACTCACCTTTATAACTAGAATCAAATCGAGTATGAAAATACTGTTACTTTACTCATGCAACATACAACTCCACTGTTACAAACATTCCAACATCAAAATTTACAATCTAATAAAAAATGCCTCACTGTTCTCCCTGTCTCACTGTACCCACTTCTCCCCTATAGTTTTCACAGAAGATAACTAGTACAATACAGCCGAGATGTGCTATATACGTGGCTGCAGTCAACCTGAAATCTGTGTTTTGGTACGAACTTCCTTGCTTTAATGAGTGCAATCAGAGATGCAGATTAATAGACCATTTTAAATTAGGTCTCCCACAAGATGATTGAATTATCACTCATCGAAAAGTCTCTATTTGTGCCACGAATGTCTGAGAACACGGTAAGTTCTCTTAACCATCGAATATGTTATAGAGGAAGTAATACAATGCCCCATTAACTTCTATCCACAGTATTGGCGCAAGGATTCAGATGACTGAAGTAGAAACAGTATTGTTAAATTGTGACGTAATTCGTAACTGTATTACATATATTTTACTGTCACGTCATCATGATGTATGATGGAGCAATGTCCGGCAATAAATGTATACAATTACTTGTTTCCGAAGCTTTCTCCTTGAGAATATTGTTGGAATTTAATGACAAAGCTTGGAGAACTGCGGACAGCGTGGCCAGTGTATTAACTCACTGTTACAGAAGCCGCTTTTACTGCTGTAGTAGTTTCCTTATTTCTCGGAATTGTCTCCGTTGTTGAACAAGAAATGTTACTAGTTGGAGAAACAAACAAGATTCTGGTGTATGCATTTAACTGTACAAACAAGTTGATTTGGATACAATCGAGATGGTATCAAACTCTAGTCTAAGACAACGACTACAACACAAAGGATGCATGTTTACTGCTGTCGAGACAGAATAGTGTGTAATGGAACTGTTGTTAGGTATCACAAATCAACTGCAGAATTTCATCAATAATCAGTATTTATTTAAGAAGTACATAAAAACATTTCATTTGTACATTTCATTGTATTACACATTTTCTTTTACCAATTTTATAAGCCTATCTACAATGAAGCGACTTACAGGATGTTAATGTAAATACGTAACACAATAACATATGGCATTATGATACACAACATGATTTGTTGTAATTCTGATAAAATAAACGAAACTTTGTTGTGTACAACATTTAGAAAGCCAACGTTTCGTTTATTGTATCTTCTTAAATATGACATAACGATTCTTCTAGTGTTGTTTCGAAATGGAATACATATTTACACACACGAAGTTCAGATAAAAGCATGTATAAATACATTCCATTCGCCAACAATTAAAAAAATTATTACCTAGTAATTATAATTATGTACAAATATGAAAAGTTACAAGGTTGGCAACGGTGTATCCATTCGAGGTCTTGATTTCACAAGGCGAATATATGAACAATTGCAATATTTTCCAGAGGTGATGAAAACAAAATGATTGCAGTCTTAGAAAAGATCCCAAATTTTGAGATTTTTGTACTAGTAAAAGGTATAAGAACGAAGACTGAATGGAAAGATTAAGACGTAAGATGATGGAAATATTATGGGCAACAACGATATAAAAATGCATATGTGCTATTAGTAGGCCTACTACAGTATTACTTTATTAATTTTGTTCCGTACTGTTAGCTTAGATGGTACGAATATGTTAAGAGTTATCACGAATGATGTTCTAGATGATAGATAGATGTGCAGTAGCTAAACAATTAAATTAATATTGTTGCACCATAATCCATAGATGACCATACTAGTTCTATAGTATTCTATTGTTCGATTGGCTAATGTTCTTAACCGATTATGGAAGCACAGTAAATATATGATATCAATTTCTAACTTAAGATTATAATTGCAAATTTATTTTTAATTTACTGTAGAGCTTTCGTAATTGGTATTTTCTTAAATTAACCTATATACTCTTATTTTTTGTTGTGTCCTTAATAAGATTATTTTTTGTTTATTCTTATACTGATGTTTCTAAAGCATACTATCGTGATGAAAATATGAATACTATAATCGCCGTCTTAATTTCCTCTGAAGCTGATGAACTAAAATCTTCATATTATATGGAAAAGAAATGCATGAAATTGAAGTACAAAATAAGTAAAGCGTGAGAAACTGAAGTGAGTTATGTGCTTGGAGAGTGAATGGAATGTATCCGGCATCTAACGGACACCCCGCTGCCAACAAGTCATGATGATGAGCTGCGAATCAGTCAGGAGTCTTCACCGGGTTCCGTTAGTGGTAATATCCTCCGTAGACGGGGGCCTTGACGATGGCAGGGGCTGCCACGGCCTTGACTACGGCGCCGGGATGGACGGAGTGTCCGCTACGGTGCACCACGGCGTTGAAACCGTTGTGGGCGTCGGCCGTGTAGGACACGGTGCGCACGGTGCCGTCGGGCTCCACCAGGCTGTACTCGCCCTTCACCACATCACCGTCGCGCTCCTCCCATTGGCTCTTGATGTCGCCGGTGTGGGCGTCATTCACTCCGTAGTTGAAGCTGTACTTCGGATACGACTGTGAACAAGCAAGAAGATAAAAACGTGAAGAAACTTGATAGCAGATTTTTCTTGTACGTTGATTTCCTCTGTCGAGGACATATAGGCCTACCTAATGTTATCGCGGACAGGAAAGTGATTTTATTAGAAGATGAAAGATGGGTGGAGCAGAGAAAAACTCTCTCCGGCACCGGGACTCGAACCCGGTGAGGCTTAATGACTAAAACGTCAGCACGTAGAGCTGAAAACCCGGGTTCGAGTCCCGATGCCGGAGAGAGTTTTCCTCCGCTCCACTCCACCCATCCATCATATGGTAACGCAGAATTCCTGCACTTAAATATCATATGTACTTCGATACATCTCAATAAAATCACAGTCAGTATATACAGTCATGAAGCTCAATACGTAGTACATATGCATCCATAGATAGTTGCTAACCACTAGCAGTCTTACTAATAAACCGTGTATAGTTTTTATACGAGACTTATGCAGAGTTGAGACAGAAAATGTTACTAATAAACCGTGAATAAGCTATGGACGTATAAACAGGCTATAACTATACAATGGGAATTGCTTTGCAGTAGTTATATACACGAAACCCCTTGTTTAAGCGTTGTATATAGGGAAAAAAATGGCAGCCCCTTTAACAGCTGTTTGTATCGACTGTCATTTTATGATGATGTTTACCTTGTAACCACAGAATAACAAACCAAAGATCGTAGAATTATTAGAATAATATTGCTGTAGCTTGTACTCTTTGACCAAAATGTAGTGTGGTAATCGATTAGAGCCAGTTGTACTATCGATATTTAACACGCCACACTAGAGCGCTCTACCGGATCCAGTACAGAACCTCAGATATTCTATTACCTTTCGTAACGAAGTAATGACGAAACTATGACGTAGCTGTGTAACAGTTATACTGTTATACACGACGTATGTAGTGATTATTAATAAGAAATTTACACACGACTTATAAACGAGCTACTCATTGTATAAGTATAAGACATTTAAACGTCTGTATATAGAGTTTTTATTAGTAAGACCGTAGATCGCTAATATCGCCTCATTACAGACAATGCGAAATAGTACCGGCACAGTCTAATGTTCCTAGCACCCTCACAACTCAAGCTTCGTGATTGTCTATACTAGACTGTAATAATATGATATGTGTAAAATAATCACTTAGTGATTTAAGACGGCGCTCATTCCGTCGGATCCCGGCCACTTAGTCACTCGTAATGAGTGCACCTCTGCACATAGTGTGTTGGGCATTGTGCCACTATCACACATCTGTGACACAGTGCATGAGGGTTGGCCACTAAAGGGAGACTGAGGTGGAACTTAAAGTGAGGGGATTCAATCCGGCATCGGAACTGGAATCCGGTGTGACTTAGTGGATAAAGCGTCAGCACGTAGAGCTGAAAACCCAGGTTCGAGTCCCGGTGCCGGAGAGGGTTTTTCTCCGCTCCACCCATCCTTCATCATATGGTAACGCAGAATTCCTGCACGGAAATATCATGTGTACTTCGGAACATCACAATAATATTTAGTAGAAGAGTTGATTTCATTTTTCGGGAGCCTGAAGTCTAACGCGACATTTCCCTGCGTCGATAATGATTATGCAGCGCAAATGGGATTGGGCGCATAAACAACGGTTGTTTTACGTGCTCCTTATGCGCCTTCGTGGCATGTAAATGGTACCATTATCTTCACCTTCGTCATTGGAATGGCAGTTGAAGGAAATGAAATGTATGCGAGAAAATAATATTGGTGACATTAAAAATTAACTGAATTGTTTGCAAACGTGTTAATTTTGTAAGCAGAAAATGTGTCATTTCCATGACACCTAATATTATTTTTATTTTAATATTATTTTAATTTTAATATATATATATATATATACAGGGACATCATTTTATTTTTACTTCAATTTTTATTGTACCTGAGTTTTTGAATGTACTGTACTTCACTCCCCCCTTCTACTAATGAAGTTCAACCGTCCTCCACAGAGATCCGAGACTGCATATACAGTCATAGTAGCCTTACGGTCACAGTAAACAGTACGTTCCAAAAATATGTTCGCGTTTTCCAGTGACGAAAGAGCTTTCAATATTGAATCATTTTCGCACAGGTACTGTCGTCCATTTGCCTACGTCGCATCCCGGTTTCCCCCACCAGCTTTTATTCGCCAGCTAGTGGCTGGGCTGTCTTAGCTCTTTTATGAAAACATTAATTTCTGTTAGGAATTGGACGTCTACGTAATATTATACAACTATTAAAATAATTTAAATGAAAGGGCCTCGTTATGCAATTAACTGTCACGTGATTTCCCTCCTTTCTACGACCCTACGACAAAACCCCTTGGACAGACAGTAGATAGTATGTATGAGTAATTTTATCTGTGCGGGTCGGGCAGAAGTGAACATTGAATTTACAATACGTAAGGTACTCTTTTATAGACTAGGTACAGAATTATTTCAACATGAGTTACTAATACGAAGGACGAAACTGGCAATTGGAATTAGATGCAATAGTCTATAGTGCGGTAATATGCACAAAAGAACTGAAGCATGTATCGAAATGAACGGCCACCATTTAAAAAATGTGTTTAAATATCCATATTATGACTATTTTTCAATTTAACTTCATTCTCTATATTGTACGTACGCTAATGTGCTGTAGACAGTATAATATACACTGCATAATGAATAGGTATAGGCAAGTTAATATTAAAAATGTTAGTAAAAATAAAATGATGTCCCTGTATATATAATATTGTTTCCATTATTTTCGTGCAATATTTATTCCTTCCATTTTTACACGGATCAGTTGCACGTTGTCATTTGTTTTGATGTAACCTTAGCGTTAAATTACGCTCGTAACATTACATATGCCATTCCGGTAGAGTGAACACGTCCGCCGCTTCGCGTAACAATATTGCATGAAGAGCTAGCTACATGTTGCTTACGTAATAGTCGACGGCGGGGGCGGCTGCCTTGTACGCTACGGGGGCCTTGATGATGGCGGGAGCTGCGTAGGCAGGGGCGGCGTGGTAAGCGGGGGCGGCATAGCTATGGGCAACGACGGCGGGAGCGGCAGCATAGGCGGGGGCAGCAGCGTAGGCGGGGGCGGCGTATCCAGCGTAACCGCCTCCCAGGTATCCTGCTTGGGCAACAGCCACGAGGGCTGCTACACAGAGCGTCTGTAACAAACAGAAATGTTCATTGTCATTAGGGCATATAGCTTGAAACTGAAATAAAGGATGATTCAGGAGGAGAGTGCCGTACGTTGAGAAGTGATATTATGGGCGAATCTAAAGAAAAAACATTATACAGGGTGGAAGTGATATAATCCTACAGTTTGAAAGGAGCGATACGGTACACTTTATTAATAGGAAACTAATATTACGTTTTGTGATTAAATGCACGGTTAATTATAAAATTAAGTTGGAAGTTTCAGCAGTATGGCATCTGGCAACATAGCCGCCTCTTTCTTTTTGTAATACAGATGTAAGTCAAATATCTTGGAGTAATAGTAATAAATATAAATGAAATTCGGGAGGAAATTAAACACAGAATAAATATGGGAAATGCGTGTTATTATTCGGTTGAGAATCTTTTATCATCCAGTCTGCTGTCAAAAAATCTGAAAGTTAGAATTTATAAAACAGTTATATTACCGGTTGTTCTTTATGGTTGTGAAACTTAGACTCTCACTCTGAGAGAGGAATATAGGTTAAGGGTGTTTGAAAATAAGGTGCTTAGGAAAATATTTGGGGCTAAGCGGGATGAAGTTACAGGAGAATGGAGAAAGTTACATAACACAGAACTGCACGCATTGTATTCTTCACCTGACATAATTAGGAACATTAAATCCAGACGTTTGAGATGGGCAGGGCATGTAGCACGTATGGGTGAATCTGAATCCAGAAATGCATATAAAGTGTTAGTTGGGAGGCCGGAGGGAAAAAGACCTTTAGGGAGGCCGAGACGTAGATGGGAGGATAATATTAAAATGGATTTGAGGGAGGTGGGATATGATGATAGAGAATGGATTAATCTTGCTCAGGATAGGGACCAATGGCGGGCTTATGTGAGGGCGGCAATGAACCTCCGGGTTCCTTAAAAGCCAGTAAGTAAGTAAGTAATACAGATGTAAGATGTCAATGAACTCGTGTCTGTCTGCCTTAATGGACTACCTCCCATCTCGCTTTCTGGCTACAATGTTGCTAGTCGCATTAGTCAGTGGCTTGAAATTAGTGGTTTTTAAATTAAATTTACACGGAAATCATGCGCTATTGAAATACGCCAGAGGGATAAATGATTCTTTATTATATTTTCTGTAAGTATAGGAAAAATCGCGATCTTACTCGCAATAGTTACTGAATAAGAGGGTGTTAAACATTTAAGTTTTTTTTTTTCTGAGAAGACTATGTAGGCCTACTTTCCACCAATATGTATTACACTTTCCTGTATAAATATGTCTTATTCTCAACGGTTTTGGAGGAAACCGATATAAACATGAGGAAAGAGAACAATTCAGGTGATACTAAATTGGATGGAGTTACGCAATAAGAGACCAAGCGCCAAAAACCTGTTTCGAGACATTGATCATTAAAATAAATCTGTTTTTTTTTTATAGAACATTTTATACAGGAAGTATTATAACATTCATATTATTACAAAAAAATAGCACAAATAATACCAAAAAAAATTAACCGATTTTTAATAAGAGATCAGCAGTTGAAATAAAATTTCAAAGCAAAGTAAATAAATGAATTTTATGCAATAAACAAATTTTTGCTTATAAATAACAGCAAAATTCAGATATCTCATTCATGATTTTTTTCCGACTTAAATTAGCCTGCCGTCAACAGACTTGTGCAAATATCTTATATATATTTTTTTTTTTTTTTTTTTTATTTTTTAATTGTCGGTTGGTCTATTAGTGCGTAACTCCGTCCAATTGTCACTGATTAAATTACAAACTTGCGTTCTAAGGGGTGAAGGTCGGGGTGTGAAATGGCCCATAAGCCACAAGTCATGTTATAGATGTTGCTTTGTTAATTATTTGGCAGTAAGGAGTATTATGTAATATCCGAAACTATTTACAAAGATTTAGTGTAACGACCCTTCCTAGCAAATTATCACTGGTTCCAGCTGCAGAATTTAGTGAGTTGTCCATATGTCAGTTTAATTCTAATTGTAACTATTATTTTACAAGTATTTTCGTAACATTGTACATTTACGGAATTTTATGTAAATTCAATTAAATTACGATGCACTCGCAAGTTATTGTTTGGAGAACCATATTTATTTAACAATACGAAATATGGTTAATCTGGTTTCAGGGCAATGGCTGGAGAAAGAAAGTTTGTAATAATTTTAGGCCCTTTTAGTCGATTTAACGACGCTGCATCAACTACTATATTTAGCATCGATGGAATTAGTGACAGTGAGATTGTATTTGGCGACATGAAGTCGAGAATACGCCATAAGGTTACCTGGTATTCGACTTGCAGATGGGAAAAACTTCAGGAAAAAACCCAATCAGGTGATTAGACCAAGCGGGAATCGAAGCCACGCTCAAGCCCAGCTTCGGATCAGAAAGCAAACGCACCTACCACTGAATTACGCCAGTGGCTTTGAGTTATTCTCAATGATTGAGAAAACAATGACGTACTATTGAGAAAAACTGTAGTTTGAACTTACGGTATTCTATTCCTATTGAATATTGAAAAAGAAAAAACCGTTTCGAAGATTTAATCCATCTTCGTCTTCATCTGAAAAAGGCAGACGTTGGAATTATTACGAAAACTAAATTTACGTGGCTGGTTCTAATGAATAAAATAACTTTATTATTTTTATTGTCTTAAAGACGAAGGTAATCCAAATTTATTGAAATTTCGATATCCTCACATACCACACACGGGACTTACGTGTGATATGCGTTGCGTTATTTCATTATCAAATAAAAGTGAGAGATACAATACATTTACAAAATTACACGCGGCATATATTAAGTATAAATTATTCCGTAAGGTATATATTTTTTACTTACTTACATATTTGTTTCTTGTATTTCTTAAAATAATGTTTGTATTTCATAAACAATGATGTAGAATGTGGCTAACACAAAAAATTATCTTCGTACATAATCCACGCTATAGGTATTCATAATTGATTGGAATGATTTATTAAAGAATGTATTCAAAACTAATTTAGAAACATGTTAAACGAATTTCCCTGCACTAAAAATGGATGTTCTGTGGGTAAAATGATCGTGTTTTAATTATTTATTTGAATAAAACTGCAATTAAGAAATATGTTAAAGAAATGATCCTTGTATCAAAATGAATGTTCCTAGGACCAAATGGTCGTATTTTAATTAATTATTTCGTAGTTTTATCTGATATTTCATGAAGTTGTGCTATAATTAATTGTTTTATTTATAACCGTAGGCATGACTGACCGAGTACACCTATACATGGTGGAAGGGAACTTATTGCATTAATTCCGAGGTAATAGATCAAGACAATTCGAACAATTTTTGTAAAATAAGTTTTTGTTATGTCCAATACTTTTGAGAAGACGAAATGCAACGTGTTGCAGCAACGAAAAGAGTAGCAATGCTCCTTGAGGTCGAGTGTAACTCGAATCATCCACTTCGCAAGACTTGTGAGAGGAGAATGTATACAAAAACGTCTCATTAGGTAATTTTCGATCATATTACTGTACATCAAAAGTTAAAGTATTCAGAGAATTAATTTTACGCAAATTGTTTGGTTTTTAACATTCTTAATGACGCTATATCTTCTTTAACTCTAAATTTAATACTATGAAACTTATTTAACATTCACAGTATCTTTTGATTTCTTTGCTTTTTATATTATTTAAAATAATAAAGAATGTACATTCTTAAAAAAACAAAACTATCTCCATTAAAGATCTCTTTACATTTGATGTAAACTCAAAATAACATTATTGCGAATACATATTCTGTAACTCAATCTCCATTTAAGTTATTATTTTTGAAGAAATTAAAAACAAATTAATTCAGAAAATAAATTAAGTTTACAGTAATGTTGAATAGTGTGTAAAGTGTTACATATTGATATTTATTGATAGGAAAAATGTTTTCGAGTTTTCAAGAGAAGTAACACAAATCCTTGCCACACGTCTGGAACTTGTAACTAAATACCTGTTTCATATCTTACACATACGTTCAAATTGCCATTCACATTAACAATTATAACCAGCTTAGAGCCATATTTGGGTATCCTAAAAGACATTTCGTTGGTTTTTGTATGTTCTGTAATCATTAACGAAAATTCTTCACTCCTGTACACGCATTCAAGTTTCTTTTCTGATCAGTGCTACCAATTATTCTACTACGATTTCTATCGCAAAATACCTGATTTTTGTATTCTACTAAAACTTACTTACTTACTTACTTACTGGCTTTTAAGGAACCCGGAGGTTCATTGCCGCCCTCACATAAGCCCACCATAGGTCCCTATCCTGAGCAAGATCAATCCAGTCTCCATCATCATATCCCACCTCCCTCAAATCCATTTTAATATTATCTTCCCATCTACGTCTCGGTCTCTCCAAAGGTCTTTTTCCCTCCGGCCTCCCAACTAACACTCTATATGCATTTCTGGATTCGCCCATACGTGCTACATATTCTAGCAAAACCACCGGATCAATATTCTACACGACCGCAGCTCTAGCTACGATTAATCGAATAAGTTTTAGAAATGTGAGATAGGCCTATACACAAGTAAGCCTACTTATAATCACTCAACATAATGAAGTACGTGCTGCTATTTCCCAGAGCTTCGCAAGACACGTATCACCTGTCTTGAGAATGGAGAGGGAAAACTGAGCTATATCTCGCTTGATTTCACAAGTTGCGAAAGCCTTAATGAAAATCACAAATCAAGGTTCTCTCATACTGCACTACATGTACAAGGTTCTCACTAGAGTTTCATTTCCTTCACCCTTCTTAGTACCAATTACCGGCGGCTTTGTTCCTCGACAGGTGACTTGTAAATGGATTCGTTGCAGATTATCTTCACATCTCAATGATCCTCTATGGTCGAGGACGCTCAGCTGAAGCGTGAAGGCGAGAACTCGATCAGAGTTTGTAACGAGATTTACAGCTAATTTGGAACTTCCTTTTCAGCTTGCGTGATTCTTTACTGTGGGAATAATCGTGCATTCTTATTTCCTTAAAAGAGTAATAGATTTTTAACGGCGCTTTCTATAGCAGACATTTTCAGCTTCCAAATCCAACGTAGTCGAGAAATAGTTGAAAAATTTTCCTGAAAACTTCCACAATTAATCAAGTTTATTTTCCTACAGAAGGATGTTACTCTAAGTATTTTACAGCTGTGTGAAATTTATTTCTCTTTATCTTCGTTGAACTCGAGGACCTCAAAGTTCACGTCAAATATAATATTCTTATTTTATTTGATTATTTAACGTCGTTGTATCAACTAATAACCTATTTAGTATCCATGGAATTGGTGATACCGAGATGGTATTTGGCGAAATAAGGCCGCGGATTCAAGTGACATTCACCTTACGGTTAGGGAAAATCTCAGAAAGAGCCCAATCCAGACAATCAAACAAGCGGGAATCGAACTCACGCCCGAGCGCAGCTCCCGAACAACAAACAAACGCGTCTGCCGTATGAGCTATCCCGGTGGCCTTATGGTATCTTCTAGAGCTAGACCTTCGAGGACTCAATAAAAATGAGGCAGATTTGAGAATTCAGTAACATCTGAGAAACAGTCTACTGTAACTTTATTTATCCTTATTTAAATTTATTGTAAGATAATAGATCATTTAAATATATGAGAGACTGTCTATGTTGTGTAAGGCTTAAGACTTTACCTTAGGTGGACAAAAAACTAGAGGTTTATAGTTTTATTATGTTGCATATCTTTACGTAAATTGAATGACAAACAGTGTGCGGGACAAGGAGAACAAGGGGAATACAAGGAGAACAAAGATAAAAAACAAAGAGAACAAGGGTAATACTAGGAGGACGAAGGTAATGCAAGGAAAAAAAAGGGTTTGCAGCTTTGTGGTGATAGTTAATTCTCATGTTATCCCCCACACCTAGTGAGGACAAATACATAGCTCTTTGTCAAAAGTATATTTTTGCACAATCGTCTTTTTTGCTGTATTTACAGCTATTGGTGTTAGGCCTTGAAAGTTAGAATTCCTACACAGAAACTTGTTGCTAGGGAAACCATTCTTCATAACATAAAACTATACTGAAATAGACCCATTACAGTGCACTTATTGTTACTTAATTACCATTACAGTGCAGTTTTGCGAAGACTTTGGAATAATATTGCTCTAAATTTTCAATGGATAATAGGCCTATATTGTACTTGCAATTTAAAAAATATGATGGTGCAAAAAATGTTGTACTGTACAATACACGTTAATGAAGTGCATTACAAAATTTCGGAAACTGGAAAAATCTCTATGTTCGTTTTTTAAACTTTTCCTTGATTTTGTAAAAAACACTTCCCAACCTTGTTTCGTAATATACAATTACCTTCTTTGTAATCATAGCACGAATCTAGCGTCCATTTTAAACCAACGGCCGGTTCGTCATTCTGCTGCTGAGATGAAAGAATGACTTACCGTCTAAGTATGTCATATTGTCATTATTTCAGTATTGCATCTGTATTTTCAAGAGAAAGTTAAAGATCTCTAATCACATTTATAAGAGAAAAGGACAAAGATTGAGTAATCCATTCGTATTGAAATTGTTAGTTTGTTATTGTATTCAATAAAATGTTTACCGCGTCCATTATTTTCTGAAGTACAAATTACTTTTTGAAAGTGATAACTTTGGAACAAGTATCTACCGCCATCTTGTCAGCATTACAATAATGTAACCACTGATACCATCTGCAATATCATTTACACTGCCATCAAATGGTCATCAACTATAAAAGCAGCAGCTGAAACTTCTTAAATTAAATTGTTTATAACTCTCCATTGTATATCGTCGGTGTTCCTGCAATAATTCCTATCTGACATATTTATCAATTTTCAGATTTTTGCTCTATTAAATAACTTAAATAGTGATACAGCAAATAATAAAATCTCCTTTATGTAATTATATTTCTTTCTTTCTTTCCTTTCTTTCTTTCTTTCTTTCTTTCTTTCTTTCTTTCTTTCTTTCTTTCTTTCTTTCTTTCTTTCTTTCTTTCTTTCTTTCGAAAATGCAAGAGTTCACAATCCCCTATGTAAGGCTGCCATAGGATGAATAAATGTTTTTTCCTCCTACTGAAAAATTTTATATTTTGCACATAGGAGTTATTGCAGGAACAAGGACGATATGTAATATTTTGCCTCACTTAATATTACTTCCAATACTCCGTTCTAGACAGCCTAACATGGAGCTTCTTTACACCATCCCTCTACTCAGCCCAGAACACATTATTTGATTCTTCTTCATAATACGGTACAACATAATCCAGATGTTTTAGCCTTTCACGGAAATCAGCATTAGAATCTTTCAAGTGAATGGCCTTCCCGACCTAAATGTTGTTACTCACTTTATATTGCATAGGTATTGTTATTCAAATCTTAGGCATTGATTGTGTTAATTACATAATACTCAGTTTGTAAATTATGTAAAAATAATACTGTTTAATGATGATGAGCGTGGCAGATTAGAATTTTCCATTTTTATATGCGATATACAGTTGTGTCCGTCCTAAAGATTCCCATGCCCATAATTTTGTCCGAAGTTCGCGTGTTGAAATCCTGCCAGTGACAACATAGATGACATGTGACGTAATTTTCCCAGATGCTTTGTATGCAGGTCCACCACTTATTGCCATAACATGTGATTTTCCCGGTAACATTTCTCTACTAAACATTTCCAAAAGAAATTGTATTTTCTGGATTTTTACGAATGATTAATGCGTTTAAATTTTTAGCGAACATTCTTCTTCTTACATACATCTAAGCATGATCGTCTTAAAATACAGTTTCTTTAAGCAGTCTTTGTCTTAAATTTTAGATGAAAAACTTGTTTTTCAAAGTATGATGCTTATAACTTTGTTATTTTTATACAATCTTGTTATTACTCGACCGAGGCCAGTGGAGTCCTGCAGCCCGCAGCGCCACTTGTACTGCTCCTGCGTTCGTGTAGCGTCATCGCTATAGTTCACATTACGCCCGCGACTCCACTCGCCTCGGTCGAGTTATACACAAGAAATATCGTTATCACTAAAATAACTTGTTATACTTTAAATAATATTGTTTTACAATCTTAACGTATTTGTGAAAATAAATGTATTACCTCTGCAAACTGATATCGTGACGGACTTTTTCAGTATTATTACCAATGTGGACGCAGTTTTTCAATAACCTTTTGTTTGTTCCCTGCCCGTAATAGTTCAGTTTGAATTTTGCAGAAACTCATGTCAAAATGTTAAGAACCTGGTTTTATTACAGATTCAAATAAATAAGAAATAATTTAAATTAAAGGGTGTTTTAGTATTTTATATTTGCAAAAAGAAATCATATTACTTTGCAAACTCATATCGGACATTCGATGTCATTAAGAATGTAGACACAGTATTACAGCAACCTTTCGACAGTTGTGTACCTGTAATGGTTTAATTTTTTGGCCCGTGAAGTTTGAGTTATTTCCAGAAACGTGTATTAAAATGGAAGGTAGATGCAAATAATTCAGGAAGGCATGTTGTGGCAACATATTATGACGTAATCGTTTTTGAAGTTTCATAAGAAACACAGACTGTTATTTTGAGAATCACTGTAGAATGTGCAAATTTTCTTCGAACTAAAAGACATACGTTGATAAAATTGCTAAAATTTGTTCGCAAGTTAAAAATATTTCAAGTGTAGTAAGGGTGGCACATATCGTCGCTGTTATTTCAAAATCTCGTAAACCCAATGACCGCTGAAATCGAGGTTTTGGGCTTAACAGTTACAAGATTTCGATCCTCAATGGTTTATGAACAATTACGGTAGGTTTATGTTATAGAATGAGCAATACATTTTTCGTAAATGACAAAATACAAACCACGTACATTGGAATGATAGCATACCTGTTAATACAAAATTTCATATAGTTAATTGATTGAATATATGAGTTTTTGGTGCTTTATTCTGTTAACACAAAATTTGGTAAATGGTCAATGCGAGGTTTTAATACTATTTTGTGAAAGCAACTCCTTATCTCATTAATATTTTTGTTCTCATTGAAAAAAAAATTGTTTTCTGGAGTTACGAGGTTTTGGAATAACAGCGAGAATATAACACAATCATTTTCAGCCACTTTGTGTGAAGGTCCATTAGACATCCTCTTAGTTCTAAAGGTTAATAAGTATTTTCTTTTCCCCATTATTTAATTATTTT
The DNA here is from genome assembly GCA_025594305.2 of Periplaneta americana. Classification (NCBI taxonomy): domain Eukaryota; kingdom Metazoa; phylum Arthropoda; class Insecta; order Blattodea; family Blattidae; genus Periplaneta; species Periplaneta americana. Next base: position 97,598,075 of record JAJSOF020000019.1, read on the forward strand.
ATTTATATAATAAAGAGTAGGCCTACTTATCTCAGCTTGTATGAAAAATAGTACATTTAACATTTCAGTCAACATTTCTTATTATGTACTATGCAATTTAAAACAATATTTTTAAAATACATTTTCGAGAAATTTTCCAAAGTTCTGTATACATATTGTACGGACTATATGAAATTACTTTTTATGGAGAAGGGTCTTAAAGACTAGTTTTGCAGCCTCTAGTGGGCATATTGTGTCTTACTGCTTCTATTATTGGAATGATATTTGAAGTCCGAACAGTCGCGTATTTCTAGATATCGTGAATCAGCAGTGTGGTGCCATCTGTCGACTTAGCCTGCACGTCTTAAGATTCCAGTGCAATTCCGCTCCCTCTCCCGGAAGCGTAGTACGCCCTCTCAGATGATACCACCTGTATAGTCTATTCCATTTCCTCGTGTGCAATTCATGACTTCTTTGAATGCCTACTTAACAGATTTACGATTTCTACACGAATAAGTATGACCACCATAATTCACTTGGTGCATAGTTGCCACAGTTCTTTCTACCTTCGCCCGCTCAATGACCGCTACTTCAATTTATTCATAGTGTGGCTACTCTCCTTCTACATGGAGCTGAAGGGAAGATGTCAGTTTTTAAACGAATGTTGATTGATTGATTATTAACAGGCGAAGGCAAGATTCTGTCGCAGTAAAGAATTTATGACAACCAGTTACTAGGAATCTTAAGTCTGATTCGTGAAATGTTTTACTATTCATCGATATATGCAATGGAGTGGAAAGGACTGGCCACCCTTATCCCCTGCCTTAGCTGCCTCATGACCGATGCCTTATTGGTATCACTTTTGTGCTTTAAACCTGTCTTCGGACAGTTGACTGAACAACAACAATTAGTACGCGATGGTAGAGGATCAGTCGACAAAGTCTTTTCTGTAAAACTGTACTCCAGGAAATTGAACAGACTTTACAATAGTTGCACCGTTTTGGGTGAATATTATTGAAATTATTATCACTAAATATTGAAACTAAGAGCGACGGTAGAATGATGGAGGAAAGCGGGAGAGAACCCTAGAAAAATTCTTAGGAATCTTGGATTTGTCCACAAAAATTAGACTTTACTTTCATTGGAATTTGAAGCTAGGTCCTCAGTCATCTTAAAATAGTGCTTTGACAATTCAGTTACTCAAGTGAAACTGCTTAGTTACTTCCAAATGCCTTTTAGAGAACCCGCAGGTTTTTGCTGCCCTCACATAAGCTCACCATCGGTCCCTATCCTGAGCAAGATTAATCAGTCCCTACCATCATATCCCACCTTCCTCAAATCCATTTTAATATTATCCTATCCTCTATGTATTGGCCTCCCAAAAGGTATTTTTCCCTCAAGTCTTCCAGTTAACACTCTATATACATTTCTGAATTCACTAATACGTGCTACATGCGCTGCTTATCTCAAACTTCTAGATCTAATGTTCCTAATTATGTTAAGTGAAGAATAAAATGCGGGCAGTTCTGCGTTGTGTAACGTTTTTCATTCTCCAGTGACGTCATCCCTTTTAGCCCTTAATATTTTCCTAAGCACCTTATTCTTGAACACCCTTAACCTCTGTTTATCTCTCAAAGCGAGAGTTCAAGTTTCACAGCATACAGAACAACCGGTAATGTAACTGTTTTATAAATTCTAACCTTCAAGTTTTTAAAACAGACTGGATTACAAAAGCTTCTCAACAGAATAATAATAATAGCAGGCATTTCCCATATTTATTCTGCGTTTAATTTTCTCGTGAGTGTACCCAAGTGAAATTATTGATACATAAGTGTAAAATATTGATAAAACTAAAATAAATATTTTTGCAATTTCTTCCGGTGAAATGCAAGAAAATGTACTGAACTGAATGCTGTAGAAATTTCATGTCTCTTTTCCTCATATTTTCTGAGAAAAGGAGTCTTAAAAATTACCAATTTTAACGCTGTCGAGATAGTGTGTACTGGAGTTCTTAGATGTTTCAAATTTAAATGTGGAATTGAAACAGTATGTTCGTTGCCGCGTGGTTTCCTCGTGGACCTACCTGTGAAATTCCGATCATTGTGTGGTTGTGCTGTGAGGATCCTGACTCACTGAAACACTGAGAGTGACTGATACCGGCCATGGTCCGCGAACCCTTTTATACTTAAAGGCAAAGAAGTATTGCTCAAATGGCCCGCCACTCACATTCCACCTGGAACTGCTAGATCGGTCCACGCCACTCTCTCTGTCCTTCTCTTACAAATGGCTTTGTTATACGCGGTCGCTGAAAGTTAAGTGGAGCCAAGGTCAATTTTACCATGAGGTAGCGGCCGTGTAATATATGGAGTACTCGGCTTCCTCTGCCTGCCACGCCGTGCTCCAGTATTGTTGTGGCGCGGGAGGGGCGCTCACTTTCACTTGTTGCCCACCGCGCAGCAGTGGTCAGCTCAGTTGCTCGTAGGTGACCTCCCTACCATCCGCTCTGTTACCAAACATTACGCGAGTCGGGACTCCGCAGTAGGCACAGTTGAGACTCTTCACAAGACACAGTGAAACGTGAATAATCGACAGGAAAGCTAGGAACCAGTTCCTAAAAGGCGACAATTCGCATGATGCCTACGTTTACTCAATCGCGTATTCCTCGATGGTCATGTGATTACAATGAGCATATTCCGAATCTGAGCAATCTGATGCTATCACGGTGTTCCGAATTTCAACGATGACGTCACTGAAGCACCACCGCTGTCGCATCGGTTCCATCAGCTTGCACTGTCGGAGTAATTTGCAGTTCATTTTATATTTCAGATGTGTCTAGTAATATCATAAAATAATGTTATAAATTTTCAATCAAAGACACAACTATCTGCAAATGTTTATTTGCTACATGAATATAAGGTATATAAACGTTTTCGCCTTGTGGGGCATCATCAGATATATTAAAATTATGTGCTCTGAACTTAGATTAAATTAGATTTATAAAAAGCAAAAACGAACAGTGTGTAATACATGGTGATAAAATTTCATGAGTTATATGTACCGTATACTAATTGTAACAAGAAATAAGATAAAACGATGAATTTCAATGTACTGTAAATTCAAATATGATTAAAATTGGAATTGTGTGTACATATAACTCATGTTACATTATAATACATATTTATCAAATAATGTTAACATGATCATAATTTGCATAACATTATTTGATAAATATGTATTATAATGTAACATGAGTTATATGTACACACAATTCCAATTTTAATCATATTTGAATTTACACTACATTGAAATTCATCGTTTTATCTTATTTCTTGTTACAATTAGTATACGGTACATATAACTCATGAAATTTTATCACCATGTATTACACACTGTTCGTTTTTGCTTTTTATAAATCTAATTTAAATCTAAGTTCAGATCACATAATTTTAATATATCTGATGATGCCCCACAAGGCGAAAACGTTTATATACCTTATATTCATGTAGCAAATAAACATTTGCAGATAGTTGTGTCTTTGATTGAAAATTTATAACATTATTTTATTGCATTGTCGGCCTAGGTAGCGTAGTTGGTATAGCTTTCTGTGCTCGAGGTTGCGGGTTCGATCCCGGCCTAGGTCGATGACATTTAAGTGTGTTTAAATACGACAGACGGCCACCGGCGTGGCTCAGTCGGTTAAGGCGCTTGCCTGCCGGTCTGAAGTTGCACTCGGGCGCGGGTTCGATCCCCGATTGGGCTGATCACCTGGTTGGGTTTTTCCGAGGTTTTCCCCAACAGTAAGATGAATGCCAGGTAATCAATGGCGAATCCTCGGCCTCATCTCGCCAAATACCATCTCGCTATCACCAATCTCACCGACGCTAAATAACGTCGTAGTTGATACAACGTCGTTAAATAACCAACTAAAAAATACAACAAGGTTTATGTCAGTAGTTTTACTGGCATGTAAAATAACTCCTGCGGGACAAAATTCTGGCACACCGGCGACGCTGATATAACCTCTGCAGTTGCGAGCGTCGTTAAATAAACCATAATTTTTAGTATCCATCAGTCGCCATCAGTGAATCTAATTGGTTCTTGTATACAGCGGAAATTAGCAGACGAATGACATCGTGCACTGTTGTGTCATGGCGGTGAGTTCTGCTGTATTGTTTGTAATGAGCACAACGCAAAGAAAATATGTTAATGGCTGATGGACGAACATGTCAACGGACCAGTTATTACTGCTGATTCAAGAAATAAATTGTTTATGCTCTCTTTTCTTTGAACTAGATGACAGTATGGAAATTTCGCAATATCTTGCTTGCGTAGCACATATAACAACTTGTACAGCCGCCATGATAGCCATTGAACCTTCTAGCAGTTCTGTTCCTATTTCGCTGCAGCGTGACGTCATTGACGTCCACAGGTCCGGTAGATTCGGAATACGCTGATTGTTAGCCGTGGATTCCATTTAATGTGGCTTCCGAGAGGAAATATGTAAAACTGATAATCGCGTCGTTAATGTACGGCACGTGGAAGAGCCCTGTCCCAGATAGAGAACTGCAGACAAATTTTCTCGCCCATATTCAATTTTGATTATGAATAACCTCTACAGCTGAAAATGTTAAATCTACTACTACTACTACTACTACTACTACTACCGCTATGGAATGCGCGCTGGTTCGAGTCCCGATGGGGGAAGATATTTTCTCATGAAATTTCGGCCAGTGTATGGGACCGGTGCCCACCCAGCATAGTCATACACATGGGTAGCTATGATAGGTAGCGACATCCGGTTACGAAAGCAGCTATAACGGCTGGGGAGTCCATCGTACCTCCATTTTGGTTGGATGTTCGTTCACCTCTGTTTCGGCAAGTGAGTGTGAGGCCAGCAGCCGGCTGGTCGGTCTGGGCTGTAGCGCCACGGAAGAAAAAACTACTACTAGTACTACTACTGCTACTGCTACTACTATCCATGTCTAACTCAAACGCTAGAGCGCTAATCTTCCATCAAGGCGGTCAGGTTTGTTCTCCGGTAAGGTCGTGATGGAACTTGTACTAAACATTTGTTTACAATTTTTTTTAGGATTACACCCTTTAATAATACGCAATGATCTACCCACGAGAGAACCTATGTTTCTTTAATGAGGCACTATACAATTTTGAGGGCTATACCGCGTTGAGAATTTTGATTTCATAATGTGTGTCGTGTGCAATACTTCGCAAATAACTGACCACGAGAAGGAATCTTGAATGGCAACTGAAGTGGAACTACAGACGTGGACAAATTATTAGCAAAATTTAAGATTTTATTATAGATTTTTACAAAATATGATTCTTCAATTTAGACTACAGTTGACATTTTTGTGTATTTCCAAATTATTAGCAAAATTCAAGGTTTTTGTTGTATATTTTTACAAAATTCGATTCTTCAATTTGTACTGCAGTTGACATTTTGGATATTTCGAAATTATTAGCAAAACTGAAGATTTTTGTTTCATATTTTTACAAAATTTGACTCTTCAATGCAGTTGACAATTTTACTAATTTACAAATTATTAGCAAAATTGAAGACTTTTATTATATACTTTTACAAAACTTGACTCTTCAATTTAAACTACAGTTGACATTTTTGCATATTTCTGTCTACTGTAATGATGGAAATATCCAAAATTGTCAAATGTAGTCTAAATTGAAAAGTCAAATTTTGTAAACAGAATTATCATAAAAAATCGTCCAATTTTTAATAATTTGTCCACGTCTGTATTAGAAGAATAGCAAGGGCACCACGTATAGGCTATTGTGTAAGTCGCACATGTAATTGTTAGGCTCCTGTGTGTATGTGTAGTAGGTTACATTCTCTTTACGACCTCTTACCTTCAAAATTATTTCAAGTATCTCAATGAGGCGGTAAAAATCCGATAAAGGTAAACGGTCAATTTGGCCTGGAGGTCACATAGTTCAAATCAGGTCCAGGGTCTCATGCAAGGGACTAGTGCACGCAATCTTCTCTACTTGCAACTTTCTTTCCACTTTGCTCTTTTAAATAATTCGATGCTTTGGCTAATGGTCTGTCTTTAAATAATTCCGCCTGTAATTTCTTTATTGGGCATATATTTCCTACATTACGTCTGTAATTAGTTTATAGATTCATTAATTTGATTATCCAGTTTATAGTTCCTTCATGTCATTGGTAATTCTTTTATCCAGTTTGCAATTACTCTTTACGCAGTTTGCAATTCGTTTATCCAGTTTGCAATTCTTTTATCCAGTATTCAGTTCGTTTATCTCGTTTTTAATTCGTTTATGTTGTGTGTTATTCATTTATTCCGATTGTAATTCCATTATCCCGTTTGTAATTCGTTAATGCCGTTTTTAATTCGTTTATCTCGTTTGTAATTTGTTAATTCCGTTTGCAATTTGTTAATTCCGTTCGTAAGTCATTAATCTCTTTTGTTATTAGTTCATTCCGTTTGTGATTCGCTTATCTGGTTTGTAATTCACGTATCGAGTTAGTTACTCGATTACCCAATTTGTTATTATTTTATATCATTTCTAATTCCCTTATCCAATTTTTAATTCGTTTATCCCGTTTATAACTCTACTTCATTTCGATTATTGCGATGTTGTGTTCAGTGATCTCAGAATTGATTCCTCCCAGAAACTACAGCGTATTCTTAACGCGTGCGTCTGTTTCATTTGTAGCGTTAGACTTTATGATCATATCTCACCTTCTTTCGAGAAGTTATCGTGTCTTGGGTTACATGAGAGGAGAAATTTGCATTCTTTTTCTATCTTATATCAAATTATGAACACTTCATCCCCTCTTATTTATTCTCCCGTTTCCATACTCTCTCTCTCTCTCGCCATCATAACTCTGTCAAAAGTCTTTCCTAGATCCACAAATACTATATACACTTTTTTATTCTTCTTTAGGTATTTTTCACCGATTGTTCGTGGCGGTCCAATTGCATTTCTCGTACTTTTCCCTTCGTGAAGCCAAACTGCTCTTCTTCCAACTGTTTTTCCGTCTTAGAATATAAACGTCCATTCAGTATTCGCAAGACATTCTTCGCTGAGTGTCATATCGGCTGATAATCCTGAACTCGTTACATTTCTTGGCACTATTTTTCTTCGGTATTGGCAGCAACACTGTCTCCGTAAAATTTTCATACTCTTCGCCTTTATTATAATATATATTTTTTTATAATTATGGACATTATCCCTCATAAAATAGCGTTGAACTTGCAGTTGAGTAGACTTTTCATGGGGATTTTTTAGCAGATGTGTTTAACACATCTTGTGTTTGCTCATTTCTCATCAGGTAAACGTGTAGATCATGTCTGAACACTTTCTCTGGGACATTCTTAATGATATTGATAGATCTTCTTCTTCGTTTTCTTCTTCTTCTTATCTGCATCTTAGGTGAAATTCTTCTTCCGTCTTCGCACCAGAGTTGTTCCTAATTTTTGCTAGGTCTTCCAGGGCCTCTTCTTTCATATGGTTTATAGGATACCATCTGCTCTTCTTTCATTTTATTTACATGTTCGCTCCAGTTCTTTCGATATTGATCTATCGTTATTGATAGATAATAAATTATAAAATTCCTAGCAGAAACTGTCTCCTTAAATTGTGAGACCTGAAATCTTTGAATTCATGATGAAATGATAAATACAGAAATTCACAAAGTTTCGAAGTTTAGTCTTCAGGTAAACAAAAGAATGATCGAGAAGGACATCCTACACGTTGAAGCCATTCAATTGGATTTAGCAGTTTGTGACTAATATATTTTTACTCACTCAAGAATAGCAAAATCATCTTTATTGATTTCATTTACCATAGCAACAATAATGAAACAAATGAAACAGAAGTATTTATAAAAATAAAACATTCCTTCTTGATTTTTAAATGTCTCTTTATCTCTTCTAATGTGAAAATCTTGTATCAAGATAATCTTATGTTATTAGAGTACAATCATGTATCTTTCATACAAGGGAATTTTTAATGATTTCACGTCGGAACCTCCCCTCAACCTGTGCATGTAATTACTCGTAGATTACTACAGTACATAGGCAGCAAAAAATAAAACTTGAATAAAAGTTTTTTTTTTTTAATTGAGTAGCACCCAGCCTTCAGTAGATAGTGCTTAACCAGCTGGTGAAGTGACTTGATCGTATAGGTCATTTTTCACATCAAGTGACAGCGTAGCCATTCACTTCGAATGATATATACGTTTTCCTCTATAACAATTTTATGTTTTAAACGCAGTTTCTTTCATTTTAACAGTTGAAGTTGTGGTTCCTTGCTCGGATAACCTTCGGAATCATTCTCTTCACAAACAAAACATATGACGCAATAAGTAAATCGTGCCTGACTTTTAGGTTGAATTTCAGCACAGCTGAAGTTCATTGTCATCAAAGGAAACTAACACTGTGTTTATAAATTCCGCTGCATTACCTTGGATGTATTCTTATACAAATGCCAAGGAACATCCTCTCGAGTTTGGACTTGAATTAACGTCATGTTGAACTGTTTGTTCAAAGTCAAAAGGACAACCAACGAATCGTGTCAGTTTCCTGAAATGCTTGGATTCTTCTGTACTGTCTAATTGGTGTCATTATCACGAAGAGTTACCAAGAGTTCAAAGAATAGCGTTATAAAATACTTAATGAGGACATTTTCTGTGTAAATTTCAGAAAATGTTTTGCAAAAAATTAAGGGATTTCTTTGTATTATTATAGTGATGAACAATCTAGATAAGCTTTATTATATGATCATAAAATCTTGGTTGGTTAGTTTGTTATTCCATATGTGCAAGATTAGGACCTTTCTGGAGATCGAGAGATTACCTCATTTCTTATAAAGCATAAAAATTCGGTGTCAATGAATACAGAGCAAATTTTCTCATTACTAGAGACAGGCAAAATACGAAATGCCATATTCTAATCAAAACCATTCCTGCTAGCTTTATGAGAATAAGGATATTTAAAATTCATGATTTGTAGGATGCAATTAATGCTAATTATAATATCCTATAATATTTGAGTAAACTTTTCATATGATATAATTTTTTTAAATTACATGGAAAAAAATCATTTTTTTCCATATTTTGTAAAATTTATTCACATAAAAATCTTGACTTTTTTCCATACTATGTAAATATTTATTTCTATAAATATTTCTCTGAATGGAGCTTTCCAGACATTATAAGGAGACATAGAGATGTTTTCCAGGAAACACTTTAAAAATCCGAGCACTCATTCTACCAACATTCCGGGATGCCCAATGACAAGTGAAATCTGCAAACTTCCCTTTAGAGTCATTGAGCTGTAGCGCCAATGAATTCGAGAAGCCAAAACAAAATATATGGTTTCTATTCCATCATTGCTCATTCTTTCTCAAATCTAGTGAAAATCCTTTCATTGTTCCATGCCTACTACAGTATGATCGAAAAGTCCCTCCGCAGCTCCGTTCATTCTAGTAACCCTGTAGAAAATTGGCACTTCCCCATTCATTCCGGTTTGAAAACCTCACACCCCCAGTCCATCATATGCTTAGCGGCCAGTGGTGCCACTTCAATCCTCTGCCTAGTGGATTCTTGGCTACACCATGGTGGGGAAGGCTTCTTCCCGCCACGGGCTACACGAGCACTGCGGAGGGACTTCTCGATCACATTGTACTATAGTTGTTTAAACTAATGCTTTAAACGAGTTTCAAACTTGAATTTTCTGTCCACTTAATTTCTACTCATTTTGCAACTTAGTGGGTTTTTCATCGTACCAAATAGAATAAGGTGTCATCTTCTGCCAGAAAATATATAAAAGTTACGAATCCATCTAATATAAGAACTATTTGTTTCTCTCTCTCTTTAGTGTAGGAAATTGAGTTATCTAGTGTTGCATTCAGTTAAGGATTTTGTGATGCTGGCAAATTACATTTAATTATGCAGATTTATTGTATAGGTTGTCCGAAAAGTTTCACCTATAGGGCAAATTATAGTATGTATTTAGTATATGTTTGGACGGTAACTTTCACCTCTGAAATTATAGCAGAGGTTTCGTCAATTGGTCTCCATGCTCGCCGACTTAAATCCCCTGGATTCTGTTTTCTGAGGATATCAAGTCATGGGTCTACAGCATCAAGATTGGAGACATGGAATATCTACACCAAAAGATCGAGCATGAGTGTCGCGCCATACCATATCACCTGAATTTGTGACCTGTGTTTAAAAATAATATTCGGTTTCGCACCTAGGCAGGTATGGAGCTTGGTGGAGCACATAAAGAACATGCTATGATTAGTCCCATGATGCGAAACTTCTCGGACATTCTGTATTTTATTTGGCAGCATATTAAATATAGACAATAATATTAATGTATAAATGCTTATGTTGTAAATAATTATGTATACTCTGGAGCAAGTGGCTTATGAACGAAGATATTTTAGCATTGAAATTTTTATTTTATATTTTCATATCTTACTAAAATAAATGTTATATTTTGGAAACATTTTATTCATATTGTGCCGGTGTCCACGCATAACCTTTCTTTAAACCTGTTACATTTCAGTTCATTATCATGTTATTAGAGGTACACTGTTAAAAATAATGTCCAACTATTAAAAAAAAGCACGTGTGCAACAGGGGCTGCTCAGATGGTAGCGTTTTCGATTCGTCGTCCCAAACTCTTTTCGGACGTTGGATCGAATCATGCTTGAACTGATTATCTGGTTGGATTTCTTATTTTCATAAACTTTAAGGCGAATAGCAGATAATCATTGCTTCCTTATAGTAGGAAAATATTTTAAATTATCCACTAGAACACAGAGCGGATGTTGTGTGAATAGTCCCGTCTTCGAAATATCAATGTGGGTTTGGAAACTCATCAGTGTATGCGACCAGCCTAGTAATAAGACATCAGACATCCTGCGTAGTCAATCATGCAAGTAGTTGAACTGATCGAAAACTGTACATGCACAGCACTGATTGCCTGAGAATATCACATATCAGTAGTAATAGTATTTCATTTAACGTTGCTTCAACTGTAAAGAACATTCGGTGTTGAAATTCAACGTCAGCGAGAAGTGGTCTATAAATTTTGTCGGTATCCGTCATCAGAGACAAGGGTTTTTACATGTCATAAATCTACTGAACGGACCTCTTAGCTTTATTTGCCTCTGACAAGGTACATTCGCTAAATGCTTGAGTGATAATGATATAAAATGAAATACGATGGACGGTTCAGCTGTAATCAATGTTTATGGTATATCAATTGTAGCTGCCCATAGTGGTAATTATACAATATTTATGAGTCTAGATAGATATTGGTATAATAATGAATACGGAAGGAAACTCATCTATAAATAATAATTATTATACTAATTTTAGCTGTTCTTACATCCTACTTAAACATGTTTGTGCGTGTTGATATAGAAATCCGTTAAGCACAAATATAAATGACAATAAGCACATTGCATGAAAGATGCATTTCTGCAGTTGAGAGTTGAGCAATTCGAATCTTCAGTGTCCCAGATAACATTGACAAGAGCTTCAAATGCATCACATTCAATTGAAAAAGTAGCTTGCTTCCAGACATGCTTAATCATGTTAGTGAATATGGGGAATAAACACATACAGGTAACAACCACTCCACCTGGTGCAACTTCCCTTGTTCAACCACTGGATGTATACTTTTTCCGTCAATGGAAGAAGTTCACCAAACGTTTTTGTGAGAGAGTTTTACTCGACAACATTGATACTGACCTCCAGAGCCGTAACCCTATCATCAACCTGCATGCACTTATCTATAATCATTTCAGTGCCCTCATATTCATTAATATGATTAAGCATGCCTAGAAGAAAACTACTTTTCCAGTTGATTGTGATGTCTTTGAAGTCCCTGCCAATGTTATCTGGACAATGAAGATTCGAGTTACTCAACTCCCATCTGCAGAAATGCATCATTCATTCATTCATTCATTCATTCATTCATTCATTCATCATGCGTTTATTGTCATTTACATTAATTGTGCTTAACGGATTTCTACATGAACACCCACAAACATGTTTAAGTGTATGTAAGAACAGCTAAAATTAGTAGAATAATCATTATTTGTAGACGAGATTCCTTCCATATTCATTATTATATCAATATCTATCTAACCTCATAAACATTGTATAATTACCACTATAGGCAGCTACAATATTGGTACCATAAACATTGATTACAGCTTAACTTTCCATCGTATTTGATTTTATACTATTATCAGTCAGGCACTTCGCGAATGTGCCTTGTCAGAAGAAGTAGTAGCAAGAATTTTATTTCCCTCTAAAATCCAATGCCCTCATGAACAGATATCATGTTACGCCGTTCACATACGACTCGAACAGTTTCGGATTGGATTGCAACTTAACGATTCTGAAATTTGATGGAGAGTCTCTAACACGTACGCTCATGGAAATAAAAAAATGACCGACTTAAAAACGCCTTCATGGCGGCCGTGCAGTACAGCTCTACCATACTGCCTTTATGATTCCATTTACTTTCGTCCCTCCCACACATTCAGAACGAACCTAATTCTGTTCTGCCGTTATCTTTCCCTAATTTAGATAATGATATAACTGACGAAACTTCCAAATACACGAATTTAGCAACGAATAATTTTCCAGGTGCATTCGATTCTGTCCTCTTTTCTACTCCGTATTGACTTCTTTTTGTTCAGTGAACTGTCTGAAGACATGTTGGAATCTCATAAGTGACATAACGCATCATTCAGAGGCATCTAAGCCAGGAGATAATGGAGTAGTGTGGCCAGTTCCTTTCGTCCTCCATTGCGTATATCGTTGACTAATCAGACTTAAGATGTATAAAAAAATTGTTCTTCCTCTGACACATATCGTCTAGTGAGAAGTACTGCCTGATTAATAGATGTACAGTCTTAGACGAAAAAAATTACCAGAAGACTTCGGTTGATTTCCTGAGAGCTTAGGTTTACACGTGAAGGAATTTCTTATGCACGACCCGCTCTGTTTTTCCTTTGTTTTCTTTGTTTGTTGCTTTTTCTGTGTGTTTATAGGTCAAGTGTTATGAATAATGAAGATGTATTCAAGGAGTAAATTAGATGCAAAATAAAATTCCTTTTCCTAGTCGTGTTAACCAGGCGCTGCCATAAATAGACTTTGACAAATTCATGGTACAGGAGAGCGGTCATTTTTTGTGTCTAAGACTGTACATATCACTCAGAACCTAAGTCGAAGGTAATATTGGCATAAACTGTCCTATTTTCTATTCTGTACTCTATACTCTATTTTCTGTGCTTAATTTAATTTATTTTTCATGTTGTATTTATCTTCTACATTCTGTTACATTCTTTCATATATTATGCATATATGGTAATATCACGCGTGTAGGATCTTTGGGTATATCAGTAGACCGCTGACTATTGTTGAGTTTCTGTTTCTGTTATCGTACGTTATAGATTGTTTGTGTTCATCTAACTGATTTAAACTTTGTTTTAATGTTCATGATATTGTTGATTAAGGGGGGAAGGATGAGAAATAACATTATGTTACTGAATTGCCTATAACCAAGACCGTGTATTTATGGAGATTGCGAAAATCACGACATAATAGATATACAATAGATTTTTGCTAATCTGTACGAATTAAGTGATTCTGATTAATAATATGTGGATAAAACAATCGCGAAAAATCACGAAATGGAGTTCTAATAGCGAAATATGTACACATTCGTGAATTATTATTATTATTATTATTGCGTCGTTTTATAACGAGTTTCATATTCCGAGTTTTTTTAGGATTTTTTTTCACTTGAATTTGTTATAAATCCAAGTAGCCTACATTACATGATATTCCAGGTGTTTTGATTACATTAGTGAACTCAAAAGACGGAGAATTCAACATTTCACTAATAATTTCGAAGTGTTAAGTTGAGAGCTGCAAGTTTTTTTTTTTTTTTAATGAATGTGTATTAAATGCAGTCTCAATCCAACAAATATTGTCTATTGGCCATATTATTGCACCTTTACGAGATTCCAACGAATCTTTAATGTTAATTATTTGGAAAGTAATAATCATACGGAGTTAATACTCCTTTTCAAAATAATTATATTTTCCAAAATTTCCATTAATTTCAGCCAAGAGTAGAAATCAATCTTTGCTGACACCAATATTGAAAAACACAAATGATAAAATTAATCTCCATAAATATCTGCCCCTCTCTATAACTTTCGCATTTTTGGACCTAGGACCTTGAAATTTGAAATATTAGTTTAAGACAGGGTTCTATTTACCTTCATTTTTTTTCAGAATTTTATGAATAATAGTTTTATTTTTCAAATTTTTCATTAAAAAAAATAAAAACGATGTACCTTTTATCTAAAAATCTGCTAAACCAATAAACCTAAAATTTTGTACATGTGTTACTAATATCTAAAGTAACATTTTCCTGCAACAAATATTTTATTTAGGTTTTGTATTATTTTTTTTTAAATATAAGTTTTGAAACACTTTTTTATTTTATTTTTTTAAGCTTTGTAATGTATAAAACTCACAAATATTAACAAACTAAAAATTTGTTGCAGGGATTTATAGATAACACAGTTTTAAGCTTGTGTGCAAAATTTAATTTTTTTTACTCCTAATGGTTGCATAGAAAAATGTACGGTACTTAAGCACTGAAAAATGTAAATTACGAAAACGACGTTTGAAGTTACAGTACTATTTATCTACTATCTCACCTCATACAGTGCACTCAATGTTCTCCATATCAATAAGGACGTAGTAAGCCACAGCCTTCCTAGCACTGGTCAGATGTTTGCCTATCTAAATTCCAAGAAAATTTCTATAACACAGAAACTCTAAAATGGCTACTGAAAAGGGGAGTGGCCCATTGGGCAGCTCTGTAGTATTTAAATTTAAAAAACCACGTAGTAGGTCCTTCAGGCAAGCAAAATATTCCAGTATTTAATACAGAAAAGTATGTATTATTTAGTAAAGCAATAAACAATTTCAATTTTTGTCACAATTTGGCGTCTGTTTATTCTTAAGGCGATGAGGAATCATGGTATGTAAATTATCGAATCCATGAAAAGCCCCAGTCAGATTGACCGGCCACGTAATTTGCACCGAGACCTTCTGAATGCGAGTCTCAAACGTTACCATCTCAGGCACGTCGCTCGGTTTCTACATTCTTCATTCTATATCCTATTCCATATTCATTCATTCTATTCCAATTTTGTTTTCAGCTACAGCTGATAGTTATTGTTGAAAGTCCTGTTGTGTGTTCGATAATATGTAACAGTTCTGGTATCTCCTCTATTTTTCCTTTACGTAATGAACAAAGATTTCTTTGTTTTCGATCATCAAGGCTTCACTTGTTATTTCGTTACTGTGCAAGAGTCTCATATTTTTCGAAGTATCTCTTCTTTACGCTGCGCACATTATATTATATAATTATGTCTCTCATTAATTTGGCTATTTAATTTTACAACATTGTATTAATTCCAATCAGTTTAATGAAAGTTTTCCACACTACACTGTTTACCAATAATGGTGAAATTGGGTTATTCCAGCCTTCTCTTGTAGCTGATTTTACTGCAGTGATGTCATCTTGTAATTAAAAATACAATTATCCTCCGCAAGATAACAAAGAAGGAAGAGCAAGGCTCACAGCCCCTGACAAACACCTTCCTTGATGATCCATATCCTGGACGTGGTGATCGTGCAGATGAGAATCCAAGACGATATTCACGACGACTGAACTGTAACATGGTACCCGCTGTGGACAGTTCGGCTTCTCCATTACATAATGCGTCTTATAAATTCAGAAAGAAAGAATAGGAAGCATAAAGCGTTGTCTGAGTCAAGAAAACAAGGAGGCTGATTTAGTAAAATGGAAAAGGAGGAAGACGTGACGCTTCAGTACACACTGTAACACTAATAACCCGTTCAAACAAAAGGAAATTGTAACAGTTGTGATGGCATCGTGCGTGCTTAGCAACACACGGCCTGGGGGCCCCCTCTCTTGTGTGGTCTTCTTAGCTATTTAATATAAAACTAAAATTAATATTTCCTTTCGATTAACAAAGACAAAAGCATTACCGGTGATTGTAGATACAATACAAGATTATTTACGATATCTTCTTGCTAGAACGTACTGCAATACAGTATCTACAAAGGACAGTCAAATGAAAAAGAGTCAGTCACAAAAAATGTGTCATTAAAATTTATTACCTCAAAAGTAACCCCTTTGAAGGCCCATTCACAATGAAAACGTTCACATTAACGCGAGAACATAAATGCACGTAAGATTTGCCTTATGCACAATGCCAACGGAACACTAATGTCAAAACCAGTGGTTCCTAAACTAGGGTCGTGTAAAGAGCTGAGTCGCGACATGATTTACAAAATAAAACAAAAAACGGCTGTGTGTTCAGAAACATGAACATTCAACACAATAAAAACAAATTTAAATACAATTTCTTCAGAGAGAGATGAATCAGTTGACATTTTTATTGAACTACTAGCCGTACCCGTGCGCTCCGCTGCACCCGTTAGAAATAAATATAAAGTAATTACATAATTAAAATAGGACATTTGATCCAGGGAACATTCGTGTTTGATAGAAGGATAAATCGTTTATTATATTACTTAATTTAAATTGTATTAAAAAATTAAAATGCGATCATTTTGATCCAGAGACAACTCATTTGGTCATAAAAATTATTTTAGGAAATACAGGATCACGTTTTCTGTGCATAAGAAGCTATTTTAATCTTACCTGCCCTCGATTCACTCAGAAGTTACTGTAATAACATTATAGCATTATGTCCATCTAGAGAAACTACACTTTCCAATGGTGAATTAATAATAATCAGGGAAAGGATTTATATGTAAATACATATTTACTTATAAAGCTAATATAATTTATATTTTGCATTATCTTTATGTTTCACAATGTGTAGGGTTGAAAAATCCTACTTTTATTTTCCATATTTTTCCATATTTTAGAGTTTAGTACATATTTTCGTTAATTTCCATATATTTTCCATATTTCATATAAAACAGTCCATATTATATTAGGTTTAACAATAAAACAAAACAAAATTCCATTAATTTTAAAAATACATTTCAACAATAGAGATTTAAACACATGTTCAGTAATCCCTTTAACATCAGAGTTATTTGAAAATTAGCAGTCCTATCAACAATGGGAAAGTAAGTTACAAAACTGTATTAATTTAATTTAAAATTTTTAACAGACTTCAGTTGTGCAGCTCAACAGTTAAATGCCAGTTTTCAGAGTACACATAGGTTCAGTTTTGTAAGTCATACTATAAAGACGGTAAATATGCCAAAAGTACGTCATTCAGTCAATTTTCAAAACTAACAAGTTACATTTCAGAATTTAAAAAGATGGTTTATCAACTGACAATAAAATATTATTTTGTAATTTGTGTCAAGGCAGTATCATCTACAAAAAGTTCCTGGTGCAACAACACATTACAACTAGTAAACATCAGGCCAACAAACAACTGAAATTCAGAGACAATTGATATTAACACAACCAACAACATCGAATGTAAGATCTGAGTTTAACATCGACCTGTGCCGTTCTCTCATCTCTGCTGATATTCCTCTCTACAAACTAAAGAATAAGGTCTTCAGGGAATTCCTTGAAAAAATATACTCAACACACAATCCCGGATGAGTCAACACTTAGGAAGACGTATGCTCCATCCATCTACGATGAGACAATACAGAAGATAAGAGATGAAATTAAAGATAGTTCAATTTGGGTTTCCATTGATGAGACTCCCGACAAAGAAGGTAGACTTGTTGGTAATGTAGTTATCGGTTTGTTAAGTGAACAATATTCTGAACGAATTCTTTTCATTGTGATGTTCTAGAAAAGTGCAATAACAAAACTATAGTTAAACTGTTAATATGGGTATCCTGTGGCCAAAGGGTATTATGTACGATAATGTGTTATTCTTTAAAAGCGATTGCCCTTATATGGTCAAAGCTGGACAAGCATTATCTGTTGTATATCCTAAATTGACTCATTTTACTTGTATGGCGCATGCATTTCATCGTGTGGCAGAAGTGGTCAGAGACAATTTCCTAAAGTAGATTTGTTGATTTCATCAGTGAAAAAGTATTTCTCAAAGCTCCCAGTAGAGTTAACGTGTTGAAAGAAATGTACCCTGAAATTCCATTGCCACCAAAGCCAATTTTAACTAGATGGGGTACATGGCTAGAACAGTTGAATATTATGCCGAAGATTAGACTCTATTAACAATGTTCTCCTTGCATTGAACTCTGAAGATCAAGTCTCAATTGATTGCGAAAACAGTTACCTGTGACAAAGTGTGAAAATGACTTAGCTCACATTCAGCATACAAAATGCATCAAAAAACGCTCAAAAGTCTCAAAACAGGCACCTTTCACTATCAAGTTTTGAAATTATAAAAGTTTGGAACAACTGAATCGTGGTAGAGTAAAGTTGCAGATGCAGTAAAGCTAAGTGGACACTGTTTTCAAAAACCCTGGATATGAAGAACTACAAAAGGTTGTTGCTGTGATGAGTGGTGAATCAACAGTGAAGATTAACTTGGACTTATCCCCAGCAGACATTGTGAAATTGAATTATGTACCAGTTACTTCTTGTGACGTCGAACGCTCTTTAGTCAGTATAAATCTATCCTCAGAGACAATAGAAGAAGATTCACTTTTCAGCACTTGAAAGAAATGTTTGTAACCTATTGTTATGGTAACAGACAATAAAAATTGTGTTTTGTTGAAACTACATTGGAAGATAAGGTACGTCCATTATATTTTTTGTTTAGTTTGATTAAAATGTACCAATATTTAACGTACATAGTCATTTCTTTATAATTTTAAGTCCATATTTAATTCCATATTTTGGTAAAAATCCATATTTAATTCCATATTTTGGTAAAAATAACTACATATATATTTACATATTTCATATATTTTTAGTCCATATAAATCCGTTCCCTGATAATAATTATACAAATCGGTTCATTTAGCTTCCGATATTACTTCATACAAACACAGAAACATTCTCTGTAAGCTACCGTATGTTTCATAACTTTCGATTTTTGTTGTCCAAGGCCCCTTATAGACGAAGTCATTTGTTTTTTATTTCATTACATTGCCTTAGATGGCGTTGTTATTGTAATTTTGAAACTCATTTATCTCATTAAATATCAGTCCTATCAAAATTTTTCAAGGGATAAAACTTATCGGAAATTATTTTTAAAGAAACTTTCGTTATGCAATATTTTTCATGAAAATTAATAATAAAGGAGATATTTCGATTTATTTAATTCAAGCCCCCTTATAACTCCCCTTTTAAATAAAATATTTTGAATGCCATATAGCCTAAATTCTAAGTTAAAACAAACTTAATTTATATTCTAATTTTCATATAAATCGGTTCAGCCATTATCGCGTGAAAAGGTAACAAACATCCAGACAGACAGACAGACATACAAACAAAAATAAAAAAAAAGTGATTTTCGGTGTCAGGGCGGTTAATTATATATGTTAGTACCAATTATTTTTGGAAAATCGAAAATACCAGAAAAATTTCGGCCACAGATTTATTATTAGTATAGATTTTCAGTGGAGAAGTCTTTCGAATATCGATATCTACTTATGTTCCTGTTAAATATTACTATAAAATGCGGTGACTCTCAGCTATAATATGAACTTGTGTTAGAATGTCTATCATAAGTCGTTTCACGTTTATGCTTTTTGAAATTGGCAATTTTTTTTTTCCGGAATTACGATAAATTCAACGCATTAAACCAAGAAAAGTTTTGGACTTAAACGAGAACAGACTTTACCCCTCTACACATTTGTTCCCCCTCCCTGAAGAATCACACGGGACGCATTTGCGTAACGTTACTTTTAGTTTTGTTTGTAAATGGACCCTAATTATTAATACATTTTTCTCAATGAAAGACAAGACCGCCAATCCCCTTTTTGTAGAAGGCTTTAGGCTGCTGACTGAACCACATCCTTACCCAGTCGCATACGTCCTCGTCCGCTGTTAAATCTTTCTTCACGTTGGCAAAAATATGGAAATCGCTTGTGGAAATATCTGGACTGTAGGGCGGATTCGTTATCATGGAGAAGGATAATGTTGTTCTACAGCATTGCAGGACGTTTTGACAAATGATACTTTCAGCTATAATATGAACTTTTGTTGAAATGTCTATCATAAGTTGTTTCACGTTTATGCGTTTAGAAACTAGCGATTTTTTTTTCGATAAATTTAACGCATTAAAACAAGAAAACTAATGGACTTACACGAGAACAGACTTCACCTGTCTATACATTTGTTTCCCCCCACCCCGAAGAATTACACGGGACGCTTTCGCGTTGCGTTATGTTTAGTTTTCATTGTAAATGAACCTAATTGAGTAATACATTTATCTCAATGAAAGACAAGACCGTCAATTCTCATTTTGTAGAAGACTTTAGGCTGCTGACTGAACTACAATCGTACCCAGTCGCACACGTCCTCGTCCGCTGTTAAATCTTCTTAACGTTGGCAAAAATATGGAAATCGCTTGGGAAAATATCTGGGCTGTAGGGAGGATGCGTTATCACGGAGAAGGATAATGCTGTTCGACAGCATTACAGGACGTTTTGACTTTACGGTGCTTCTCAGCTTCTGCAAAGTGCCTTCATAGCGCTGTGCATTGATCGTGGTCACATGTCTGAGAAAGTCGACAAGCAGCGGGTCCTTGCGATTGAAGAAGAATTACGCGATGGGTCTCTTCTGGGCTCGGATCCACGTACACTGACTTTCAAAGATACCTGACCTTACTAATCGATAGTGTTCGATAATTTGTTGGTGTAAGTGTGGCTTCTTTAATTTTTACTTCTATGAATAAGATGGTCGAAGATAATGATCAATGTTGCCAATCGTACATAAATAGGCTATACCTGCATTATAGAATTCAATATTTCATTCCCCTCTACTGATTGTAAAATAACACTGGATTTAGCTGGAAATAGCTGATATTGTCAATTATGAGAACAATGTATTCTTACTCTACATCATAATTTTCCCCGACACTTTTTAATCGCCCCAATAGTGGTGCACCTATTGAGAACTAGCGGAACTGCTTCAAAGTTTGTCAGTTTTTTATATCATTGGTTCTGACATCCCGTCGCGTCGTTAGAAAGTTCGCTTACACGATCACAAAATCGTAGGTCAGATATTTTTGAACGTCAGTGTACATGAAGATCCGCGTCTGTCACCGACACAGTCTACCCCAGTATAGAATAAAATTATCTTCAAAATGGCAATCATTTAGGGTGCTATACATAGACATTTCGCTAGCCTGCGCTCGAGCGTGCTAAACTAGCCCCGGCTATCAACTGATTAATTGTACAGGATTCATATCATATCACATCGCTAACACTGGTTTATGAATACGAAAAACGTTAGTTCGCTGACCATCCACCGGAAGCCCGCGCAAAGAATGTCTATGAATACGGCCCCTGGTCTTTAGTGAAGCCAACAATTAACGTGTACGCCACGTTGTAGTCTGGTCTTTGTTCACTCCGTAGATCGTCAAATTTCAAACCGGGCGAGAAATGACCGACAAATTTTGTTTTATATTTTCTTCTTTCATATGAGTTCTTTTTTTTGCTTGTAAAGTATGTGTAACATTTTTGACACTGTCTTATTCTTCAATTAATTTCTTATTCTTCTTCCTTTTTATAAATTCTCTCTTTTCTACCCCCCATATTTACTACTGTTTTCTCTTCTCTTCTCTTCTCTTCTCTTCTCTTCTCTTCTCTTCTCTTCTCTTCTCTTCTCTTCCCCCATATTCTCTCCTCTCTCTCTCTTCTCTTCTCTTCTCTTCTTCTCTTCTCTTCTCTTCTCTTCTCTTCTCTTCTCTTCTCTTCTCTTCTCTTCTCTTCTCTTCTCTTCTCTTCTCTTCTCTTCTCTTCTCTCTTGTACGGAGGAGGGACCCGAGGGCTTACACTGCAGCCTGAGGCTTATTGTGCTTACCACTCCTGTTCTGAGTGATTGGGTAGCCGAACGGCCGCGCTCTTGTACAAGTACAGCACGCCGCACCGTGATCTTAACCCGGGCTATGGTATGGATAATGATAATAATATGTGAATTAATGATGGCGAAATAAGTCCGAGATCCAACGCCGAGAGTTACCCAGCAATTCTGCTTCAATTGGTTGAGGGAAAACTCCAGGAAAAACCCAACAGGGTAACTCGCTCGTTCCACAGTCAGACATGCTAACTGTTACTCCATCGGTGGGCCCTTCCCTTCTCTTACTTCTTTTATCGTATATTTTTTTCTTTTTTATTTTTGTACTTTTTTCGTCTCATTTTTCCTCAGTCATCATATTATTCTCCTACTTTGTTATTCCTTGCCCCTTAATTCATTCTTTTATTTTAAACTCAAAGCTTTTACTTTTTTTCTATAAGCCGGATATTTCAAAAGAAAGAAAGTAACAACTGTTTAAACTATTACGGCCTAAACGATTGCTCCTAAGATAAATATTTGATATCGCATTGACACAACAATTAAATGTTGGTTTACTCATTCGAGTGGCTGCAAGTGATACAGAGCATCCGGTGAAAATCGCAACGCTGAATGCAGCTTTAGCGCTCTCCGGATAAATAATTACTTATCGTGATCGAACTGAGGTTAAGTGCACGTTGCTGCATAACAATTGGAAAGGTACGAACTGCATTGGACATCAGCTATATCGAATATTAAAGTAATTTATAGTCGTGTGTGTTACGGACAGGAAATGAGAACCGTGGAAACGGAGGATGTTGTGCAAGTGTTATCTAATGCTGTGCGTTGGTTTCACAACGCAAGGATCTGGACTCGACTGTGGCAAAGGTCGCACACTAATATAACGACCTGCCAAATGTTTGTCACCTGGCACACACACTGCCTAATTTCATTGTATTGTTAACTAAAAGTGTGTATGTTTTCAGTACTACAGATCAAGGTTAAAAATTCACCTAATTCAAACTTGAGTTTTTTTATTTACAAATGCGATATCGAGGTAGCTACTTTCATTTTTATTTGGTCATTACTAGAGCCCGGATGTTTAGGCATTTATAACAGTCAAAATAGGCAGCAAAAAAGGCAATAAAACGTAAAAAAGGGCACAATAAATTTTCAAAAAGTCATTATAAATTTTAAAAAGGCATAATATATTTTAGCAATAAATTTAAATTATATCAGATAACTCACATTTTTACTTCGTAGTTGACTTATGAAATACTTCTTTTTTTTTCGTGATTAACTGTCTTTTCTCAACCCTTACATAACAAAACGGTCAATGTTACTTATGTCCCGCCCACTATAGAGACATAGGCCAATTTTACACATATTTAGTATAACTTGTTGCTTCTTTGGCAGGTTAGGTTTAGTTAGTTTAGGTTTTTGTTATGGCCTACCTTGCATATACGATTATAGCGCAACATTGGCAGTGATAAAAGTGAAATATTCGTTCAGTGGGCGTTGGATACTCTACATTCAGCAACAAAACTGTTCCATCGGTTGAAAACACATGGACACCAAATTCACTGACGTAAGCATGAAATTTACTTTTCAATGGTTTGCTGAATTTAGGCATTCTAGCTAACAGATCTCATACGTTCTGTCACCCGACAATAACTGAACTGGCTGTTTTTCACTCATATTTCTTTCCGCTACAATAATAAACACGTGTAGCACAAAATTGTAACAGTAAGATTTGAAAAAATGAAAGCAAACTTGGAAATGCTACGTGACAACTTCTATGAGAACGAGCTTAATATTTAAAATTATAAAGCTGATTGTTGGTATCATCAGGACATCATGAAGATATGGCATTTTATTAATTTGTAACTGTGGATTGTCGATCATTATTCATATTACACCAATAGTATTAAAGCATGATTATTAGCAGAGTAAGCACCGAAATAAATTACTTTTATTTACTATTGTTAGTAAAGTTAGTCATTGTTTCATATATTTAAATTTGATACACATTACATTAGAATTAATTAGAAAATTGCAAATAAACAAGAAAGATTGTTTTAAAATGACAAAAAAAGGCATTTATTATTGAATTAGTAAGAAACATCTTAAAAAGTCAAAATAGGCAAAATAAAAATGGGCCCTATCACTTTTATTTACCCCAAATCACATTTATATCTATGAAGATAATGATTTATTTCCACCCAGTAAAAAAAAGGCATTTTGCCAAACATCCGGGCTCTAGTCATTACACAAATTATTACCGTACATCTCACTATCTATCCCTCACAAAAATTATTTCTTTATGTACATTGTAATCACCTGGACATAGTAAAAATAACTTACTATTTATACCTAAGAGAAATATAGTGAGTCACTTAAAAATGTCGCATTACAAAAGTGACACATACTTCCTCATTTCAAGTTCCAGACTGTTCTGCAGGACTCATCCAAACAGACAGGTTGTCCCGTTCCTTCATTCTCTTTCTTTCTTAATGATGTAGCTAGTATTCAGCTCCAGAACGTTGGATGTCTCAACATATATGACAAGGTGCCAATACAAAAAAAAACTCACACCACGTTGATCACAGCGGATGCCCCAAATCATATAAATTTAATAAAAATTATTGCTGTTTTTTAAGACCCACTAACTCCATTTCTTAAAAGTTTAAGTCCAGCCCATTTTTAAAAGAATACATTACATGCCTGATATCTACATTGGGCCAATTCCATAAAAAATTATTGTTCATTATTTTAAGAAGTGCCTAATTTTGAATAGTCTCATAGATATTATTGTATAATTTTAATAAACATTAATTTATGGCAGAAACCACTATTTCCAGGAAATAGTAGATTTTATGGAAGAAATTTGTAGGGTTACATATGAAGAGTACAGGGGAAAAGCCCGATAAGTCACGTTTTACTGTTTTTACAGGAGAGCAAGTTAAAAGTTTCAAGACCTATTATATTCTATTGTCATTGGATTAACATTCTTTCAAATTTCTTTGAACTAAGAAGGTTGTTGTTCTGTACAGTTAAACTACAAAAATCTGCACTACCTGAGCTATTACATGACATCTGAAACACAAAATCGATAATAATTTTGGACTTGTCAAGTTTTCCCCCTGTTCTGTTTATTATTATTTTATAGTATTTTTTATTTCACTTTAAAATTTTTATGTTTTGTTTTTTGTCTCTCCTACCTTTCCAGTTTATTTTAGTCCAAGATTAGGAAGTATGTATTACATAAGGAACTACACCGTTTCTATTTAATTGCTTACGGTACATTAAGAGTACATGCAAAAATAGCATTTTTCTCGAAACCCTAAAGAGCTTAGGCCTATTTTGATTACAGAAAGTTGGGACTTCTATGTAAGTGGTGGTCTGTAAATAATTTAAAAAGTATGTTTGGTTGTTCACACATGAAAAAGAAAAGCACTTTTTATTACGGCCATACATTACATTAACTCTCTGATGCAATATAATATTCTTGTCAAGTAACAAAACATTATCGGAGAACTTCCGAATGAAATTTTTCCAATGCCTAAAACTATAAACGTCAAGAGGCCGAACAATCGAAGATTTGGAATTGTTAACATTTCTACCGTTTTAACTTCTGGAGTTATTCTTTCTATAGCCTGTCTACCTCGGTAACTAGTTCACAAGCCAAACGAAAGCATGCTATGGTCACTTACAGATCGAAAGTGTACCTCTTGAAACCAATTGAAGATGTGAGCTTTCATAAGCTTCCCTGATTTTGAGGACAATGCATAAACATTTGGGGTCTTAAACATTTTCTCCTTCACGATGGCAATGAAGTTACAAGATATATGAAGGGTTCGGAGCCAAGCGCCATTTATTAAAAACGGAGAAAGCAGGGGTTAAAGTTAAGTGAATACCTAGTTTAATGAAGATTGACTTATCATTTAGTTTTAATGTGTATACTTTATATTGCTTGCTATATGTTTCCATTGAATTATAGTAATAACTTAATTTTAACCCTTGCTTTCTACGGTTTTAGTAAATGGCGCTTGGCCCACTATGGTTCTGAACCCTTCATATACAAGTGTCAAGCGATTATTTTGAAAAATCATATCTCGAAGGTTAAGTCTTCTCAGGATGTAGAAATTTATAGGGGGATTTCTTATTTCAAATGGAACGTATAGGAGAAAAACCGCTGTGAAAATCCATTAGGCCCTATCACTTGGTGAGCTTTCCTTGTAAGAAAGAGTTGGGAGTATTTTTTTAATATACTGCTTGTATACTTTGTGACCTGGTAGAGTGTAAGAGAAAGTCCTATGGCCTTAACTCTGCCAGTAGGCTATAAATAAATAAATAAATAAATAAATAAATAAATAAATAAATAAATAAATAAATAAATAAATATAATTATTATTATTATTATTATTATTATTATTATTATTATTATTATAGAACGCGAATCGATTATGCTCACTGTTCAAAACATAAGAGGTGAGCCTGCCTGGAGAGAAATAAAAAATAGGTTGCAACCGCCAAATTACTCTTCAAGGAACGATCACTCATATAAATTGAGGGAAAGAAGACAGAGGACGGACACTGGAAAGTTTTCTTTTCTCAATCGTACTATCAGGGACTGGAATGCTTTAACTGCAGACTTACTAAAGACTTTACCAACAATCAAAAACGTATTTAAAAATAGGCTTAAGGACTTTACTAATAAACGGTAATTATACACAGTATGTAAAGGATGTAAATGATATTTTGTTATTGAAGTGTTGTATCAGTGAAGAATTGTGTTGTGTCAGTGAAGTGTGTTGTGTCAGTGAAGTGTGTTGTGTCATGAAACGTGTTCCTGTCAGGGAAGCTTTATAGTTTATAGTGGCAGTGCAAAGTATTTGAACAGTGAAATGTTTTTGAAGTGTTAGTGAAATCAGGATAGAATCAGTGAAATGTGTCGTAGTTCCAGTGCAGTGAGTGAGTTGACAGCGAAATGAGTGTAATGTGGAAAGGTACTTGTGCAGATTTGAACATATCATACTCGTGGGTTTTAGTTCGAACTTAGATTTAAGATACAAATTAGATTTATTTTAAATGTTATTTTAAGTGATCGTGCTTCATTTAATTTAGGATATTCCCTATTATTATTATTATTATTATTATTATTATTATTATTATTATTATTATTATTATTATAATAAATTATTGTTAGTGTTAATTATTTTATTAATTATTGGTATTATTATTAACTGTATTTTTAATTAATAAGTTTATTATTGTCATTATTGAGTGTAATTAGTTACCATTGCCACCGGGTATATACCCAGTAGTGTGAATATTATACATACATACATACATAATACATACATACATACAAACATACATACATTACAAATACATACATACATACATACATACATACATACATCTGATACATACATACGTACATACATAGATACAGGGACATCATTTTATTTTTACTAACAGTTCTAATATTAACCTGGATAAACGATTAAGAACAGGAAACACCGTTTGAACTACCCCCTTCCACAACTAGTTGGATGATATGGCGTAATATACAAAGAAAATCACTAAACTAGATTAGGAGGGAAAAAAGTAGTTCATCCATTTACGTAAACAGAAATATCGCGATTTTGAGTTTGGTAATTTTCATTATGTTTTTGTTTAATCAAAATACAGTACAGTATTAACAATAAGTGTTTTTACTCAAGAACTGAGCTTTCCATGCGGACGTATTCATTATACAGTGTATATTATACTGTCTACTACAGTACAATAGTGTACACTATAGAGAATGAAGTTAAATTGAAAAATAATCATAATATGGAATTTAAACACATTTTGAAAATGGTGGCTGTTCATTTCGATACAGGCTTCAGTTCTGATGTCCATATTATCGCACTATAGACTATTGTAAACCTAATTCCAATTACCAGGTTTGTTCTGTATCAGTCACTCATGTTGAAATAAACTGGACCTACTCCATAAAAAGACCTTACGTACTGTAAATTCAATCTTCACTTGTTTGAGAAAAGATAAAATTTTCAGACATACTATCGGGATGTCCGTCCAGGAGAATGATTATGTCTCAGGATCGTAGAAAGGGAGAAATCACGTGACAGTTAATTACTTAATTCTTTATTTAAGTTTTTTTAATTTTAGGGTTATTTTACGACGCTGTATCAACATCTCAGGTTATTTAGCGTCTGAATGATATGAAGGTGATAATCATATGGGTGAAATGAGTCCGGGGTCCAACACCAAAAGTTATCCAGCATTTGCTCGTATTGGGTTGACTGGGAAAACCCCGGAAAAACCTCAACCAGATAACTTTGACCGGGATTCGAACTGGGCCACCTGGTTTGACAGCCAGACGCGCTGACCGTTAATCTTCCACAAGTGATGGACTTATTTGGTTATTTTAAACAATTGTATGGGTATAATATTACTTAGACGTCCAATTCCTAACAGAAATTAATGTTCTCAGAAAAGAGCTAAGACAGCCCAGCCATTAGCATTTACAGAGAGGCGAATAGATTATTAAATTATGCGATTATAAATGGAAAATGATGCAGTACTGAAATTATTTGTCACTGGAAAACGCGAACATATTATTTTTAACTGTATTTTAATTACGATAAGTTTATTATTGACTTATATGCGGTCTTGGATCTAGTTAGAGGACGGTTGAACTTCATTAGTAGAAGTGTGAATAAGTACATTAAAAACTCAGGTACAATAAAATTGAAGTAAAAATAAAATGATGTCCCTGTACATACATACATTATTATTAAATAAGTAAAGTCAATTTGCTTTCTGAAATACTGTGGTAGGTGCACGTTATGCGCGAGGAGGCAGTGCAGGAGCGACGCGCGGTCAAGCGGAAGGACTTGCTCTCATTCTGTGCACTGAAATCACCTGCTGGTGGGTTTAAAAGGGAAAGTAATTTATTAGTGCGCCAGCAGGACGGCCTTGAGCTCGCAGGTCGGGCGGGGGCCATCGTCTTGGACCTGCACCACACGATCGCCATCCCGACAACCTGCGCGCCGCTGCTGCCGCCACAAATCCAATTGATTTTGTATGAAAACTCCCGTCTCGTCACCACAAGGTCGTTTCTTGCCCTACACGCTAATGAGTCGAAAGAAATTTTTGAGAGCATGCAATGTATTGTGTCCCCTGGCTACGAACTTTGGAATGAAATAAACAGCATTTCACGGTGTTTTACATCATTATTGCGTACGGTTTGACACGATTGCACACTGCTCCTATTGCCAGTCTCCTAGCCTTCAATGATTCACACAGTTTTCACTTTCATAGACGTCCAACCCCCGCAATATTAATAGAGTCATTGCCTACGTACTACAGCCCTTCCCTCTGTTCCGTATTGGGAGAAACTCGGCTAGACATCGCTCTGAATATGTTGCAAAATTTATGTGTACGAGTTGCAGTATTTCGACTACAAACCTAACAGAACAGAGCTCGAGTATTTTTTTAAAATAGAATAGAATAGAATGTTTTATTTTCGCTGGCAGAGTTAAGGTCATAAAGCCTTCTCTTCCACTCAACCAGCCTTAATCAATATAATACATATTTAAATTACGAATATTTACACTACCGGTACTCTTAAAAGATTCTCCACCAATATTCTTGAATTAAGTTTTAACGTCTAGTACATATTTAAATTTAGATAAACCTATGAGATAAAGTAGTAACTTAATTTATGAGCTAATTTAATTCAATCAATTATAATTAAGTTGAGATAGCTAGTAAAGTGATGAGAATTAATTTAAAATAAGTTTACTAAAACTATGTTATAGGGAGAAAAATATAAATCTAAAATATATTGTATATGGTTGGAAGATATCTGGAGATATACCATTAGGGCTTGGAAGTTGATGACCTAAAAATCTATAAAATTACCTTAAATTCTGAAAATATGACATTAAAATTAAAAAAAAATGACCAAGATTTTAACAATAATAATAATAATAATAATAATAATAATAATAATAATAATAATAATAATAATAATAATACTTACTTACAAATGACTTTTAAGGAACCCGAAGGTTCATTGCCGCCTCACATAAGCCCGCCATTGGTCCCTATCCTGAGCAAGATTAATCCATTCTCTGTCATCATATCCCACCTCCTTCAAATCCATTTTAATATTTATCTTCCCATCTACGTCTCGGCCTCCCTAAAGGTCTTTTTCCTCCGGTCATCCCAACTAACACTCTATATGCATTTCTGGATTCGCCCATACGTGCTACATGCCCTTCCCATCTCAAACGTCTGGATTTAATGTTCCTAATTATGTCAGGTGAAGAATACAATGCGTGCAGTTCTGTGTTGTGCAACTTTCTCCATTCTCCTGTAACTTCATCCCTCTTACCCCCAAATATTTTCCTAAGCACCTTATTCTCAAACATCCTTAACCTATGTTCCTCTCTGAAAGTGAGAGTTCAAGTTCCACAACCATAAAGAACAACCGGTAATATAACTGTTTTATAAATTCTAACTTTCAGATTTTTCGACAGCAGACTGGATGATAAAAGCTTCTCAACCGAATAATAACAGACATTTCCCATATTTATTCTGTGTTTAATTTCCTCCCGAGTATCATTTATATTTGTTACTGTTGCTCCAAGATATTTGAACTTCTCCACCTCTTCAGAAGATAAATTTCCAATTTTTACATTTCCATTTCGTACAATATTCTGGTCACGAGACATAATCATATACTTTAACCAATACAATACATATTTAAATTACGAATATTTACACTACACTTAAAAGATTCTCCAGCAACATTCTTCAATTAAGTTTTAACGTCTAATACATATTTAAATTTAGATAAACCTATAAGATAAAGTTGTTACTTAATTTATGAGCTAATTTAATTCAATCAATTATAATTAATTTGAAATAGCTAATAAAATTATGAGAATTAATTTAAAATAAGTTTACTAGAACTATGTTATAGGGAGAAAAAATATAAATCTAAAATATATTGTATATATTGTTGGAAGATATCTGGAGATATATCACTAGGGCTTGGAAGTTGATGACCTAAAAATCACAGGAAAATAACCTATAAAGATACCTTATATTTCTGAAAATATGACATTAAAATTTAAAAAATGACCAAGATTTTAACAATAATAATAATAATAATAATAATAATAATAATAATAATAATAATAATAATAATAATAATAATAATTGATTGAATGTCTTCGAAATCACGCCAAAGCATATTTAAATATTAGCAGGAATTGAAATTCCCAGACATACCTCTTATTCAGCATTGCAATAATAATTTATTTATTTTATCTGGCCAGTAGGCCTTCTCTTAGTAGAGACTAGAGTTTGATGAATCACCGGCTGCTCTTTACTTTCGGCATTTTTACGTCTTCACTTGTGAGATATAATATGCT
Source organism: Periplaneta americana (assembly GCA_025594305.2). Taxonomy (NCBI): domain Eukaryota; kingdom Metazoa; phylum Arthropoda; class Insecta; order Blattodea; family Blattidae; genus Periplaneta; species Periplaneta americana. The sequence continues at coordinate 97,629,564 of JAJSOF020000019.1, forward strand.
AACTGCGGGCACTGCAACTGCAGTATTTGTTCTGATGCGTTTAATTGGGGGAAGCACGTAACACATGTGATCAGTGGTTAAGAATAAAGAAAATTCCTGTATAATGCAATTGAATTGCGTAAGGAATCTGCAGTAGGTTCTCGAATATAGACTAATAATAATAATAATAATAATAATAATAATTAATTAATTAATTATTATTATTATTATTATTATTTATTTATTTATTTAATCTGGCAGAGCTAAGGCCATTAGACCTTCTCTTCCGCCCAGCCAGACTCTAATTCTAATTGAAAATACAATTGCTTACATAGTTATTACATTAATATCTAGACCATAAAACAACATGAAAGTAAATAATGAAAGTTGGATAAGTAATGTTAGTGTGACAATAATAAACATTGGTAAGAAATAGTTATAATAATAATAATAATTAATTTATTTATTTAATCTGGCAGAGCTAAGGCCTTTAGGCCTTCTCTTCCGCCCAGCCAGACTCTAATTCTAATTGAATACAATTGCTTACATAGTTATTACATTAATATCTAGACCATAAAACAACATGAAAGTAAATAATGAAAGTTGGATAAGTAATGTTAGTGACAATAATAAACATTGGTAAGAAATAGTTATAATAATAATAATAATAATAATAATAATAATAATAATAATAATAATAATAATAATAATAATAATGAGATAATTTAGATATTTATCTGTAATGTATATAACCATTAAACATTGAGAAACCTGAAACAGCTATTATTGTTAACAAGAATTGTTAGAAAAATAATTCGTTAGTTTATTCTTAAATTGGTTTGATGTCTGACAGTCCCTGACATTACTCGGTAGGGAATTCCAAAGCTGAGGAACAGCCACAGTGAAAGAAGATGAATATGAGGATGTTCGGTGGGAGGGAATGGATAATATTGAGGAGTGTTGTGATCGTGTGTCTAGGTTATGATGGGTGGATAAATTTTGAAAACGAGACGCAAGATAGACAGGAGTGGAGAAATGCAATATGTGAAAGAGAAGGGAAAGACAGTGGATTTTCCTACGATCTTCTAGACGGAGTCAGGACAACATTTCGAGGAATGGTGTTACGTGATCAGTCCGGCGAATATTGCAAACGAAACGGACGCACATATTATGAACACGTTGTAGTCTCTGCGCCGAAGTAACGCTTAGGTCAGTAAGCAGAATATCACAGTAATCGAAGTGGGGCATCACGAGTGTTTGCAGCAACATTTTTTTCATGGAAAAGGGTAGAAAATTCTTCAATCGCCTAAACGAGTGGATTAATGAGACTACGACTACACTGTGAAAAAAATGTCCGTTCAAAAGCAGAAAAGGACAAAAATGAAACAAAAATTAGAATATTTCCTAAAAAATGAGAAATTAATAATAAAAGACCGGAAAGTGCAAAAAAGTGCCAAATAAAATTATGTTATCTTGGTTCGTGTTGAAATGAAACGAGTTTATATTGCATCCTGCATTGTCTGTGATGTCTCAGAAAAAAGATGATATTTCGTCAACTTTCGAGCCTCATATATCGGTATATCACACCCTTAATAAGGATTATGTGCATATAGGGTTGTTTTTAAGTGCACATGTGCCCTGCCGTTTTTAGCGCATATGAATCCGCCTCCTAGTCATTCGTATAAATCAGGCTTTTTACATGATCCATACACATGTATATGAACCACTTCTATGTTAGCCTTCTTCTTTAGGTGGAATATAATGATAACATACCCTATTCTTCATGACAAAAAAAATTATTTGCATTAAATGCAGAGGCGAAGGGCTGTACCACACATAAATTTCCATATGTGAGCAACAGGGTGTTAACAAATGTGCTCACTACCAAATATGAGTAACACCTCAGTGGAGTCAAGGTAACGTCAAATAGGCGGATGTTCCTCATTTGCACCATTCAGAGCGGCTCGCTCCATTCTCGGCGTTGAGAGGAAAGACATTGCGTCAACAAGGAAATGCAGACTTGGCCTAAACTAACGCGCGTAACCTTTCCTTACTCCTACTTTTTATGCTTAATTACATACACGAATATAATGGCGCATTGCATTTAACAAACAACCAACCTTGTAATCATTAATTGTAGGCCTATATTTAACGGGTTCTATCATCTGAAAGGGTCATTTAAACGCAATATAGAGACCTTTCAGAGATGAATGTAAATGTAATGCTTCATTTAAAATAGAGCAACTGTAATTATTTAATTTTCATTGAACTACGGGGATTATTCACAGACGACACAAAGATTATGATTATATTGTAATTTTTTATTTAATATCCCTAGCAAACTACAGCGATTGTTCATAGACATATAAAGATTATAGGCCTAATTGTAATTTTATGTCGCTAGCAAACTGTAGACACTATTCAGAGATGATACGAGTATGACTGTACTTTTACATTTCGCGCCCTTAGCAGACTACAGACATTAATATTTATATATGAAATAGTTGTATTTGTAATAATGATTTATTTTGACGTCCCTACGGCCTTCTCTAAACTATAGGCCTAAAATGTTTTTCAAAAAACACTACAATTATAAATACATCAATTTTTTTAATTTAAAATGTCCCAAGTAAAAAATCAGACATTATTTAGAAAGATGATAAATCATAATAAAATTGCAACAGGTCAAAATAAATGAGACATACAAAGTATTTATTTTGATAATAATTAATTTAATAATAATTAAATAAGAATAGTAATTTACTAATTAGTAATAAAATAGTAAACAACAAAGTTACAATGAATACAAAAAAGTTTCAGTAAGAAAATTTGTTTCAAATTATTTTAGAATAGTACCATTATCGGAAAAATGGAAAATACAAATAAGTTAAATATCAGTAGAACAGAAAAAAATGTTCTAATTTAAAGTTTTCATCATAAGATAATTTTCTAACTTGGATTTATTTCAATGTTCAGCAGTCCTTGACTTCTGGTTTGTTACGGAAAATGGTAATACACCAATGATTCTTTAAATAGCTTCGGTATTTATCAATTTTTTTTTGAACAAACTATAGGCCTAGATGTTATTTAACAATTATAAATCCACCTTTTGTTTGGCTCCTTAGCAAATTACAGACATTATGTAGAGCTGATTAATCGAATGTAATTGCAACATTTTATTTTACTTTTTTTTTTATTTTTCGTTCCTTTGTAAGTAAACAATAAAAGTTAGAAGTAAAAGTTTCAGTAAAAGTTGCTTCTTTTTAAAAGTAGTTTCCAATCGTATTCAAAACCTGTTGTTCTGAAAATAGTCACAGGTACAGTCATTTAAAATGGTCCTGCCAATCGATTCTTTATAATAGGTTTGGTTATCAATTTTTTTATGAAAACCTGTATGGGTATAGATCGAGAAAAAAAGATAGATCTTTATTGATATTGTTATATATAAAAGTACAAAACTTAATAATTTAACAAAAGATCTATATTCAAAAACTGTTGTTGAAAATAGCCATACAGTCATTTAAATATGCGCTCCTGCATACATGACTTATAAAGTCTAAAATGTGGGTAGTAAGCCATTGATGATACAAAAAAGGAGGGGGTTCGGCCGGTATCGTGAATCGGGTTTCGGCATAGCTCAGATGAGAAGAGCGCTCAGCGAGCAAATCTGAAAGGTCCTGGGTTCGATTACCGATGTCGGAAAGAATTTTTCTCCAATAAAAGTTTACTACAGTTGGTCTTTTCCCCCCTTCTTAAAGATATATACAAATATTATAGACTCCTTCCATTATTCAGGTACAATTGAAGGGTTCAGAGCCATAGTGGGCCAAGCGCCATTTATTAAAAACGGAGAAAGCAAGGGTTAAAGTTAAACGAATACCATAGTTTAGTGAAGATTGATATACATTTAGTTTTAATGTGTATACTTTATATTACTTGATATATGTTTCCATAGAATTATGGTACTAACTTCATTTTAACCATTGTTTTCTACGGTTTTAGTAAATGGCGCTTGGCCCACTATGGTTCTGAACCCTTCAATTTCCTTTCCAAAATAGCATGTTGTTGTTGTTGTTGTTGTTTTCTAATGCCAGGCGTTTGACAATAAAGTCATTTGACCTCTTGCACTCCAATATTTTTCAAAGATATTATCATGACCAGCCACTGAAGCACAGATTTTGAGGTGTTCCGAATCCATTTCTTGGTTTGAGTTGCACAATGGACAGTTATGGGACTGATATATTCCAATTCTATGCAGGTGTTTGGCCAAACAATCATGCCCTGTTGCCAATCTAAATGCTTTCGTGGTAAATCGGGAATTAACTGTGGATTTTGATGCAGAGAGTTCCATTTTTTCCCATGGGATTGTGTTATCAAATTTTGTTTGTTGAAGTCTAAGTATGTAGATTTAATAAATCTTTTCACAGAGTAATACGTAGATTTAGTAACAGGTCTGTAAGTAGCAGTGCTGCCCTTCTTTGCTAAAGCATCCGCATTCTCGTTTCCCAGGATTCCACAATGGGATGGTATCCATTGGAATACAATTCTTTTATTGAGTGATATTAATTGAGAGAGCATTTTAGTTATTTCTGCTGTTTGAGATGAAGGTGTGTGTTTAGAGACTATTGATAGAATAGCTGCTTTGGAGTCTGACAATATAACTGCATTTTTAAATTTACTGATGTGGCATAGAAGATTCCTGAGACTTTCACTTATTGCAATGATTTCTCCATCAAAACTTGTTGTTCCATATCCAAGAGATCTATAAAGTGAGAAGAGACAGCACGTAACACCTGCACCGGCACCTTGTTCTCTGGAGATCAAGGATCCGTCAGTGTATAAATGAAGCCAGTTTTGTGGAGGGTATCTAATATTAATTGTCTCTAAAGACAATTGTTTTAGTATTTCAGTGTTTACTTCTGATTTCAGTATTTCTTCTGTTAAATTTAGATTATATTCCATATTTAATAGAGTTAAAGGGTTTGGTTTAATTTGTAGGTTTTCTTTTAAATTCGGGATATCGATTTTCTGTTTTAATTCTTGAACAATGGATATGAAACTTTTTTGAGTTTTCAATCTAAGAGAGGACTGTATGAATGCCAATTGTTTCCTGGTAATCTAATAAGTTTGTCATATTGAATCAGTGCTTTTTCTTCTATTGTCATTTTGATGCTGTTAATATTAGTGAGGAATCTCATAGAATCTATTGGAGTTGTTTTGATTCCACCAGTAATGAATCTGAGAGCTTGGTTTTGAACATATTCTATTTCGTTTATGAAAGATGAAGTAATTAAAATTTCTCCGCAGCATGTCAGCACTGGCTGTATAAACATTTTGTATGTAGTGTTCAAAGTATTCCTAGAGCATCCCCATTTCTTTCCTGCTAGTCTTTTTAGAATGGAGAATCTTTTACGAGCTTTTTCAGAAATGTATTTCAAATGGTTGCTCCATGTTAACTTACTATCGAAAATAACTCCAAGATATTTGGATTCATAAGTCCTAGGAAGGTGTTGGCCATTGAATAAGCCTAAATTCAATTTACAAGCCTAAAAACAATTTCATCAGTAATTGTGTAGAAATTATGAGTAAGTAGAAATTTGCTTAATTCTGTTCAAAAAATTTTCTCTCCACTCATCAAAACTTTAAGATAATTATTAGGCAGTGCATTAAATATCGTCATACATTAATAGGGGACCAAAATTAAAGTCTGGTATTGAAATATTAACCTAAACAGTAATACTGAAACCTAGAATCGTATTTATAGCGACGACAAATTTAATCTAGTTAAAACTAATGAAACGTTTTGCATTTTTTTTTTTGTGTTTAAAAGCTGATCTGCTACTAGTTTATATTTATTACGGCCAACAGACGTTGATTTTCTCCAAAAATTGAGTTACTCGTTTACTAGACGTGGTGTAAGTACATATAAACAAATCGAAACCTTGCTCGATAGGAAGTAGGTGAAGAACCGCAGACATGGCAACGCCCACTGTCAAGCTATGTTTGCGAACCTCGTCCACCTTATTTCACAATCGTATTGACGATTTATTTACAGTTCGCCATTGGTTGAAATTTCATCATTAAAACGCAAAAGTCAACTACTTCTCTTCATCAAGTCTCATAAACATATGTGTATTAGTGACAGGCCTTTACAAGCAAGCGTAAGACCGGTAATGTTTGCGCATGAAACAAATTCTCGCATAAATAAATAATAAATAAACCTAGTAACGCCGAAACCCCTTTAACGTACCCTCCTTTTCACGCGTCCAGAGCAGACCAGTTCTCCAACATTTTTAAAGCGCCCCCTTTGAATAATGTGTCCCATTCTGATTTCAACAAATCAGATACTTTCTCCATGCTCGGATACAATAGCAAAGGATAGGAAAAGAGTAATATCTGTGCAAGATAATTTTCCTCGGAGCATTACAATTCTGTATTCAAAGTGACATTTCTGTTAGGAGGAGAGAATGGTTAAATGCATGTGTATGTATTTATTCACACTGCAAATGGGTAAATAACCAGTGGCAGTGGTAACTAATTACACTCAATAATGACAGTTAATAATAAGTACAATTAATAATAATACAATAATAGTTAATGCTAATAATAATAAATAATAACAATAGTATAATAAAATGAACAAAGAGCATCCTAAATTAAATGAAGCACGATCGCTTAAAATAAAATTTAAAGTAAATCTAATTTGTTTTTTTATTTATTTTATTGGGTTATTTTACGACGCTGTATCAACATCTAGGTTATTTAGCGTCTGAATGAAATGAAGGTGATAATGCCGGTGAAATGAGTCCGGGGTCCAGCACCGAAAGTTACCCAGCATTTGCTCGTATTGGGTTGAGGGAAAACCCCGGAAAAAACCTCAACCAGGTAACTTGTCGTGACCGGGATTCGAACCCGGGCCACCTGGTTTCGCGGCCAGACGCGCTGACCGTTACTCCACAGGTGTGGACCATCTAATTTGTATCTTAACCCTAAGTTCGAACTAAAACCCACGAGTATGATATGTTCATACATGCACAAGTACCTTTCAGGACTACACTCATTTCGCTGTCAACTCACTCACTGCACTGGTACTACGACACATTTCACTGATACTATCCTGATTTCATTAACACTTCAAAAACATTTCATTGTTCAAGTACTTTACCACTATAAACTATAAAACTTCACTGACACACACACACACACTTCACTAACACAACACACTTCACTGACACAACACACTTCTTCACTGATACAATACTTGAAATAAAATATAAATTACACCCTTTAAATAGTGTGCATAATATACTACCGTCTATTAGTAAATTCCTTAAGCCTATTTTAAATACATTTTCGCTTATTGGTGAACATGATGAAAAACGAGTAAATTTTCAATTTTTTTTTTTTACTTTAAAATATTCTTTAATATGTGAAAATATAGGCCTATATTCCAAAAAAATTAATGCGCATTTATGCTTTTGTCGACTACTATGATGCCATTTTTTAAGCTCTGGTGCACATGGTTTTTTTAATGACAAAAAAAATTTGATTGCAATTTCCAGTTAACATTTCTGTCAATGGGAGGTGATGGTTACTGCAAACAAGATGAAAAATCAGTAATTTTTCTTTACTTTAAAATACACTTTGATACGTGAAAAATACATTACTTAAAATTTAACGCACATTTATGGTCGCGTCGGCTGCTGTGACGTCATTTTGAAAACTTTGGTGAACAGATTTTTTTAATGACACTAACTTTAATTGCAATTTCCCGGTAACTTTAAATTTTTGCTTTATTCAATACAGAAAATTATACATAGGCTACATATATCTTAGGAACTGTTAAAACTACATGCACCATATTTGGTACATTCTTGAGATTATTGGGGTACTTTTCTATAGAATAGGAATTTGTTATTTTGTTGCATTTGAAAAATATGACTTCATATAATTATCTATAAAAGTACTCCAAAATTAATTCATAAAATGCAATTGATTATCTTAAAATTTTGAAAGTAAATATCAAAATTATGCAACAGACATTTTAAAAACATGTTTTTCAGCGTATTCCGAATCTCAGCGCTGAGCAATCAGATGGCATCACAGTGTTTCGAATTTCAGCGATGACGTCATTGATGCTCCTGCGCTGCTTCCTCCAGCGTGTAGAGGTGGTGACTGTGTACATCAGTTAATCTGTTTAGTTTTTGTAAAGAGTGGGAATTTTCAGACGAATAACTTCATGCATTGTTGTGTCATGGTGATGTGTTCTGTTGTGCTGTTTGTAATGAGCACAACGTAAAAAATATGTTAATGGCTTATGAATGAACATGTCAACGGACCAGTTATTACTACTGGTTCAAGAAATAAATTATTTGTGCTCTCTTTTATTTCAGAGATATGACAGCGTGAAAATTTCGCAAAACATTGCTAGTGTAGCACATACAACTACTCAGCCGCCATGATAGCCCTTGACCCTTTGAGCAGTTTTGTTCCTATTTCGTTGTAGCGTGACGTCATTGATGTCCACCGGTCCGGTGAGATTCGGGATGCGCTGTTCTGGAGTAAAATGTCATAGAAATTTTTAATTTACCTTATAAAATGGCTGAGATAAACAAATATGTTTTTTTTTTTCTAATTACATAGTAATTTTAAGACGGTCGTAAATAGAAACATGATTTACCACTTTCTGTAGAGAGAGACTTTTCTCAATATAAAATGTGCTGACTGAAAATCGGCAATCTTTTAGTTTTCAAAACCTAAAAATACACATTATTGTGCGCTGTAACTTTAAAGTCTGAGAAATGTACATAGGTGCGAATTAACATGGATAAACTTAGAGTAGACTCATATTACCCAAATTTTGTAGTTTATTTTCTGTAAGATCATTTTGACATATTTCATGTGTCTTATATAATTCAAACCTAACAACGGAAGAAATTCTAACTCTGATATACTGCTGAATTGAAGATATTTTTTTGGAAAAACAACCATAGTCCAAAAACATACAATTTAAGAAGAAACAAAACACTATCTGGCGTTGGTGTTGTTGACACTTCAAGTATGAAATTCATCATGCCATTTCTTAGAGTGATGTAGAAATTTGGGAAAACTGAAGTACATTTATAACTTAAATTGCCTCATAGAAATACATGTGTCAATATAGGTAAATGTAGACTGTTGCCGGTTTAAGAAAAAAATACTCTGTTGTGGCTGAAGTTTGCCTCTCCTTTAATCTTCTTTTCCTTTATTATATTCTATTTCTTCTCTTTTGGTTGCTTACGTTTCTTCCATGGAGTTATTTCTGCATCTAAGATGACTCCATAACTAATACAGCAATTCACGTCCTAAAGCATTTTTCTCTGAGGTGGCTTTTAAGAAGCAGTACTGCCAATCTACTATAGTTTAAGATTATATGGATAAATGTTTCAAGATGATATGAATGGGATATTTGTAAATGCTACCATCGTCCTGGACAAAAAAATAAATAAATAAAACACTGAAAACTTCCACTCCTATAACATAGATTCTGTTCTGTAACTTTTTTGTTAAATTTTAACTGCTTGAATACTTTGTGACCTGGTAGAGTGTAAGAGAAGGCCCTATGGCCTTAACTCTGCCAGTATAAATAAAGAATTATTATTATTATTATTATTATTATTATTATTATTATTATTATTATTATTATTATAGAACAAATAGTTCAGTAGATGGTCGCTACAATACGCTGACCACATGCTTAATTATTTCAGATGTGCATTTTTTGGACTATGGTTTTTTTAAAGCCTTCAATTGATTTATGTAAGCTTAAGTCTTAATAATAGTACAAATATTTTCTCCATTATTAATTTATTTATTCTTAAATTGGTGATGGCAAAAAGTGTGTTTTTTTAAATTAAAGCGTGTATTTTGTCAATTGTAAATATATGGTTAGTCAATTTTAAGTACATAACTCGTAAAAGAAATTATATGCATTTCCACTTGAGGAAATTTTATAAACACAATTTTTTCCAGTTTAAGTACATAAATGTATATTTATATAGGCTATCAGAGGTCTGCATCGGACGTTTTCGCTCGAGCGCCAAGTAGTTCATAGCATAATCCGATAGGTAGAGCACATGCATGATGGGTAAAATTGTCACGAGCGATAAATCCTCGAACGGTATAAGCCGAGCGTTAGACATTCGTTCTTGTTACAGTGATGAACTGCGTAGTAACATCATAGATGTTTATCATTTCAAAACTTTGCAGTGTTTAACTAACCTCTCCATAGTACAATCACAAAACTGCTTTAAAATGTAATATAAATATTGTAGGTAAATGTTTCCCCCACACAGAATTTGATTTTGTTTTTGCCACATCTGATAGATGTTATTGGATGTAAATGTAATTATTATAAACGGAGAACACAATCACGATAATGCAAGAACTGTATCAAGTTTTCTAGTAATAATAATAATAATAATAATAATAATAATAATAATAATAATAATAATCTCTAATAATTAGCGTATCAATCTTTGCGTCTATAACAGTTGTTCAGCATGATTGTTCGTTTTATTATATTTTCTGTGACGTTATCTCTGTATTAATATTGTTATTAATCTACTGCTATATCAATAACATTTTGTAAAACGTTTCACATTGTCGCAGTATATAGGCGGAACACTATGTATGAACCTGTCATATTATACTGTATATGTGGTAAATCAAATATTGAATAATTATTAATTAGGAATAATAACTGTAAATCGAAGTATTTCATAATATTTTATTTATAACTTCATGTTCCTGTTTTGGTACGTTCCATTGACTGTTCCATTAAACGTTTGTCATAAATGCAGAAAATAAAGCCTTATTTTTACCGTGTGAGAAAAATATATCTGTATCTTATCTGTCGCCTTCCATACAAGATAAGACATGTCGGTGAGATGACCTTGTACTGTGCTTCTATTTATTACGAGCGTATCACGACCAATCTTATCTCACTCGAGGGTGCGACACTCGACCGAGTTCAAGCGAGCGATTTAACTCCACTGCAGCACTCTGTAGGATGTATATATATATATATATATATATATATATGGAATTTTAACTACATAATTATTCGAGCCCTGGTCATCGCATATTGGACACACAATGGGATAATGCAAGCTTAAGTACCAGAATCCGTCCCGGGTCCAGCTCTCAAAAAACGAGCCAAAAGGATCTCGTGTCAAGATGGGTCTGTTGTCTTTGTACCAGATCGGGGTAAGAATGATCAGGGTGAGAGTATGTGCCAGACCGTGTGGCAAATTTATTTAATGTACTGCAATAAATAACTTTAATACACTTCGTCCTACTTCCTGGTAGAAAATATTCGCCACAAGTTCCTTTCAATGTGCGAATCAAATAACAGTGCCGCTATTAAATTGGAGTAGGACAAAGTAAGCCGTCTAGTGAGAAGTGAGAGAGAACAATGCTCGTGGAGATTCTTTCGCGTGATAGGTTATTGCAGATTACACTGGTTTCTGGATCAAGTCACTTTGCGAGATAGGAGTTAATTCTGCAGGCACGTAGAAGTGAAAGAGAAGATATATTGTGAAAGAGATGCAATTGTCCAGACATAATACACAACGTAGTCGTTAGGAAGATGGATTTTGACACTGATCGTGAGGAGAGCTGCTGTATGAAGCTTCACTGGAATAAGTAAGGTTTCTTTTAATTGGTTATTTTACAACTGCTCTGGTTAGCTAGCGTCTGAATGAAATGAAGGTGATAATGCCAGCGAAATAAGTTCAGGGTCCAGCGCCGAAAAGTAAACAGCATTTGCTCTTAATGGGTTGAGGGAAAACCTTAGAAAAAATCTCAATCAGATAACTTGTCCCAACCAGGATTTGAACTCGGGCCCGCTCGTTTCACGGTGAGGCATGTTAACCTTTACTCCACAACATTCATTCATACTGTAGTGTTCTGCCCAAGGGCAGGTCTTTCACTGGAAATCCAGCATTCTCCAATATTTTATATTTTCTGCCTTTCTTTTAGTCACCGCATATGATCTATATAATCTTAATGTCGTCTATCATCTGGTATCCTATGCCTCGAACTCTTCTCCCGTTCACCATTCCTTCCAGTGCATCTTTCAGAAAGCTCAACGGCGGACAATAAGTAAGGTGGCATGATGTTTGTTGCATTAATAGTATCTCCAACAAGCACTCGGAATCATTTATCCATAAATTTCTCTTCCTTGTGACAAAGTAAGTGTTATCATCGACATTATCATCATTTTCCCAATATAGCTTGTTCTTGTTGAATAGTCCATCATTTCCTAGATGTCTCCAGCCCAGTTTCCGCCCATTTTTCCGAAACTATTATTACGAACTGCTATTTTTCAGAATAAGATTTTTTCAGAATCCTTTTTTTCGAAAGTTTGTTTCCGAAAGTTTACAATCTAAACTACCTTTTTTTTTCTGAATGAGACAAATTTCATAATAAGGAAACCTTTATATGATGATATTGTTACTGTTACTACGGATATCTGAACATAAAGTTCTTATTAGTATATTTTGTAGTATATTTCAAAACTCACCGTAATCAACACGCAGAGGGGAGCCAGTCTGTAACACTAGAAACTGGAAGAGGAGAGTGAAAATTATTATTGAACAGGCATGTATATTATAAATTTAAATCTAGTATATAGTGTAACTCCGTACGTAGATGAAATTATTGGGGATCATCAGTGCGGTTTTCGGCGTAATAGATCGACTATTGATCAGATTTTTTGTATTCGACAGATAATGGAGAAAAAATGGGAGTATAAGGGTACAGTACATCAGTTATTCATAGATTTCAAAAAGACATATGACTCGGTTAAGAGGGAAGTATTATATGATATTCTTATTGAATTTGGTATTCCCAAGAAACTAGTTCGATTAATTAAAATGTGTCTCAGTGAAACATATAGCAGAGTCCGTATAGGTCAGTTTCTATTTGATGCTTTTCTAATTCACTGAGGGCTAAAGCAGGGAGATGCACTATCACCTTTACTTTTTAACTTCGCTCTAGAATATGCCATTAGGAAAGTTCAGGATAACAGGCAGGGTTTGGAATTGAACGGGTTACATCAGCTTCTTGTCTATGCAGATGACGTGAATATGTTAGGAGAAAATCCACAAACGGTTAGGGAAAACACGGAAATTTTACTTGAAGCAAGTAAAGCGATCGGTTTGGAAGTAAATCCTGAAAAGACAAAGTATATGATTATGTCTCGTGACCAGAATATTGTACGAAATGAAAATATAAAAATTGGAGATTTATCCTTCGAAGAGGTGGAAAAATTCAAATATCTTGGAGCAACAGTAACAAATATAAATGACACTCGGGAGGAAATTAAACGCAGAATAAATATGGGAAATGTCTGTTATTATTCGGTTGAGAAGCTCTTATCATCCAGTCTGCTGTCCAAAAATCTGAAAGTTAGAATTTATAAAATAGTTATATTACCGGTTCTTCTGTATGGCTGTGAAACTTGGATTCTCACTCTGAGAGAGGAACATAGGTTAAGGGTGTTTGAGAATAAGGTGCTTAGGAAAATATTTAGGGCTAAGAGGGATGAAGTTACAGAAGAATAGAGAAAGTTACACAGCACAGAACTGCACGCATTGTATTGTTCACCTGACATAATTAGGAACATTAAATCCAGACGTTTGAGATGGGCAGGGCATGTAGCACGTATGGGCGGATCCAGAAATGCATATAGAGTGTTAGTTGGGAGGTCGGAGGAAAAAAGACCTTTAGGGAGGCCGAGACGTAGATGGGAGGATAATATTAAAATGGATTTGAGGGAGGTGGGGTATGATGTTAGAGACTGGATTAATCTTGCACAGGATAGGGACCGCTGGCGGGCTTATGTGAGGGCGGCAATGAACCTTCGGGTTCCTTAAAAGCCATTTGTAAGTAAGTATATAGTGTATTATGCAACAAGCCTATAATGGTATATTATGAATCGAGCGTTAAGCGAGTTTAATAAATTTCATACGAGTGTCTTAATTACCATTATGGACAAGATGCAAGCATATGAAGGGTACAGAGAAAGAATGAACAGAGTCCCAATTTTCTTAAGGGTGATATCATCATCTAATTCAGTATCTTACTGCAAAATTTATTATTGTTCCTAATGAAAATGTAGGAAAGGATGATTGTATCCGTAGTGATAATTCTCCTTTATCAGTTTTGATAAGAAAAACACATACATTTTGCAGTAATATACTGACTTAGATGATGTCATCACCCTTATGAGAATTGTGACTCTGTTCGTTCTTTCTCTGTACCCTTCATATGACTGTTTTAGTTAGACCATAATGAAATGTCTACGTTTTGAGTTTTTACAAATATCTTATCTTGTTACTTTACTGATAATGAAATGTGTGAACATAGTGTTCAGCGTATTCTCGATTATTGCAGCAGATGACACGAGTATGAGTGTCTTTTCAACGTGTTCCCTAGTATTGCAACAGATGGCAGGCGTTGACGCCCTATTTTTTTATTTTTTGCAGGGCTTAATATGGAGATTTTAACCTCAAAGCAACACACATTAAAACACAGGAAATGAGTCAGTTTATTAGAATATTAAAGTTAACATAAACACAATTTATTTTATTTTAAATAAATGCTGTTGATTTTGCAGTTTGTGAAATTGATCTGGGGAATGGCTCCCAGTGATATGTTTGATTAATGTGTATTCGAGTGATTCGATCAATGTCACTTTCAAAACTCGCGTCTGTCATTTTGGATTGCTGCTCTCAAGGCTTGCGGGTTGTAGCGCGTACGATATTAATGAATATCGGATATGCGTAGCTGGAAATAATTGATAGTTGCAGTAACATAATAAATAGCAGTACTGTAATGTATGTCATTAAAATACAGTTACGTCACATGTAATGAGCGTATGTTCAAGCAAAAAATGCATTACGAGTGTACAGAATTGGTTTTCTGTTTGCTTGCTTACAAAGAAGAACATTTCTACACAATGGTACCGTACTTCAATGTATTTTAACTGTAGCTTGAGTTTTCATCCCTTTATCATATTTGCAGAGACGAAAACCACGAACGGTAATCACTCCACTCAGCCGAACAAAATATATTGAATAAAAAGAACACATCTTCAATATTTTGCTTCGACGCGTTTTACAAAACAATACCGATACCCTCACTTTTGTAAATTTCCAAAGATACGTGTTCGAAATGTTTATGCTTGACCATGCCGAAATGTAGTAATTATACACTTTAATGGACCTCATTAAAGTACACCTATTCATTAAAGTTCAGGTGTTCCGCCAATCAGAAAATACCATTGTAGCAATATGAAAGCGCAAGTATCGATTATTGCAATCGAAAGACAACTGTTTTCGCAGGAGTTCTGCTACAATTTTAGTAGACGCTGGCGGCGACATCACAATATTGAATCGTCGCGGAGGCTGGAAATCCAATACTGTCGCAGAAGGTTATGTTATAGAATCGATCCAAAATAAAATTGAAATCTCAAATACAATATTAAACTCAGTCGAAAAAACAACACGCAAATTAACATCAATTCACCGTCATCTTCCAGCCTGTCACAAAGCACATTCCCGCAAATTCATTTCACCAATTGCACAATAAATCACGTATATTTTAAATAAAGTCAGTTCTGTTACTATAATAATTAGCGTTAATTGTAAATAATATTCAAATAAATTCAATTTGTCATCTCGTTTTCAATGTCTAATTCAATTTCAAGATTATATCAAGATTAATGTTTATTTTACTCTCTAGACTATATCAAGGTCAATGTCGACATTTGTTTCTCGGAAAAAATCAATACTTTCGCGTCTGCGCACATCTCACAATTTACGAGGTATTGTACAAGTCAGTTCCGCTCCTCAGTCAGATAAGAATAACATGAATACTTATGAATAATTTCAAGTTAGAAATATAGTCGAGCATAAAAAGTCGTATGAAACTTGACTATAATGGTAATTAAGACGCTCGCATGAAAATTATGAAACTCGCTTGCGCTCGTTTCATAAACATACTCGCGTCTTAATTACTACCATTATAGACTCGTTGCATAATGTACTAATATGGTATTATTCGACGTCATCTCAACTAGTCATTAATTCCAACGTCGTGGTCGTTATCCAGCTACTGTGTCCATGAAAATTACTGAGCGATCCGGTTCATGAAGACGTTCATTTCCAGTCCTGGATACACTATCAAAGCTCGGTAGATTAATTTCTGTTTTCCGTTATATATTTTCAGTTATAACCATTTCGTTTGTGTTTTAAGGTACCTACTTATTTATTCTGGGAGAAAAATTTGCAAATTTTATCTAATTTGTTTTAACTTTTTTTTCCTGGTTACTTGACAGAAAAATTAACGATTTTCACACAAAATAAACCCACAAATTATTATGGGAGGCGGGAGGGGGAGCAGTTTTTAAAGCGAAAACTGAAATTATTTGTGTTAGTCCTTGGCCCACAGTTTTTGTGTTAGAACAAAATTTTTTCACTGTGTTATTCCTAAATACAGCACAGAATAAGCTGTGGAAACATATTTTCCATATCTTATCCCATTAAGGATTTTTTTTTAATTCCAAACATAAAAATAAAAATTTAAGATGTTGAAGTATTAAATTAACTTTCTTAAACAGTAGGACACTGTTTGTAGTTTGACATTTAGCTACGTTAATCAGCTTCATTTTGGTGCAAGAATGATGAAAATATCTCAATTTTTAGTGCACTTTGTGCTAACATTAGTGTTGTAAAATGCTGTAAAACTGAAAACGGAGAAAAATCATCTACATTCTTAGGTTATGAAAAATTGTAAAACCAAACACACAGCCCTTACTGTATGAAAAATAATAGTCAAACTCTACCGCCAAATTCGAATTATTATTACACGAAAAATATATAAAATTGACAGACTGTGACGAATTGACACTTTCAGAACTGTGCTTCCGGTTCAAAGAAAGGGTCTTTCCGATCAATAAAACTCAGGTAATTAATTAACCAAACATCATAAAGACAAAACTGATATATTTTTTTAAAATTGAAATACAAATGACATAAAAAATCAAATTTTTAAAGAAAAAAAAAAAATTAGAAAGCTCAAGCTTGGACCAAATTAATATCAAAATACACAAAAATATGCCAGTCTATGTAGAAAAAACTTTTTAAAAGAAAAAAATAAAATAGTTTTGAAGATTGATAAAGATAAGTTACCTTAAGTTGGACAGGCTATATATTAATATCCCTCGTCATCTTGATATGCTGTAAGGGTGTGTTTGTGTGTTGTAACAGTTAGATAGTGAGTGTGTTCTGAAATTGATCTGTGTGATGAGAAATTTGGGTGTGTTTTATGTCTGTATATTTAATATTGTTCTAGTGTGTTGAATATGAATTTCCATGTCTGTATTTATGCTAAAAGCATTAGTTATGTGTTTTATTTTGATTCCCTCACAGCTAGCTGAGTTTTCTTAAAATTAAAAAAGACTCAGAGACATTTAAGTTTAAACCTTTTAGCTTCCTTTTAATGACGCCACTAGTTTATATTAACATTTTACTTATTAAGAGGCAAACCAATTGGCCTCCGTTTGCTGGTAGTCTCTGAAAGTTATGCTTATTCTGACTTTAATAGTCTTAGAAAATTACGCCTCCTTAAACTTAAAATACGCTCTGAAATTCCTCCGCTCTGTGACAACGCGTAATTTCCTTGAGGAAAGTATGGTGGCAGGGTATACTTAAGTATGTGAATTATTACGGTTTAAATTGCGTCGTTGTGCAAACGCATTGCATTTTATATCAACCTTCCAGCATTGTGTTGCACGTTCATAATTTAGTAATAAAATATTTGCGTACATCGCAAAAGAAACGTCCTGCATGTCAGCAACTCGTCACGACGCTGTCACCTTTGTTCTGGACAAGTATTGCTGACGAACAACCTGAAAATATTCTTTGTGATGAGATCGTGCGAATTTGCTTGAATTGTTTGTATTTTTCAAAACCGTTCCTGTGATATTAAAATTATTTCAGTATTCCCAATACACAAATAACAACTTTCTGGACATTTCTTGGAGATTCTTAAGGAACTGACATATTGATTTTACTGCTTTAGCCAAAAAATTTAACGATATTATTTTGAAAAAGGCGTTCAATTTAGTAATAATTATAAATTGAGAACTTACCACTGTCAATTTCATCTAAATTGCACTGTTAATTATTTTTTTAAATATTTGAAAAATTAAAAACTCTACAACTCCACTAAATCGTTACTGATTCGTGATGCAAGTAACATTAAGGAAGTCCGTGAAAAAATCAACAAGATTCCAGACTCATCATAGACTGGGGGAAAAAAGACAGACGTATATAACGGCCTGCTGGATGTATAGTAAACCCAGAAAACATTTTAAAGCAACAATGTTGAAGATAGATATTTTTGTTTTGCAAATTTGCCGTCATTGAAAGAAACCAAGATGGAGATTTCATTGCAACAAGTTTAATTAGAAATTCGTTCTTTCAGATATGTAATAAACGATCTTCGTCACAAAATAATCCACGATACAAGAGCGGTATATTTTTTTCAATAAAAATTAAAAAAAGCTCAACTACGTTTCGCGTTTTCAAACTTTTCCTCGAACATCAAAATTCAACATACCGCTCTTGATAATGTATATTACTATTGTAGATGGTAATTCAGAGAAATAGCATTTGATTGAATTTTTTTGTATTTTTCATTGAAGTTCCTAACGAATTAATTATTTTCATTTTGTCATTATACTAAATAAATACAAAGTTTTGTGATTCTGAAAATGATCAGATTTGGAGATTCTTAAGAACTAAAATAGCCTTTTTTTTAATGTAAAATCACTTTTCTGCCAAAAATTTAATCGCGAATGATTATTTATTTATGAGTAAAAATTTTTTGTAAAAATTTGTATTAAATCGTTTTGTTTGCACAGAGATAGGTATACAGTGGGTGAGTTTAAACTTTCTAGCGCTAGTGTATTTATATAGTTAGAATTTCCTGAGATCTTTTACTGAATTTGTCACTTGAATCGAACTGATTTCTTTTTCAGATCGCTTTAATCAGTTACGTTCTTTTGATCTTACCACAGTCTGAAAGTATTATACATTTTCGCGAAGCTCAATACGTAGTAAATTTTTTCCAAAACATTAGATTTATTTGTTCCACTAGGATCATAATATCTCATATTCATTATAGGCAATGTAAAATAGTACCGTCACAGTAGGATAAATTGTTTCTAGCACCCTCAAAACTAAAATGCTACGTGACTGTATATATTTAGACCATAATTGTACATTTGGCGTTCAAAAAATAAAGGAAATCCCTACTAATCGATAGTGATCGATAATTTCATATTAGGTTTAAATCCTCACTTTTTTATTTTCTAGTATTACAGTCACTGAAGTTTCAATTTTTGATGAGGGTAATTTCTCTAGGAACAATAGACTGACTCTTCTCACAATAAATATTTGCAGGTACTATTCGCATTGTCTGTAATGAGGCGACAGTAGCGATCCTAGTGGTTAGCAACTATCTTTGGATGAATATTTACTACGAACAATTATTGATTTCGTGACTGATATGATACTAGACAGTTGTATAAGTGAAAGACTTTAGTTATTAGATTAACTGTGAATAGATGGATTCGTAAAATATTGCAGTCAGTGTTGCATAAAAATAGTAAAATAAAAGATACCCGCATTATAGGGTGTTATTCATAGACATTTAACTTGCCTAGCCCGGGCTACGAGCTGCTAAACAGTCAAATTCATATTATATCATATCATATCGACTGACACTGGTTTATGAATACGAAAAACGTTAGTTCGCTGATCATCCATCGAAAGCCCGCGCTAAGAATGTCTATGAATACGGCCCATAGAATTTAAAATTTAATTCCTTTCTAGTGATGGTAAACACTAGTATTGGCGAGAAACCTTTGGTACTCTCAATTATGAAAATAATTTATACTTAATTTACATCAGTATTTTCCCCAACACATTTTACTCATCTCAATAATAATGTTACCTATTGATAACTAGCGAAACTATTTCAAAGTTCGTAATTTTTTTTGTATCCTTGGTTTTGACTTATCCCATGGTTAGAAAGTCGCTTACACGATCAGAAAGTTGTAGGTCAGATATATTTGAATGCCAGTATAGTACATTTTGTATACGTTCAAAATAATTTTATGGAAATCGTATGTTCTTAGTATATTCATTTTCAGATTGTTATAATTAGAGTACGGATTTTTAGGTCGTTAAAATGTAATTTTAGGTACCTAAAGTAGGCTTAAAATTATAGGAAATAGTCTCTAAAGAATTTAAAATAGACTGTAACAAAAAATAATGTTTTCTTTAAGAACATGTTCCAAAACATCAGGAATTCACTTCTAGAATTTAATAATTTTAAACGCTTATACACCACCACCACTACTATTACTAAAAGTACAAGAATAACAAATATCTAACTAGTTATACATAAACTAAATAATTAAATATGAAACATTTTTATTGTCCTAATACAATAAGTTTTAGACATAAATTCAGTCCATAAACAAGTCAAATATAATGAATTTTTTATCAAGCCTTTTCCGTTAATGTCCATAATTAGTGTCACAATAAATTACTAGTACTTTTTCTAAATTTTCAACTAAAAAGCAATACCGTCTGTCATTTAACACAAATTTGTATGCTGAAAATTAGGTTTATTCCACATCCATTGAATGTTAGCAGGAGCGTATATCAATTTTGACACTAGTTGGAACAGGAATGTTACATTTTGTAAATCCGTGTTCTTCGTTGCTAGGAAAATTATCTGAAGCAGTGTGGACAGAGTCCTTCAGTCCTACATTTCTCTGCAGAACTTGCTCCAGTTTATCCCGTACTTTATTTCCAAAAGAACCAGGAACACATTTCGAATTAAAAGTACAAATTTTCGAAATAAGAACGGGTGTTTTTGACCTTCCGCGTAGAGATAAACATACTTAATAGGTCAAAATAGGCTTTGTCGTCAAAATAGGCATTTTAGGTGCTATTAAAATATCAATTTTAGGCATAGTTTTATATGAACTTATCTTTTAAGGATTAAAATAGGGTTTTACCTAAAATCCGAAGTCTCGTTATAATAGTGAAAAATATAACTATGGCCCAGGCACAATTTATATGATAGTTTAAATGGAGAAAAGATTCAAGGACAACAGCTGGATAACTTAGAATACAACTAGTTAAACATTTTAAATACATTTTTCATAAAGGTAATTTAAATTCTTGTATGGAATTTCATTTACCCGGGCATAAATTTATCCAAAGAAAAAAATATATTATTGAATTTCTATTGCTTATGTGGAGTTTCTGTTAAAAGATGAAGACAAAAAAAAACACCATAGTTAGAAAAGTTACGATAAATAGAGAGACAGCAAAAAAAAAAAAAAAAGACACGTCTGTAGCTTTAGTCGCATTGATTTTAATATTAGGCCTACTAGTTCTCTATTTTAATGTTTCGCAAATAAACTGAATATCGAATTACTACTATTTAAAATATTTAGTTCCGTGTATGGTAAAAGTCATTCGTTATCTCGTGAAAATTAATTGCGCGTGAGGGGAAGAAAAAGTGGACTGAGGAGCTTCCTTCCCTCGCTACACTTCCACTTGTAGCTATCAAGCTCAATTACCCACACCATAAGATTCTTACTATGAGCTACGGCTCACGCATTCACTTGGTTTCACGAGATAACGTACGACCTCTACTGTCACAATCGTATCAAACGGCATGTTGCAATTTGAAATACTTCTTCCGCATTGCTCTGTTGTCATTTTCACATCACAGTAAAACATGTAATGTTATGTGTGCTTAAGAAGCGTCATCGATTGCAAACTAACAATAAATATAATTGAATACTTATTTAGACACATTCCTTCTGTTTAGAGCCATGCCAGATTATAACGTAGGACTCATTTAATACGATTTCAAAACTACACATTTTCGCAACTTGCCTTCATTTATTACGGAAAGCTGACTCTCATCTTTGTGTGTCAACTGTTTTTCTCAGAAAACTCAAACCGTGGAACGTGAAGTAATTTCTAAAGCTTAAAAAAGATTCATGTTCTGGATCGGAACTTTCGCCATAATATTTTGATGCGTGTTCATTACGTGATTACTGTAATGTGATGTGTGCTCAGTATTCACAACATTGGACTTGAGTAAGTTCACAGCAACACTCACTGCACATATTCTTTATTAGTATAAGAAGTTATTACATAAAAGCTTGTTATTTCATAATATTTTCATCACCACTATTACAAACTCTACAATTACAATCTATACCACAATCAGTACGACTACCAAGATTATCTGCAACACAGCCACGAACACCTCATCGTCACTATTACCATTTCTTTCAACAGCTGGAACTTCTGTAATAATTGTATTTTTTAATTTTTTTTATTGTCTCTTCTCCACAACAGAGACTTCTTAGCGATTATGTGGTGATTGAGCTCGTGATTGCAATCGTAATTCTTTATTTAATCTCTTTTCTCCGCAACAGAGATGACTAAAGGCTCGGCCACACAGAAAGCGGGCTGCCGCGACGGACAGCGATCTGTCCCCACGGCGGAAAAGCGTTCTAAATGTAATACAATAAAACCTCGTTAATCCGGACTCCGATAAACCGGACTTCGCTTAATCCGGACAGACAAAAAACTATGAATTTGGAAAAATTAAAGAACCTTGTTTTAAGACTTACTTTTATACATCAGAATTACAATAATTTCATCTATAGTATTAAAAATAAAGAAAATATATCAAGTTTGCAGGTCTATTGAGCACATCATCATAATTATGGGTAACTTTTTTGTTGTTAATGGAGTTTAAAGGGCGCGTAACGTTTATGGCTATTTGCGCCCTTGTGGAAGAGTCAGTACAATAGCTCAAGTTTAAAACTGGTAGACGTAAAATCAACATAAATTAAAATCTCGTTGTCAAAATCATAAGGCACAAACAAACTAAACTAGTATATACAGGGTAATTCACGAGGATTTACCGTCCTTTACGGAGCTTATTTCTGAAGACATTTTGAACAAAAAAAGTCATTTAAACATAGTTCATATTCTCAATATTTTCAGAGTTACACTAATTTAAAGTTGTTTGTATAGTTTGGAGGTAAAAGAATAATACAAATAGAGAATGAACCATTCAGCAATATAATTTCTTTAATTGACAAATATTATGAAGCTAAAAATGTGCTGTGAACTCCTTAGTTGCTTTGTACAGACATATTTTTCCATTTTTAACTAGAAAATTATATTATTGTTACGCACTTATCACAACAATTATTACAAATCACACCACTGCCACCGACTTAAATATTTGGAGTTCAATTTTGCATCCTAATTTACAGTCTTGGAGAGTTCACAACACATTTTGAAAAATGTCGCCGTCCGCTTGAGTACACTTGGGCGCACGCTTGTGAACGGCACTCGTCGCTCTACGTAACTGCATATCTTTGATTTCCGTAGCGCTCGCGCTGGCTGCTGACCGCACGCTGACCAAGATCACGCGTTCACTGCAATGCGTTTCAATAACGAAACGTAATTCTGTAAATATTGAGAATACGACCCATGTTTATATGACTTTTTTGGTCAGAATGTCTTCGGAAATAAGCTCCGTAAAGGACGGTAAATTCTCGTGAATCATTCTGTATACAAGGAAGTGAGTTACTAAAACCGCCACGAGATGTGAGAAGTCTGGTGATCATAAATAATAATACATAAAATGTAATCGGATGTAAAGGTCCGAGTACAGGGCAGATAAAATGTGGATAGTGTATTCCCTAGAAATTGGGTATCACGTATGTACTATAAATACTATATTGTATGTATTGCTTTACATTTTACTGTACTGTACTGCCTTATAAATACACCATAATAAACATTTTTTATTGCTATAAACAGTATAAACGGGTTTCAATCAGTAGTGGCCGGTGATCGAAATCCTCGGTGAGGCCAGATGCAACTAGTTTAATTGCTTTCGATAGGAAATGCTTGTTTATGATATTAATTATTATTGTTATTATATTATTAATATCATTATTACTGTATTATTATTATTATTATTATTTTATTATTATCAATGAAAAATAATAATTTCACTCACCAAATAAGCTGTTATGCTGTGAGTTTCAGTGATTGTTTCAGTGTGATGAAGCAACCCATATTATGTGTTGAAATTCCCCTTTCTTTCTTTTCTTTTTTTTTTTTTTTCTTTGACAGCAACAAACAAGGCCAAGAGAAGTTTATTTTGCATCACATTACCACATAACCATTTATGTTGCCCATGCCAGGATGCAATAGAAACTCGCGTTTTAAGATTATGTGTGAAAAAATTATCAGCGATGTCGTAGGTATCTCGATAGTCTCTCTCTTTATTTAAAACTTCCTTTCTTTCAGTATTATTTCTTCTCAAAAAGGACACTCTAACAATGAATTAACTGCACCAGCATTACTTCTCTCATTTGTTTCTGTTTATATTTTCCCGAAATACATAACAACATTGGCCCACATTCACTACTGTACTACGCCCTCGCTTATATGTCATAAACTGAGACATAAGGGGAGAGAATCGAGTGGGTCTCTGCCTGCCAAAGAGCTGGAATTTTGTTATTTATGGCGTAGTTAGGAAGACAAGTCACCACTGCTATTCCCACCCCACTCTGCCCTTGAGGCCGGCCCATTGATGGGACGAGTGAAATCTGACCAGGCCAGACGAATTGTGCCTCAGTTACAACGTTTTAAGCGCAAACTCAAAGCCCGCGAAAGGACATGAAATGCATTAAGCGAGACCCGGCACGAACGATTCTGGCCTCAGGAACAAATTTTACTGCAAAACAGGTCTATATATATCACAAGCCAGACCCTGGCCTCAGGAACAAATTTTACTGCAAAACAGGTCTATACACATCACAAGCCAGACCCGGCCCGATCCCGGCCTCAGGAACAAATTTTTACTGAAAAACAGGTCTATATACATCAAAGTTTTCAAATGCTTCTACAGCGATATATGCTTTCTTTCAAATAACTAATACATTATATGAAAACACAAAATTTGATTTCAGTTAAGCCAAGTGACTGAAGCCCGGCCTCACTTGCCTCAGTCAATCAGCCGCCACTGGTTTCAATGCACTTTCTACTGTTCTTTTATATTATTTCAGTTAATCCGGACTTTCGTTAAACCGGTCAACTTATCCCCCAATTAGTCCGGATTAACGAGGTTTTACTGTATTACTAATACGTGTTATTGATCTTGTAGGACTGGAGGGTTTGTTTTATACTTCATTAGCTGACTGAGTCTGGCACTACTTTACTTCATCATAAGTTTACAAGAAATTAACGAGTGATCAGACATATTTCACTGTGTACTGGAATAACAGACGGTAGGCGTGATGTAATTAGTTGCGAGGAAGAATACAGTGCTTCGTAACCGAACCCACGGACAGACGTAGAAGTTAACCATGAAACATCCGAGCCGGGTATTTCCAAAAAGGGATTCCGTGTAAATATAGACGTAAGCGTCCGTCAAAGGAAAATCGACCTTGGAACAAATGCACACCACACCCGATCTTAATCCTAATTTCTCAAAGTCTGCAAAAATTACAGCACTGTAGCATGACGGTAATTCTTTGTTATGTCACCACTGTTCATCGTGGAGCTAGACAAACCGTGAAGGACGGTTTCCACACACAGCCATTAAAAATAACTATTCCGGGGAAAGAGGAAACTAACTAACTACAACTTAAGGGTTATTCTATACGAGTGCAAAATACGCATGGTCTACGACGTCTACTAAAATCCTAAAAATGTATAAATGCCAAGGGATTATTAATTCCTTCATTCACAGTTTTCTGCCCAGGGGCAGGTCTTTCAGTGCAAACCCAGCATTCTCCAATCTTTCCTATTTTCCGCTTTTCTCTTAGTTTCTATTTACGATTACCATGGAGCATTGATAAATAATATATGTAATTAGCCTTGGACCTTCGTTATGTAGGAAAGTGAAGAAAAGTAGGCCTAGTTGTTTGTTAAATGGTTACTCCATATTTGTCGATTAAAATTTTAGCGGATTCAATATTGTGAAAGAAATTGTGGGTCAGGTAAAGATTTCAATTTTGATAAAATTGAGTATCGTTATGTGAAAGAGTATTTGTTTTTTAAAAGGGTTGTCCGGTAAGGAAGTTCAATGCGGATATGGTGGATTGGATACATTGGGATATTATTATTATTATTATTATTAATTAATTAATTAATTAATTTATTTATTTATTTATTTATTATTTAATCTGGTTGAGTTAAGGCCATCAGGCCTTCTCTACGCCTTCTGTACCACACCTCTAGGAACATAAATACAAAATGAAAACAAATGCAGAGAGAAGTAAATAAGAAAATGAAGTACAAATACATATAGGCTACATAAAATACAAATGCAAAACGAGAGAAGGAAAAAATACAAATATAGAGATAAAATCACAGTAAGTAGTAATTAAGTTCCAAATACCTATATTTAGTTATTGCAGTAAATAACTAAACATTTAATAGTACATTATGCAACGAGCCTATAATGGTAGTAATTAAGACGCGAGTATATTTATGAAACGAGCGCAAGCGAGTTTCATAATTTTCATACGAGCGTCTTAATTACCGTTATAGGCAAGTTTCATACGACTTTTTATGCTCGACCATATTTCTAACTTGAAATTATTCATAAGTATTCATGTTATTCTTATCTGACTGGGGAGCGGAACTGACCTCGTGCAATATCTCGTAAATTGTGAGATGTGCGCAGACGCGAAAGTATTGATTTTTTCCGAGATACAAATGTCATTGACCTTGATATAATCTAGAGAGTAAAATAAACATTCATCTTGATATAATCTTGAAATTGATTTAGACATTGAAAAACGAGATGACAATTGAATTTATTTGAATATTATTTACAATGAACGCTAATTGTTATAGTAACAGAACATAACCTTCTGCGACAGTATTGGATTTCCAGCCTCCGTGACGTTTCGCTAGTTGTCTTTCAATTGCATATCCGAGAATAATCGATACTTGCGCTTTCATATTGTTGCTACAATGGTGATTTCTGATTGGTGGAACACCTGAACTTTAATGAATAGGTGTACTTTAATGAGATCCATTAAAGGGCTGCTACCAGGTGTATAATTACTACATTTCGGCGTGGTCGAGCGTAAAGATAAGTAACTGATTGTACAAATTTGAAGATAGATAAAACAGAAATATTTACAAAAAAGTTAAAATTTTCAGTTTACTACATTGTACTCTACTCAATACGAAAATGCTTATTAAGTTAGTTTTTTAATACTGTTAAATTCCCACATATGCTGTTTTGCATACGTATGTAGAGATTGTCATTCGATGGCATAACTGAAGCGGAAGCCAAGATATGTAGTTGTAGAGGTGTGAAGGACTTGGAAAAAAGATCGATGGAATTAAAATTTGTACGATTGTTAAGCCGAAGCCAGTTTAGAGTTTGGAAGTATGGGGTAATGTGGTCAGCGCGACGGATATCGCAGACGGAGTATGAATACATCGTAACCTCTGACAATGAGATAGATTAACATTGAGGTCGATCAGTAGAAAATCACAATAATCAAAATGGGATATTACTAGGGGTTTCATATTTTTAGCCCCGAAAATGATTAAAGGAATTTAATCCTTAAATTGGTAAAACTTCATTTCTCACACTAGTTTATTAAACCGTGTCGGACTGTAAAGTAAACAACCATCTCAATGTCCATATTTTATACCTATGTTGTAAACATTTAATATTGTGAAATTCATGTAGGAGAGTATACTGAGTCCTTCTGGACTACCTCCAATGGGAGGCAGTTAACAATTTAATTTAATTTAAAATTTTATTATAT
This sequence comes from Periplaneta americana, assembly GCA_025594305.2. NCBI lineage: Eukaryota > Metazoa > Arthropoda > Insecta > Blattodea > Blattidae > Periplaneta > Periplaneta americana. The sequence goes on from JAJSOF020000019.1 coordinate 97,657,519, forward strand.
TACCATAACGAATAGAAAGAAGAAGTGTGCGCACTCCTATCTGTTCAGCATTGTCGACGGTGACCAAGAGAATTAGTGGCGCTGCGATCGGTATTGCTCAGTTGGAAGCGAATATCCATAAAAGAAGCAGTAGAGTTTTCGTTCATTTCGTTTGCTTTTTTAGTGTAATTAAGTGCGTTAAATACTTTAAGTGCCAATACACTTATCTGCAATTATTCGTACACGAGTGACAAGTGAGTAGCTCTCACGATTCATTTATTAAAGGACGAGATTATTATGTTTTTGTCGTGTTATATTTGAAGCAATGCCTTCGTGTTTTGTTCCGGGTTGTAGGGCGTGCGTGTTTCATTTGCTTATGCAAACAGAACAGACAATAAAAGAAAAATTGAGCGATGGAATGTGGGGCGACATATTTCACGAGTGCATAGCCAGTATTACCTCAATTGTAATTCAGCCACCGGGAACAGGATGCTGCTTGGATCATGCCATGGATATCATACCGAAACTAATTTTTCACTATATAAAATGTCGGTTCTTCTTCCGGACGAAACAAATCCGACGAGAACTCCAAGCTCCGAGAGCCGCCAAATCATCTCGTAAATTCTCCAAAGTGTCGGACAAGTAACTGTTGGTGAGTACATATTGCATGCCTACAAGCAGCCCTAAGTTAAGTTTTACATATTAAACTATTATTTTTTTTACAGTGTGATGTATATGAATGTGTTTTTCTTTCAAATAGTCTTAATGTTGTAAGTACAATGCCAGTTACGTACGTATATGGAGCGAAAGGTAAACAGTGCAACTTACGTTAAATGTATTTACGTACTTACACACGGAACAGACTGAGCGAACTCTGCACTAGCGCCGCGTGGTATCGGCCGTTTGAATTAACAGAGTGCGACCACTACTTCTTTCTATTCGTTATGATATTACTGTGAAATTTTAATTTTCCTACCAATTTCTTTCTATTGTTCTATTAAAATTATAGCATATAGCCCATTAACCTGTTGTATCCTATAGGATACTTTGCGAGTTAAAGGGTTAATAGAGGAAGAATGGGTTCAGAAACGGACATTGTATTGAAAGACTGTTTCCTTAACCACTTCATCCAGAAAATATCGATGCCATGTATGATATAATTTTGGAAGTTCGATGTATATCAGTTACTTCGAAAATGTCTTATGAACATGTTTTTTACATCTTACAACATGACTTGGGAATGTTGAAGATTAATGACTACGTTTTTGATTGCCTTTTTCGTTATTGAGTGAAGGACACGTCTGATGTTTTAAGCTGAATGATGTTAACAGATATTGGATGTCTGTACTCGTGCTCCTCCAGGATATCCCGCAAATACGCATCATGGGGTTTGAGGTCAGGAGAGTTTGTAGGAAAGGAATATTCTGTATTTCTGTAAATAAGTCATCTTAGAAAGTGCTGTTACTTAAATCATAGTGATTCTCTTGCAATTTGTGGCACAACACCAGCTCTTTGTAAGAAAGATGTATCTTATACGACGATAAAAGCTCCTCAAATATTAAAAATGGAACCAATAATTAAGTAATTGTTGATAACGGGCCTGGTTTAAGGTTATAAGAGTTCCCTGCTTATTTTCAATGAAGAAGGACTAATGAAGCAATGTTCTAAGATGACACACCAAATAGTGGCCTTATTGCAATAGAGAGGACATGTAATATACACGATTGCCTTTTCAGACCCGGAAAATCTCATTTGTTTTTTACGTAGGCTACTATCCATATAGGCCTAACGTAACATGACATTCGTCGAAAAACCAGACGCAAAGAGAAATTATTATTATTATTATTATTATTATTATTATTATTATTATCACCACCATCATTACCACTACCACCACCACTACAACTACTACTACTACTACCACCACTATTCCTACTACTGCCACTACTACTCCTACTACTACTACTACCACAACTACTGCTATTACCACTACTACTACTATCACCATTACTACTACCACCACCACACTGCTACTACCACTAGCCTACTACTACCTACTTATACTACTACTACCACCACTACTGCTACTACCACTACTAGTACACTACCATCACCACCACAACTACCACCACACTGCTACTACCACCACCCTACTATACTTATATTACTACCATCACTACTGTTACTACCACTAATACTACTACCACTACTACCACCACCACTACTACTACCACCACCACTACTACTACCACCACACTGCTACTACCACTACCCCTACTACTACTTATAATACTACTACCACCACTACTGCTACTACCACTACCTCTACTACTACTTATAATATTACTACCATCACTACTGTTACTACCACTACTGCTACTACCACTACTACTACCACCACTACTACTACTACTACTAACACCACACCACCACTACTACTACCACTACCACCACCACTACCACTTATAATACTACTACCACCACCACTACTACCACTACTACTACTACCACCACCATTACTACTACACTACTACCCACTACTCAGTACTACTACCACTACCACTACCACCATTACTACTACACTACTACCACTATCACTACTGCTACTACTACCACCACTACTACTACTACTCCTACTACTACCACCACTACTACCACTAATACTACTACTACACCACCACCATTACTACTACACTACTACCACTATCACTACTGCTACTACTACCACCACTATTACTACTACTACTATTACTACTACCATCTCCACATTCACTACTACTACCACCACCACCACCATTCCACCATTACTACTACTGCTACTGTTACTACTACTACCACTAATTTATTACTACAACTGGAGGATTGACTGTTATTCATAACTTATTTTAAATTGCGTTCGTTAGAGGCAAATATTACAGCAAATTGTTCATATAGGTCCTACTGTAATTTCACTACTCTAATTCCTGTACAGACATCCCACGCAATCACAGGGTCTTTTTTTCAAACCCCCTGTCACTCTTTTAATGAAAACCGATTTATCTCGGAATATCATCTTACATACGAGTGTTGTGGAAGTGGAGGTATTGCGCAACACACCCACTTCACCTCCACTCATCCTATTCTTTTATTGTATCACGCACGTTGCCTGAACCGAGTCTGCTAACTTGACCCACATTTCTTGCTGGAGAATCTGAGATTTACGTCTTCGAACTGTCCTGTTTACATTGTCATAGCGCCTAGTACACCACGACGACTACCTACGTGCAATTGCTCGTGAACAATACAAAGTGACTCAGCACGTGCTCGTGGTGGGTGACCTCTCGTCTCCAGTGCTCTCTCCGCGGGCCACTTCCTTGCGAAATACACAATATAAACCACTACGTTACATACATGCAGATTGAGGGTGAAGTTTAACATTGATACAAGCCTACGTCTGGGGCACAAGTGTTAGCGCGCTTGTCTTCAGTCCAGATCGAGATGGGATTTGTGGACAAAGAGACGTTGCAAGAGGTATTTACGTAGAACTACATGCCACAGTCTACTATATACAGTCGCGAAGCTCAATCTGTAGTAAAAATGCAAACATGGGTAGTTGCCCATCACTAGGATCGCTACTATCGCCTCATCATCGCAGATCTCTATCCTAGTAGACGACAAAAAATGTTACACTTTCGTTGTGTTCTTTTGGAAAAATTAACACCTTCCATTATTGAAATATTAAATGCATAAAGTTAATTTATTATTTTAATGAAGTATATTAAATTCCACCATAAACATGAAGATACCTGCAAGAAATAGGTTAATATTATTTTTGTTTGTGGAAGCAAAACGAACTGAAATTTACTATAATTCACTCATTCAAGATTATAGCGATAATTATCTATGAAACCAATAAATATGAATTTTCATTACCCTTTACAACAATAATAATGGAAAATGAATTAATGGAGTAACCTCTTACCGGTACTTGTAGGTATCGTAGTTAACAAAGTGGGATGAGATTGCAATAATAATCACACCCAGAATTGAAATAAAACGTGATCAATAAATTTTATTGTAACAGACTTTTTACGTCTCTAGTAAAGTAACAAATAAAAATAACAACAAAATTAACAGCTATAATTAAAAACATATCCTTTGGAAAAAAAAGCAGGCCTAGAGCAATAATAATCCCACCAGAATTGAAAATAAAAGTGATCAATAAATTTCATTAAAACAAACTTAAACGTCTCTAGTAAAATATTATTATTCCAATTATTGTATTTTAGCCATTAACAGGATTACAACCAACAACGAACATTTCACAAGCATCAATGTGAAACACGCAACGAGCTAGCACTCGATGGAAATACGACACAGTCCAAAGTCGACCGTGGACAGTCTATTGTTTCTAGTTGCTAACTATCACGAGATTTGCAAAAAATCACCTCAAGCTTCGCGACTGTATATAGTAGACTGTGTACATACCTGTATGTCTTTCTCCGGACTAAATATGGTGAATCGGGAATAAGAAAAAAGTAACGAAAACGGGAAGACAAGGAGAACAGGGGAAACACAAGGGCAACCAGAGCAATATAAGGGGAACAGAAGGAGAACACAGAAAAGACAAAAAAAATCAAGCAAATAGAACAAAAGGAATAGAAGGGGAACAAGCGGAAGACGGTGAAAATAAGGGAAATACAAGGAGCAAATGGGAATATATGAAGAACAACGGGAATAGAAGAAAAACAATGGGAATACAAGGATAATAATGGGAATGCATGGAGAACAATGGGAATATAAGAAGAACAAAGGAAATAAAATGAGAATAATGACACTAGAAGAAGAACAATGGGAATAAAAAAACAAGGGGAATACAAGAAAAACAAAGGGAATACAAGGAGAACAAAGGGAATAAAAGGGGATCAATAGACATACAAGGAGGACAAAGGGAATAAAAAGAAAATAATGAGACTACAAGGTGAACAAAGGGATACAAGGAGAACAAGGGGAATACAGAACCAGAATGGAAGTATCGCTTTAAATTATAGTTTTGTATATTTTAAGTGAATAATTCTTAGTTCTGCTCAAAACCACTGCTACTTTCGTAGGATCCAATCAGCTCGTCCTTAGGACATCCCCTGCCGTGCGTAGCTGTAACTGCTTAACGGTGAATAATAGGATCCATGTTCATATGATATTTTATGCTCAAAATGGTCTATAGAACGGATTCCTAAAGCGCGGGGCATTAGTCGTGAATCACCCTGTTGTTTATTCAACTGTGCGAAGACAGGTCTGAAGTGATATCAAGAAGGCACTACTTATGAGGCAACTAGGCTAGGAGATAATGGGATAAGGTGGCCAGTTCCTTTCCCCCTCCATTGCATACATCGCCAACTAGATACATATTATACTAGTTAGACTTCAGATGTATACAAACATTGTTCTTCCTCTGACACATATCGTAAAGTGAGATGTACTGTCTGATAGTAATCAACCAGAACCTCAATCAAAGGATAATCATCCTGTATAGGCTATTAAATAATTAACTAATTACATAACAGTATTTTAATTATACATGTGATACCCTTTTGACATTCATTGTGAAACATACTTTGTGCGAGATCAGACGTGTTTGGGAAGCTCCTGACATCTTGTGGACAATACAAAACTAAGTGAAAGAGCTTAGTTTAACTTGGAAATTAATCGTACGTGATATACTGACAAATTTTCCTTACTGCCAAATTACCCATGTCTCCCCTATTTGCTTGGTTTCCGCACAAAACCAATCCGCGGAAAGTCTAAAATTCCACATTCAGTATTCCCAACCTAACACACATAACAATTTCCCTCTTTTTACCGCTTAAGTGACATATTGATTTTACTGCTTTAGACTTTTAACATATTATTTTTAGAGATGTTCAATATAGTAATAATTATAAATTGGAAACTTACCACTGTAATTCCACCTGAATTGCACTGTTAATTATTGTTTTTAAATATTTGCAAAAATTAAGTAAACTCTACAACTCCACTGAAGTTACTGCATTCGTGATGCAAGTAACATTAAGGAAGCCGTGAAAAAATCAAGAAGATTCCAAAGACTGGGAGAAAAAAAGACGTAGACAACTGTTTCGCTTTTTCAAACTTTTCCTCCAACATGAAAACTTCAACATACCGCTCTTGTAACGCATATTACTATTAACTATACTAGGTGTTCATTTCAAAGTGTGTCATGACGTCACTGTTGATGAGTCAGCGATTTGAAGCGAGTTTCAGCTTTTGTGTCAGAGAAGTTGCCTATCAATCAAGGCATTCAATCTGAACTTGAGAACGTGTACGGTATAACTTGAACGTCGTAGCAACAGATGGCGGTCTGTAAAGTCTGTGTGCTACCATAACCTCTTTCGAACTGTATTTTGCGCGGGCAAGTCATACGCAGGGTATTTGTTCTCATCGGTTGCGTACGGAAACATTCCACAACACAAATCAAATGCTCCGTGTCCATGTTGACCTTCGAAATTAATGTCAACAAACACGTAAGTAATCATCTTAACCCTCTCCACATATCCCGACAGTAAGAAAAAAATCACCTCAGTACATGCTTCGATACAGTTCACATTCCTGCCACTACCGGCGTTACCGTACGTATCAGTAAGTACTCTTCAGAATGAATGCCGTACTTGCTAGGCAACTTCTCTGGCACATAAGTAATACACCTCTGCGGAAGTGTAGGAAGATTGAATTCTCTAGGCTCATCGACTAGCCACATGACGGCATACAGCGAGCCATGACACACTTTGAACTGAACACCCAGTATAGTAAGACCGATCATAGCCATGAAATTAGACAATATGAAGACGACGATTGGCGATAATGATTAACGTCTCAAATTGCGAAAGCATTGCAAAGCAAAATATTTGAGAATATCTGCACATAGAGCATTTATCAACCACATGACTCTGATTCTTGAAGAATTTTCCGTACATGGCTCGAAGAAATGCCTCTTTCTATGAGAGCCTTCACGATACTGAGCGATGGATGCATGACATTTAAAAATCCAATTCAGACTGTTGAGTTTGAAATCGCACCACGAGGGACCACCAGGACAACTTTGACGCGGCCTCATTCCAGTCAAAATTTTTTGGTCCCGGGTTGACGGCGACGGCCTTGTGGCCCAGTGCAAACCAGAATCCACAGCCGCGGGTGTCGGACAGGCCTGTTCCGCGCCTTCGGGGTCTGGAGCGTCCTGTCGATTAGAAAGTGATAGCATTAGGCAACTCGCACAATTCGGCGACCTTGCTAATTAGACACGTGTTGTGTGTGCCTCACCCAGCGCGTCGGCCTCGAGTCAGGGGTTCGATTATTTCCAGATCAGCACAGCTTCCTTCCGTATCTCTAGGCAAGTACTGCATGGATTAGTGCAAATAAATCTGCTAACCATGTCAGTATATCTTGTACAGGGACATCATTTTATTTTTACTAACATTTTTAATATTCACCTGGCTATACCTTTGAATTAACGGATCGAGAACCGGAAACACCGTTTGCTATCTCCTTCCACGACTGGAGTTCGATGATACTGGCGTAAAACACAAACAAATCACTTTACTGGGTATAGGAGGGAAGAAAAGTAGTTCATCCATTTACGTAAACTAGGAAATATCGCAATTTTGAGTTTGATAATTTCCATTAGGTGTTTGTTTAATCAAAATGCAGTACTGTATTAACAATAAGTGTTTTTATTCACGAACTGAGCTATCCATGCGAACATATTCATTATGCAGTGTATATTATACTGTCTAAAGCACATTAGCGTACAATATAGAGAATGAAGTTAAATTGAAAAATAATCATAATATATATATTTAAATACATTTTTGAAAATGGTGGCCGTTGATTTCGATACAGGCTTCAGTTCTTTTGTGCATATTATCGCACTATAGACTAATGTACCTAATTCCAATTACCAGTTCCGTCCTCCGTACTAGTAACTCATGTTGAAATAATTCTGTACCTACTCTATAAAAGAGTACCTTAAGTACTGTAAATTCAATCTTCACATCAGCCCGACCCGCACAGATAAAATTACTCAGACATGCTATCTACTGTCCATCCAAGTGGTTATATCGCATGATCGTAGAAAGGGGGAAAATCACGTGACAGTTAATTACTCAACAAGTCCCTTTTATGTAAGTTATTTTAAACAGTTGTATAACATTAAGTAGACGTCCAATTCCTAACAGAAATTATTGTTTTCAGAAAAGATCTAAGACAACCCAGTCACTAGCCCTTACAGAGGTGCGAGCAGAAGCAAGTGGGGGAAATCGGGATGCGACGTAGGCAAAAGGACCTGTGCGAAAATATGATTCAATATTGAAAACTCTTTCGTCACTGGAAAACGCGAACATATTTCTGAAACATACTAACTCGCTGTGGTCTTGGTTCTGTGTGCAGGACACTTGGAACGTCATTAGTAGAAAAGGTGGGAGTGAAGTACATTCAAAAACTCAGGTACAATAAAAATTGAAGTAAAAATAAAATGATGTCCCTGTACAAGTAACAGTTGAAAGAGTGTGTACGGGGTTGACAAGGGTAATAGAATACATTAAAATAAATAAAAAAATCTATTATGCATTTTGTAATTAAGTGAATGGTTAATTATAGAATTAGACTGAAAGTCTGCGTAGTTTGGCAACAGCGTGTCGCCTCTTTACGTAGGAATACAAACATGCACTCGGTCTGAACAGCAGAGTTTTGTCTCTGTCACTTCAGTCACTTAGAAGTTATCGGATTAATGGTGGGCGCTAGAGGGACTACAACAAAACAATTCGTCCATTCTGTGGTAAATTTGGAGTCCCAACAACAGCAATTAAGGAAATTTCTATGATAGCTTTGAAGGGTTCTCTGCAGATTTTACGGTGACACTTGTACTTCAATTCAAATTACAGTTGAATTTTCTCATTCTATTTTTATCTGTTTTTTATTTTACTGCAAATTTTAATTATTATAAAACATTATCTACTGTAAATTTGAGTTTATTGTAAACAAACATTTTGTAAGACATTTTTAATGGCACATCTTAAATGTTACTTACTGTTTAACATTCTTTGTCTTTAGCGACCTCACCAAGTTGAGGAAGATTAAAAATTATATTATAATTATACGAGGGTCCTGTTGCATGATTTTACTAATATTATTAGAATAAATTTATAAATTATAAGTTATAAATTACTAACAGTAATAATTTCTACTGCATAATACCCATCGGTTTACTAATATTATTAGTGATTTTCGCTAGAAAAATTTTACAAACTAGAAGTTCGTCAGAGAACCGCAGGCATGTCACGGCCTCTTGGACTATAACTGTGTATACGAGTGCCATGATAACTACGATGGCAACTACAATAATCTCGATGGCAGTGAGTGTAAATTAAAAACAAAACAGTATTGTTGTGTCTAAATTTTTTGCAATGGGGACGAGAGATTAACTCAGAAAACTAAAATTGTTCACATTAAACAGAATAACATGTAAAGACAATAAATATTATTTGGCCGATTTAGCGACATGTTAACTAAATGAAATTAATGGTTGGAAAAAATAATGTGAATACGGAAAATCAATTGGAGCAATACCACAGAACAGAGATTGGATAAATTTGAGAGAGTTTGGTAGCAAATCCAAAAAAGGCATCAGTAGTAAGAAATAAGACTTCTGTGAAAATTGTAGTTATAGTCGCATAATTTCTGCCTTCTAGGAGAAGGCCTTGGCAAGTTTTCTTCATCCGAAGAACCCAAAACCAGATAATTAATCATGATTTAGTTCAGTATTATTGACTACATACAAACTAACCTCACTAATAACCTGTAATAATGGGTGAATGAAAACTTGTAAAAAAATATTAGTAAACACTAATAACGAATAACATTAGTTCCAATTATGCAACAAAAGCTTGTAAAATTCACTAATAATATTAGTAGTTTACTAGTAATTTTTAAGCTTTCTCCATAGCATTATGCAACAGAAGTATTCTACAAATTAAAAACAGAAGTAAATTTAAGAGTACTAATATTATTAGTTGTAAATGATTATGGAACAGGGCCCAGACTTCAAAATGACAGGAAATAATGATACATGTTAATTTTTTATTTAATTTGCAAGGAAACCGTCCATTCTATTGATAAACTGCAAGGAGATAAATTATTTCCTATCAGTTTCTCTAATGATAAGAGTAAAACTCAGAATCCTACAGGTGGTATTTATCGAGTAAAACAGTATTAATACTTAGGGGGACAATTGTTTTATCTGAGAAATATATTAATTTGGTACTAATATATTAGAATTTTCTGTTGCACTTTATTCAAGTAAGCTGTTAAAATCTCACAATTATATTACTTCCACTGTTACTTCTGTATGGACATACATAGTTTTTCAAAAGTAGTTCATAATTGCAATTAAAATGAAAGGGTATTTTGGGAAACAAAGTTTAGACACGTTAAACCTTGTACTTCGAAAGGAATATTTTTGTGGAAACGATATAAATACTGTATATTTGCAACTATTGTGCAAGTTATGACGTCATCGAGAATATATTTAAAAAAATGACACTCCACAGTTTCTTAATATCATCTGATAGATCCACCAACTGCTCGAACGCGTCCGATGGCTGCTTATATTGCCTTTCGACAATGCTTTCACTGAACTAGCGTATTTGCACATCTCACAAGTTCCATAAAATGTCCTTCTAGCAGTTAATTTGCAATTTTAGTTTGGAAATTGTTTTTAATTCTGTCATATAGGGGCTTTTATAACTGAACAACTCAATGGATTTAATATTTTAAATTTTGTTTTCTCCTTAACTTTAATTCAATATAGGACAAATATAAATCATATGTGTAAGATAATTCTGTTTTAGTAAGTTCCAGCACACTGTGGAGCACTCAAAATTGTGCATCACCATGGAAAATTAAAATATCACTCTTTCAAAATGTTGAAATCGCTTTTGGAGTTATACAAATACAGTAGAAGCTCTATTATCCGTGGTAATGAAGGGAGTGAGCTGAACGGTTAATCGAAAAAAATCGGATAATCCGTACCATAAAGAATTTTAATAATATTTACACTTTCGCAATTTCCTCCGTAATCTTGTATTCAGTCCCGCGCCGTGGCGTCGTGGTCTAAGGCATCCTGCCTAGGACTCGCATTAAGGAATGCGCGTTGGTCCGAGTACCCATGGGGGAAGAAGTTTTCTCATGAAATTTCGGCCCCAGTATACGGGACCGGTGCCCACCCAGCATCGTGATGCACTTGGGAAACAATGATAGGTAGCGAAATTCGGTTGCGAAAACCAGCTTAACGGCTGGGGGGATCATCCTGCTAACGACACGATACCTCCATTCTGGTTGGATGATCGTACACCTCTGCTTCGGAATGTGTACGTGAGGCCAGCAGCCGGCTGCTCGGCCTCGGCTCTTCAAGGGCTGAGGCGCCACGGATTATTATTATTATTACTATTATTATTATTATTATTATTATTATTATTATTATTATTATTATTAATCTTGTATTCAACACGCTAGATAGTGGACCAGAAATGCACTGATTTAAGTCTGGTTGTTAACAACGGGTTTTTAAGGGTCAAGAAAACTCCTCGTAATTTTCTGTCTGTGGAAATATATGAATAGTGGAGGTCTCGTGTTGTAGATGTAGGCCTACATACTTTATACCAGGCCTGCACAAGGTTTGCGCTCTCCGAGCCGGCTCACAGCTCATGAGCGGATTGCAGATATTAGCTGCGCTCTGTATAAGGGTGGACTGGAAGAAGGGTGGATCTCGTACAAAATATACAGAAAAGGAAGTACTATTACGAGTGCTTATGAAATGAATCCCCGTTCAGTGTTTGCAAAACTATCTTGGATTATTACTAATTAATAAGGAAATATTTATTTTACAGAAATAATAGAAATTCTATAGCTACTTAAATGTACAATATCATTTTGTTATTTTTTTATTTATCAGCACATCAAAACGAGGTTTTATGCTACTGGCAGCTGAAAGGAACAGTAGCCTATTGATCGTAATGAAACATCAGTTACAGATGTTCGATGCCGCCTTTATTAAAGTTGATTATAGAAAACAGTTGCTCACAAATTAATATAAATGTTGAGCCAAACATAGCAACCATTTTCACAGCCAGCCTCTGTAGTCGTGGATATTATTGCTAATGTTTAGTCTTGTAAAACTCAACCAGGCTAGTAGTAGGCCTATTATTCAAACGATCTTTAGCTCTTAGGTCACATTGAAGATCAATAAGTTCGAGCTGTAAATCGTTAAATGTTAAATGTTATGTTCCGTCTTTTAGATTCCTCCATACTGTACTGTAGCAGTAGGTAAACAACGTGAAACAGTTACTGAGAATAGGCTTACACACTGTACTCTACTAGATAACTGAGTGGTCGTTTCCCTCTCCTCTATCTATAGGAAGTCTATGTCATTCTGACGTATCTTCCTCTCCGTTTCGGCGAGCGGTAAACACCGCTGTCCCGCTCCCAAGGAGCGCGCGCGCTCGTTGAGCGCTGTTTGTGCAGGCCTGCTTTATACACTTCAATCTCGTATTCTGATGCGAGATGAGCCACAGTTTCTCTTTCCCAAAACCACTCAATTGTTTACACTTTTTTTTCTACAGTATATTTAGCACAAGAAGATTTCTTTTGATACCCGTAGAAAACATTTAATTTAATAAAATAAAGCAACTGTAAGAATATTATACAAGGAACCTACCTATCTAAGTTACATAGTACGGCAACTCGAACAGTAGACCACACTGTATAAGGAAAAAGGCTTGTAATAGCACTCTCCAGAAAAAAAAAAAAAAAACGTGCTAATACAATGTAATACAGTATTTCATATGTTTCTGTAGGGAAAAAGGCGCGAGAAAGACAGACGGATAATCCACCAATCGGTTAATAGAGTGACGGATAATCGGGGTTCTACTGTACTCCTAAATTTCATGCAGATACAATATTAAAAATTGTTTTCTATTTCTCCAAGCTCGTATTTGATAGTACTTAGGGAGCGATGTACAGTTAGGTCAATGCTTGTGTACACTAAGGCCCGGTTGCAGAAACCCGATAAAATATGATTGGCGATCAGGGAAGGATTGATTGGCCATCAGTTCTATTTCTGTTGCAGAAAGAACAATCAGTATTTGATCGGAGATCAGTCTTCCGTCAGATTTGATCAACAGATTTTTGCTGGTTAAGTCACTGATCATTGATCAAGTATTTATGTTGTTCTCTTTATAGTGCAGTTACTGTAATTTACGCGTACATAGTAAATAGTTATAGCGTAACAATATTTTTCTGATGAAGAAATTTTAGAATGAAAAAATATTATTAATAAGAAGGCATTTCCGTGATAGACATGAATTGTTTTATGTATTTATTTTATTTTATTTTATTGGGTTATTTTACGACGCTTTATCAACATCTAGGTTATTTAGCGTCTGAATGATATGAAGGTGATAATGCCGGTGAAATGAGTCCGGGATCCAGCACCGAAAGTTACCCAGCATTTGCTCGTATTGGGTTGAGGGAAAACCCCGGAAAAACCTCAACCAGGTAACTTGCCCCGACCGGGATTCGAACCCGGGCCACCTGGTTTCGCGGCCAGACGCGCTGACCGTTACTCCACAGGTGTGGACGTTTTTATGTATAATGACAGAAAATTTGAGCAAAGATTTTGGTTAAGTAAGGATTCGTGTGTTTTGTTACTTTCAAAAATTGAAACAAATATATGCAGACAGACAAATCGAAACCTTCCACTTTCTCCTATGAACCAAGTTCTAATAACGCTGAAACTTTATGCTGTTGGAATTTTTCAGGCAGTCTTAGGTGATCTTGTTGGGGTACACAAATCAACTATTTTCCGAGTAGTTAGGAATGTTACTTATGAAATTGCTTTGTTATCGCAAGATCTCATAAAGCACCCAAACTCAGACAGGGAACGACTTGAAATCCAGAGAGAATTTTCAGCCATGTCAGGATTTCCAAGAGTAATTGATTGTATAGACTGCTCACATCCCCATCCAATTGCCTGGTTAAAATGATGCCGAACTTTATCGATATAGGAAAGGTTTCTTTTCTGTGAATATACAGGCAATATGTAGCCTGAACCATATTGAAATTCTGGAATGTTGTAGCCCGTTGGCAGGGTTCTACACATGACAACACAATATTTTTAATGAGCAGGTTACGAGCTCAATTTGTAAACAGAGAGATGGGAAATGGAATTCTTTTTGGGCTATGGAGGCTATGCATGTTCCAATTTCTTGTCGACTCCCCTAGCAAATCCCACAACAGAACCCCCCTCACGTTATTTGTTTGCTTCATTTTTTCACTATATTATAGTCTATATACAAATAGAATCCGCTTGTTTCCTTTCTACAAAAAGCAACAAAACAGTAAAGCATTCACTTGTTTTCCTAGTCACCTCCCACTTTATGCATTCGTTTCGCGACTTTTAAAGAGCATCAAATTGGCTGTGGTTGCTAAATAGCGCTATTGTCAAATGCATTTCTTTCTCAAATCAGCAATTAGTAAATTGAAACAAGTTGATTGGAGATTCACGTTTGTGCAATGCAATTAACAATCAAATAAATCAGACATCAACTGATTGGCGTTCAGGGACTGATTTGATTTGCGTTTCTGCAACCGGGCCTAAGACCCAAACCAAGGGTGAAGAAGTGAAAAGTGGTTATGACATGTCAGATGGCTGACTGCTTGTTTTGGCCTGTCTCTCTGTGGTGTTGCAATACTAGTAATTCCAACAAGTGTAGCTTGCATGCATGTGTATCCAGTTGAAATCCTTGTAAGGCGAGAGTGCTAGAGAAAAAGGCGTGGAAGTGTTTGACTCAGTTTACAGTCACGATGCGGAGCATTTCTGCGTCTACTAAACTTTCAAAACAAAAGCGATTTCTTAAAAGATGTAGAAGTGTGCTTTATGACAAGCAGAAGTGAGGGAGCGTGGCGCGGTCGCCGAGGTTTTCCACGCGGAACTGGATGGTGAAAGGGTCGAGATGTCTCTGATTCATGCACAGCAATAAGTGTGCTCCAGGTGTGGAGCATTTGTCAATCATTTCAAACGTGTAAATTGAAGTGTTGGGCGTGTTCTGTAATTCGAGCTAGTGAGTGAATCAGTAGGCCCATTCCTCACAATCGGTTCCTCTGGAAAAGATCCGGGAAATTAGTCACATTAAATAATTGGTCACAGAGAGAATTCGTCACACATTACATGTTCGTCACTGTATGGTAACACTGGTCAACAATGATTTTGTTAAATAAATAATTTCGGGTGTTTCTTATGTATTGTCATCTGCTGATTCCAAAAATGAAGTCAGAAATTTTCCATCACCCACCATTTTTTTTTAAATAAATTTGTTCCAGTTTATTAATGTATGCTGATTAGAAGGCGTATTTTACATTTATATTTCATTACATTGTGTCAACAATCGACTTGTAACGCTTGGTATTGTTGCCTGTGAATTCACGAATAACAACAATGACATTTCCCTCACAAAACTGTGATTGTAAGGTAAATTTCCCAGATGAATAGAAGCTTTCTTCAAAGAAAGAAGCTAATCCTGTGCTCTCTTTCGTTGTCAATTGAATTGTGATAGAAGTTTATAATATCGTACCTAATAGTGCATTGTAAGGAATAGTGTATAATGTATAAGAAACATTCTTGAAAGAGTCTTATAGACAGAAACAATTTCTGTTAAATGTGTGTTGAGCTCGCTTTAAAATGGCAGAGGCCAAATTTTACTCCTCTAGTTACAAGAGCTTATGACTATTATTTTAATAACAAAACAGACCAGAACAAGATATGGGTCCCGGAAATCTGTTGTGCTAAATGTGTAAAACTATTAATTGGCTGGTTAAAAGGATCCCGTCATATGCCTTTTGCAGTCCCTATGATATGCCGTGAACCTAAGGATCATTTGACAGACTGCTACTTCTGTTTGACAAATATATCTGGAATAAGTTCGAAGTCCAGACACTGTTAAATATCAACATTTAGTTTCTGCAATTCGGCCGGTGCTTCATGAGCCAGGACTTCCCATACCAATTTTCTGTATATATTATATTTTATGTTACAATTATTAACAAAATAATAAATAAATAAATAAAGTAAATAAATAAAAAAATAAATAAATAAACTCCACCAGATGACATAACATTGACTGAAGTAATTCAAAGTGTTCCTGATGTTCAGACTCAATTACAAAATGATCCAGATTTTGTGGAAGATGATACTATAAATGAACCTCACTTTCTAACACAGGAGGATTTAAATGATTTGGTTCGGGATCTTGGTTTAAGTAAAAGCAGGGCAGAATTATTCGCTTCAAGATTGAAAGGCTGGAAGCTGCTGCAGGTAACACCAAAGTAAGTTTCTTTCGCCAACGCCGAAAGGAATTTGAGCATTTGTTTTCTAAAGAGGAGGACCTAGATTTCTGCAATGATGTTGAGAATTTGTTCGAGTCAATGGGTATTGACCATAAACCTGAGGATTGGCATTTGTTCATAGACTCCTCGAAAACAAGTTTGAAATGAGTGTTACTACATAATGGAAACAAATATCCATCCATTTCTTTAGCCCTGCAGTTGGTATGAAGGAAAATTATGAGAATATGAAGCTCTTACTAACCACTATCAAGTGTAACAATTTTTCTTGGCAGATATATGGGGATTGAAAGTAATAGCTATCTCACTTGGGTTACAGCTTGGCTATACTAAATTTTGCTGCTACTTGTGCAAATTGGATAGCAGAGATAAAAGTAACCATTATATAAAAAGGAACTGGCCAAAGAGAGAATCACTTTAATCCAGGACAAGATAATGTTCTTCACCAACCACTTGTAAGTTCTGAAAAAATCTTATTGCCTCCACTGCATATCAAATTAGGCTTGATTGAGAATTTTTTGAAAGCAATGGATCGTGATGGCAGTGCATTTCTCTTCCTGAAAAATAAGTTCCCAAGAATCAGTGAAGCTAAACTAAAAGAAGGAATATTTCTTGACTTCAAATAAGGGAACTGATGAAAGATACGCAATTTGAAAACCAGTTAAATATGCAAGAAACAGCTCCATGGGTGCATTTGAAAAATGTTGTCGCGAACTTTTTAGGAAACGTCAGGTCTGAGAACTATAGAGAACCTGTCAGTGAGATGATTGAGAACCACACGATCATGAGATGTAATATGTCTTAAAAATACACTTTCTGCATCCCATCTCGATTTCTTTCCTGAAAACCTAGGGCTGTGAGCGACGAACACGGTGAGCGTTTCCACCAGGACATCGTGGAAACGGAAAGGCGCTACCAGGGTAAATGATGTCCAAATATGTTGGCAGACTATTGTTAGATGCTGAAAAGAGATGTTCCTCAAGCAAAGTTCAGCCGAAAATATGCTTCACATACATTTTAGGTCAATAAATGTAATTTCAGCTCAGATATCGTAATACTATAATGTATAGATACGAAAAATGTTTTTCATGACGTGATTACTCTAAAACCCTGGGTAATGGAAAAGTTTTGTAAAAAGATTTGATATCAGCACAAAAAAGTCACTTAGAATCACCCACTGTTTCCCATTTAACAGACAAAAGTTTAAATTTTGTTGACCAGTGTAATTTGTCATCCATTTATAGAAAACAGGATAAGCGGTATGGATACAATTAATGAAGGCATCAAGCAGGGATGTCCTGTATGCAGACATTAATGAATGACAACAGATAATTGATTACCTCAGGAATTTGCATAGACTATATCAGGCATCGCAAAATTGTGTTTCGTGAAACAGCGCCTGAACTCTGACGTAAGTTCCACGTCACAACACCCTCTCCGCGCTGAACCCCTTCCTCTAGCGTTGTCTGTACTGTCAACAGTGGCTCATTCTGTTATCCAGTACTATCTGAATAGTGATTTGACGTTCATAACAGATATTTCTGGACAGCTGCACAAACTAAACTGCCGACTTCAAGCACGTGATCAGAACATAGTTGACATATAGGCCTACAGAGCGATTATTTAGTCCTGACAACTCAGCGATGTAAAAGAGGGGAAGTAAAAGGAGTAGTGGGGAGAGTTCCGGAGTAGAGATAAGGGCGAGCGGTCTGTAAAGGAATGCAGTACAGCTTAATTGTTCTAAAAACATAACGCTATACCGCACGCATAACATCCGATCGCTCCGAAGGCAAGCGAGTGACTAAACCAAAGACCTCTTGGCGTAACTAAATGGACTCGCCTGACCCAGGCGCACATCTCCGGCGACTGTCAGGATTAAATAATCGTACTGTACGACACGGTGAAATCTTTTTCCATGGTGATAAATGTTTGGAAAGTGCAATTTGAAAGAAAATGACTTTCATCATTTTTCTTGTCTGAAGTCACTTTAAAATGTTTCTGATTAAAAAATATATAAATACTGCGATATCCTAGAAACATTACTTTCAGAATTTAGAGATAGAAGATTTTGTGATTTTTAACAAATGGAAGATGAATCTCTCTATTTGTAAATCCTTTTGACACACCAGTTCTGAAGGTAGGACCAGATTTACAATTTCAGGTTGCTGATCTCCAAAATGACACCTTTGTGAAAAGCAAACATAAGGATTGTATTGGTTTGGATGTATTTAAAAATATTGATTCGTTTAAATATCCACGTCTTAGATCATTTGCTGTCACAATCGCAGCTATGTTCGGTTCTATGTATATTTGCGAACAATTTTTTTTTAATTAAATATATTAAAATCAAAAAGGACACGCTTAACACTGATGTCAGCCTTCATGCACAATTGGCAGTTTTACTTATGAGCTCTTATCGAATGGAAATATTGTAATCAAAAAATAAAAATATTCAGATGAAAATAATATAATCCTAAAAAGTTTCCATTTCTTCTCTCTCTTGTTATTTCTTTGTTATGAACACAAAAGGTAGTGATGACCACAAACCGCCTCTGTTGTCTATCTTACTGCGACCGATGCTTCCCACCCTTGGCTTGACTTTGTGTGTAGCGGGTAATATTTATATTGCATCATGAATTTGTGACGTTTTGCGATGCCTGGACTATACGCTCTTAAACACAATGCTATTTTCTGATGACCGGATTATTATGGCTGAGTGCAAGGATGAACTCCATGGCCTTATTTCACGAAAGTATAAATTAAAAATTACAAGAGAAAAAAATTAAAAATCCACATACTTACTTACTGGTTTTTAAGGAACCCGGAGGTTCATTGCCGCCCTCACATAAGCCCGCCATTCGTCCCTATCCTGAGCAAGATTAATCCAGTTTCTACCATCATATCCCACCTCCCTCAAATCCATTTTAATATTATCTTCCCACCTACGTCTCGGCCTCCCGAAAGGTCTTTTTCCCTTTGGCCTCCAAGCTAACACTCTATATGCATTTCTGGATTCGCCCATACGTGCTACATGTCCTCCCCATCTCAAACGTCTGGATTTAATGTTCCTAATTATGTCAGGTGAAGAATACAATGCGTGCAGTTATGTTGTGTAACTTTCAGAGAATCAGTCCCACTCCGAGGCTTATTTTCAGTTTTCGTAACAAGCTGTTTTTTTTTTTACGGTGATGGGTTGTTAGCCCTTCGTCCAACCCCCAAGCTGTAGGACCACCTCTCATTGGCTATCCGCGACTGCTTATTCAATATATTCACAGCTACCCTCCAATCTGGAGGCCGTCTCCTCGATTCGCAACTTGAATATATTTAGAAATTTTTGTGTTTCACAAAGATACTCTTGTAACTGTGTAAGTGAAGTAGAAAATGACAGGTTCCATGCCATGTTGCTACAAATTCATTTGTCATTTGTTTACAAATTTACAATACAAATTTTATAACAAATCCTTATCCTATTCTTGATGTGCGTAAATAGCTGAATGGGAGGTTAGGCCCATATTATTTTAGATCGTAAAATTGTGTTTTTTAGAAAATATGTGTATTTTTCTTCTAGTGATGGACAAATTGAGCTTTTTCAACATAGAACTTTCAAAGAAAATATTAATATTATTTTAGTGGAGTTTAATAAGATATTTAGATGAGTGATGAGAAACTTGCACTGTTATTAAATGATATAGGTTATAGGTCATTCGTTATCTCGTGAAACCTATTACTATGATGTACCAAAGTACAAATGTAACAAATAGGTAAAAGAAAACGTAACATTTTCCTTAGTGCAGTAAATAAGTAAATAGGCAATATCTCAAAATAGGAAAAATCAAGTTACCTAGTTCTTGTACTCAGGTGCCTAAAATAAGCTCTTTCAGTATCTCATTCAGACTTTATTAATCATAAAATAGACTGTAAAAGTATACGATAAGAAAACACTAAAGATATTTAAACAAATTAGTACAATGTTAACAAATTAGTAAATTTATTGACAAAGACAAAGAAACCAATATTAATTTATTATCATGATGGAAGACAGAACCGGTCACTAGGCCTAATCCTTGTAGACGAAGAAGAAAATTTACGTCTTGTTAATTTATTTTGACATCTAAACCAAATTTTTTCGTTGCTTATGTTTACTGAAAATAATGATCTACATGTATACCATAGTAGGATAGTTAAAATTCACAAATATTTTCTACTATTTGTGTCCCATTCCAGTCATCTATACTAATAATAAATCTGTAGCCGAAATTTTTCTGGTAATTTTCGATTTTCCAAAAATAATTGGTCCTAACATATATAATTAACCGTCCTGAAACCGAAAATCGTTTTTTTTTTTAATTTTTGTTTGTATGTCTGTCTGGATGTTTGTTACCTTTTCACGCGATAATGGCTGAACCGATTTATATGAAAATTAGAATAGAAATTAAGTTCGTTGCAACTTAGAGTTTAGGCTATATGGCATTCAAAATATTTTATTTAAAAGGAGGGTTATAAGGGGGTTTGAATTAAATAAATCAAAATATCTCCCTTATGATTAATTTTTATGAAAAATATTACATAACAAAAGTTTCTTTAAAAATAATTTGCGATAGGTTTTATTCTATGCAAAATTTTGATAGGATTGATATTTAATGAGATAAATGAGTTTCAAAATTACAATAACGTCATCTAAGGAGGTGTAATGAAATAAAAAACAAATGACTTCGTCTATAAGGGGCCTTGGACAACAACAATCGAAAGCTATGAAACATAGCCTACAGAGAATGTTTCTGTGTTTGTATGAAGTAATATCGGAAGCTAAATTAACCGATTTGTATAATTAATTATTAATTCTCCATTGGAAAGTGTAATTTCTCTAGATGGATATACTGCTATAATGTTACTACAGTAACTTCTGAATGAATCGAGGACAGGTAAGATTAAAATAGATTCTTATGCACAGAAAACTTGACAGGCTATTCTGTACATTCGTTTCCTGTATTTCCTAAAATAATTTTTATGACCAAATGAGTGGTCTCTGGATCAAAATGATCTCATTTTAATTCAATTTAAATTAAGTAACACAATAAACGATTTATCCTTCTATCAAACACGAATGTTCCCTGGATCAAATGTTCTATTTTAATTATTACTTTATATTTATTTCTAACGGGTGCAGCGGAGCGCACGGGTACGGCTAGTGTGATAATAAATCTGTAGTGCTTGGGAAAAGTGACACAAGTCAGTTTCCACAAACCTTTTTTGATAATTTATTGACAACTTACGGAACATCTGATCGCTTGGGAAAAATACATAGGTATTCCTCCCATTACAATAATTCATACAGAAAAAAATCAAATCGACATAAACCAGTGTAAGTTGTCAATAAATTATCAAAAAAGTTTGTGGAAACTGACTTATGTCACTTTTCCCAAGCATTGCAGAAATTATCCCAGGCTTGAATATTACATAAATCAAGAAACAATAGGCATTGTCAAATAACAATATGTACGAAACTAAACAGTGTCCATGGAAACGAATCTGGCCGTTTCGTTCGTGATGTTGCTCTTGTCTCTAATGGCTGTGGCACAAGGTTAATTCCATTAAGGAGCGAACTGGTACCTGTGCCATGTTCCATTCTCCTCCGCTCCCGTTCTAATGCTGCATGTGAGTGATAAATGTTCTCTGCACCAAATGGTTCAGACCCTTCAACTGTGCGCTTTGCCCTTGCTTTTACTAATGTGCAACTGTATAACAGCGAATTAGAATGACTATAATTTCGACATCGCAGACACTTTGCACTGAAAGGTACGTTGTATTGTTCAGCACTTAATTGGTGTAGTGCAAGATTTATATTATCACGTATGGCATCAATTAAATTTGTAGGAAAACTGACGTTAATGGGTTTATGAGGACGATAAAATGACATTTTACGCAATAGCATATGCACTCTGGAATATTTATTTTGGTATGTTTATGTCACTAAATTGATTCAGTTAACGACTTTCGAACTTACTGTCTAGCTGATTGACTGGCTAACTAACCTATTAATTGACAGATTAATTTACTCACGGATAGGCTAATTAACGGACATTCTGACTACTTGATCATTAACTTCTTAATTGACTGCTTGTCTGGATGGCTGTCTGTATGTTTTGCAATTTGATTGCTTGACTGATTGGGTTATTTACTGCTGATTTAATTATTTAGTTTCTGACTTGTCTAACTAAATGACTGTGCTTGACTGGTTGACTTGTTTGTTATTTGTATCACCGAGTGATTAATTTGTCATCTGACAGTGTGACTGGTTGATTGCCTGACTGAGTGGCTGGTTTACTACCTCGCTGAGTGGTTGGTCGACTGCCTAGCTGAATGTCTGCTTGATTGCCTGATTGAGTGATAGGTTGACTGCCTGGCTGAGTGGCTGGTTGATTGTCTTTGTGGCTAGTTAACTGCCTGAGTGACAGGTTGACTACTTGGCTGAGTGGCTGGTTGATTTCTTTAGTGGCAGGTTGACTGCCTGGCTGAGTGGCTGGTTGATTGTCTTCGTGGCTGGTTAACTGCCCGAGTGACAGGCTGATTGCTTGGCTGAGTGGCTGGTTGATTGCCTGATTGAGTGACATTTTGACTGCCTGGCTGAGTGGCTGCTTGATTGTCTTTTTGGCTGGTTAACTGCCTGAGTGACAGGTTGACTGCTTGTCTGAGTAGCTGGTTGATTTTCTGAGTAGCTGGTTAACTGTCTGATTGAGTGGCAGGTTGACTGCCTGGCTGAGTGGCTTGTTGATTGTCTTCGTGGCTGGATAACTGCTTGAGTGACAGGTTGACTGCTTGGCTGAGTGGCTGGTTGATTGCTTGAGTGGCTGGTTGACTGCCTGACTGAGCGATTAGTTGATTATTCAAGTGGTTACTTTCTGAGTGACAATTTGACTCTCTGAGTGACTGATTGACACCCTGACTGAATGATTGATTGCAAGGCTGTGACTTGTTGACTGCCCATTGTGTAACTAAATGTCTGCTAGCCTTAGTTGGCTGTCTTTCTGACTACTGACTCATTTTCTGAATTAATTATTGTCTAAACCATTTACCAACTTTCTAACTTACTCTTTCACTGACTGACTGATTTTTCCTATTCTGAAGTGAGTGAGGATCGTCATTCTTGACGATTCAGATTCCAAGGTCAACGGTTGAGATTATTTGAGACCAATTTATTATGCCGTATGCCTGTTAGCCTTAGAAATTCCATGAAATCCGTGTTTTGGAGAATATAATGCGGCATAATAAATGTCTTGTGCATTTTTCATTAGTGATATTTTATAGATGACAGTAAAGTTTTGGAAAATGTAAAATACCAGATGTTGTGAAGATGTGATATGCTATCATATTTTCTGAATAGGCCTACCTTAGTTTGGAAGAAAATTAATTTCTTCCTCCGGGATTTGAACTAGAGTTTCTGGAACGGAAGCGGATGCTCTGCTCATTCAGCAAATAATGTTTCGTGAAGTTAAACTTTTTCAACAACCTTGCACTTGTCCGATAATGATGAAGAATCGCAGAATTACTTAACGCAGTCACGTCAGAGCTTCCAGACGTACAGAGATTAAAGCATTTCTTTTATCTTCGAAGAAATTAAAACATTTCAAGAAAACTCTGCACTTCTTAATGATGTTATAAAGCAAATTGTCTCCGCGAATCTTGCAACATGTCAGGAAGTTTAATTTATATTCCTTCACGACAGAAGCTTTTGCTACTTTTAACAATGGCTAATTTAAATTGAAAAGAAGGGAGTTCCCCAAGACGCACACACAGGTTTAAGATTTCAAGGTAGTCACTACAAATGGCTGACGTTGGGAAGATGGTAGGGTCACGCCTATTGGGAGAGAAAAATGACTACGAACTTAGATCCATAGTTCAGCTAGTTCGCTGAAGATTTGTTACATTAGTTACTAGAAGAACAAACTGTAAGTAGAAAAAAAAAAAAAAAACATACGAAAAATATAAACAAAAATTTAAAAGCTGGGAAGAAAAATTTAATACTGAAATGGATAATATACAATTCAGTGAAAATATTTCTGAATTTGTAGAATTCCTAGCTAATGCAATAGAATTATTGTCAGGTCCCAAAAATCCAACCAAAAGGTACAATGAAGCAAGGAAAAACGTAATCTTTGTAATAACAATAGACAGTATAAGACCTCAACAAATCCCCAAAGGGCTTCCAAAAATGAACGATTACGACGGAAGGCTAAATTTGATTTGAAAGAACTCAATTTGATTACTTTTATCAAAGGAGAAAGGCTGTTAGAAAAATTATAAATCGTAATGATGAAAATTGCATAAAAATAATATTACAGAAATTGAAGATTATTTTCGTAGTATATTTGAAATTACCAACCCGCATAAAAGAGAATCATATAATTGCATACATACTGATGAATCATTAATACCTTTAGAAATATTGCAAGAATTAATATATGACACTATTAACAAACTTTCAGTGGATACAATCCCTGGTCCTTATAAAGTACTTATGAAGACCATAAAAGACCCAGTTGCAGCATCGATAATAGCCAAGATAGTGAATAGAATGTTGAAGTCAGGATTCGTTCCTAAAATGTTTAAAGAAGCTAGAACAATTTTGATTCATGAAGGTGGCGATATTCTAGACTTGGACAAGTAGCGTCCAATTAGCATTTCATCTGTTTTGCGCAGAGTTATATCCAAGACTTTAGACACCTTGATCAGAAACATTGTAAATCTTAATCCATACCAGAGAGGTTTTCTTATGACTCCTGGAACCTTCATTAATATTAACATAGTAGATGCAATTCTGCGATCAGCTACTTCTAATAAGACCTCGGCATGCCTAATTTTTCTTGATATTAGCAAGGCATTTGATAGCGTAGGGCATGATCATGTGATATTTACAATTCAAAGTTCTGCGCTGCCTCTTCGGATACAGAAATTATTAATTAACATGCTTGTAAATAATACTATCTGAATTCAAGCTGGGGATAAACAGACTGCAGCAATTCAATTAAGAAAAGGAATGATGCAAGGTGATCCTGTTTCATCATTCTTGTTTAATATGAGCATTGACCATATTCTAAATGACCTAATTGAAAGAGATGTAGCAGATACTTTTGGTTATCGATTAACTCCCGATACGGATCCTGTAACGATTTTAGGATTCGCTGATGATCTTGTCATTGGTAAAGATAGTGCTGCCGCTAATGTTTTAATGACTATGGTTATCAACAATTTGCAAGAAATAGGTTTTAAAATAAATCCAATGAAGTCTAAGGCAATCGTTATTGAAAATGGACAACTT
This sequence comes from Periplaneta americana, assembly GCA_025594305.2. NCBI lineage: Eukaryota > Metazoa > Arthropoda > Insecta > Blattodea > Blattidae > Periplaneta > Periplaneta americana. The sequence goes on from JAJSOF020000019.1 coordinate 97,683,257, forward strand.
ACTAGCGGCGTCATACATACGAAATTTGGCAGCATTGATAGTATTACATCAGATCAAAAAATTAAATATTTAGGTGTTACATTTAACGAAGCCTTAGTATTTGATGAACAAAAAATATTAGACAAGCTCCGAAATAACTTGGATACTCTATCATTTGCTTCAGCCTCATCAGAAACTAGTTGTAATAAATAAATTTATCGGACCGGCTCTTACCTATCCTCTTCAAACAGCCCATGTCAGTAAAATTCCAAAACAGTTTCTAAATAAGACCGATAATATGATTCGAAGTGCTATAAAACAAATTCTGCAGCTTCCTAGCGACACACCTAACAGCATGCTTTGCACCTGCCACAATTATAAGGGTTTATCAGTTTTACGAGTTTCCTGGGAGGTCTATCTACAACAGCTAAACATGAACAAATCATTAGAATATTCTGTGATACTCATGTCAATGTAATTAGAGATTTCAGAGACATCGAAAATCGCTGTCTTAATGAACTGAAATTAGACTAGTCCGTGAAGAATTTGAATGTTCGTCAAATAAGACAACATCTGAAGGAGAACGAATATAATGAGTGGTGTTCATACCCTCATAAAGGAAAAGGTGTTGAATTATTTTCAGAAGTAATACCATCTTCTAATGCTTGGATTATTAAAAAGCAAGGTCTTTCCAGTTCCGAGTGAAGAGATATGATAAAAATGACAGCCATGATAGCGCCAGTTCGAGCTCTTCCAGGACGTTCCACAGACACATCCCACTGCAGACTCTGTAGTGAGTTTGAATCCTTACCTCATGTGCTTGGGAGGTGTCCTGAGGGAAAAATCTTAACAATAAAACATAATTTCATTCGTTCCCTTCTTGCTGCTGCTCTTCGAAACAAAGGTTTGGAAGTTTACGAAGAAGTTTATTGTTTGGCTGATCAAGAGAGCGTACGGAGAATTGACATCATCGCCATCAATAGGAAAAAATCTGTAGCAGAGATCATCGATCCTACAGTACGCTTTGAACAGTCGAAAGCACAACCTATGGATGTTGATAAAGAGAAAAAAGAAATATACGAGTCAACAATACCTTACTTCCGTAACAAATACAACGTCCAGAGTATCACAGTGACAGGTCTGGTGTTGGGATCCCGAGGAACAGTCCCTAAATGTTTTGTGACGTGGAAAGGGAAATATAAACCAGGCAAAGATATTCAAGACAAAATTATCCAAAAATAATGAAATACTCAGTTGCCATCTTAAAAAATCACCTATATGGTAAACACTCCACATAATTGTTTAATTATATATTTGTGATTGAAAATCTGTATTTTTATCTTAAATTTTTATCTATATATATTTTTTTCATGTGCCCATTAATGTACAACCATTATTGTAAATTGTGTGTTATTCTGTGTCTATAGGCAAGCCTTGGAAGGTCAGATAGTAAAAATAAATAAATAAATTGAAATTATACAACCTCGACAGCAAGCTATGTTAGCTTAGATTGTATTCAGTACTAGTAGGAGTCTCCGGAGTTTACGCCTGCATTTTTCAATGGGACGATACAAGGCCTACAGTAAACTCTCGATTAGCTGAGATGTTTATTATCCAGGACGATCCATAGTGAAAAAAATATGTAGGCATATAAACAATTTAGTCTATGTATAAAATAAGAAAGTAGGAGAATCTTGACTACAAAAATCCATTTCGTGAATAATGCCTTTATTGTAGACTAATTATTAAAACCATGATGGCCAATACATTTCCAGAAAAATTTGATACATGACAGTTATGCAGTTTTAGTCAGCCTCCACAGCATTTTCAATTGAGCGCCAAATGGTGCGGTATTGGCTTATAAATTCAACATGCATATAGCTTAGTAGTAACCATATAGATTTTTTACAAATCGTCTTATTTTTGGTCTTAATCTAGTTTATAATTTATATATTTATCAATTTATAACGAACACACTGTAGGTATAGGTAGTACAAGACAATAATTACAATAACAAAATAATCTACGTGTCTGTTCTTGTGCACATTATAAGCATTACATAAAGTCACAAAATATAAATAGATATGATATAAGATAAATTACAATTACAAAATAGGCTTAATTTTCTCTAGGACTGGTGAAATTGTAGAAATATTACAACCATTCTAAAGGGGACCAGCTAAGCAAGTTAGTCTTCCACGAAAATGTTCTGTGTTCGATCCCCGGTCGTGACTGTTTTTCCTTTCACATCTCTGTTCTTCCATGTAGGCTATCTTCCTGGAGATGACTAAATAATTCATTTTCTAGGCACACGCCACGTTCAGAGTGGTCGTCGTAAGACCAAGTAACAAATGCAGAGCTTTTGTGTCTTAGTAAGAGTGGCGATTCTTCATGTTGAGTTCTTACAGATTGTTCCTGCAAAAATAAATCAATCTAATATATAAAAGTGAATGTGGGTATGTATGTATGTTCTCTATACAAATCTACACGCTTTGACCGATATGTGCCAAAGTTTGCACATTTAACCTTCATAACCAGGAGAAAAACATAGGCTACATTAAAATTGTGCAAATGGACGGTAAATTGATTAAACAATAAAAAAATAAAAATAAGTACGATCAAACATTCATGTTTAATACTAAATTGCAGTCTTCTATAGTCAATTGTTTTTTATTATTGTCTGTTGTATTTAACATCGACTTTCACGAGGCCATGGAAATTATAACACTAAAATAACATTATTGATATAGCATGGAGGCTAAAATCTAGGCAATTCACGCAATAAATATCTTTACGCAATCCAGGACCATATTATGAATTTCTCGATGCAGTTGTAGATAGTGAGCAGGCTGTGTTTTAGTTAACTGAATTCTTGAATTCTTTGAGGCTACAAGGATTGCTACCATATAATTGTTTTAATACTTGATATTGAATCACCAATAGAGCTATTGCGAAATGTTGACCCACCAAAATCATCCAATGGAACAAGAATTTGTGTGAAAAAAAGTCATTGGAAACAGTATTAACTGGAGAAACGAAACGAGAAGATGTTTTTATCCCACGTATTCCTATGATACTCACTAACATCCCTTTCGATTTTAAGTAATTGCAATTTCAGTGCGACTAGCATATGTAATGGCCATATTAAAATTATGATCAAGGACAGTCGCTCAAAGTAGCAGACATTAACTTAAAAACTGCGTGCTTTTCACATTCTTAACTATATTTTATACAAAGAAGTAGGGGAAAAAATTTTATACACATCAAAAAGCAATTCAATGATACTTTTGTCATATTGCTAATGTAGTATGTGAATGCACGTAAGGCGACTGAAAATAACACTGTACTAATTCTAAAATATACGTCTCTCAAAATATTGTTGTTCATGTCAGAAAATGTGTTACTACGAAATTCTAACTACATAATTACTCTGCGAATGTAGTATGTTTTGCGTTGTGGAAATAACAATCTCTTAATTTCTAAAAAATAAAAACCGGTATATACGTCCCTGAGAATATTAGTCTTTATGTTAAAAAATGACTTATTGCGAATTTGTATTGTATCTGTATTCTGTGTATAAAATAAGAATTAATATTATATGTTCTGAATTTGTGAGATATAGTTTCTCAAATCATATAAAAAAATAGGCGTACAGCGGTTAAGGGTAAAATATCTTTTAATATAAATTAAATTATATACGTATATATTGATTCTTTGGTATGATCGATAGAGAGAGAAATTTTGGCTCTTGATGACACCCCAACGGGTTCAGACTGGGAACAAGGGAATTTCCTGTTTATTGTCAGCTGTCTCTGAAATGCAAGTGAAAGCACACACAGACATGAAATTATGTGAAATATACAGCTTCAGATCAATGTACAGATCTTATAATTATTTTACCTCTGCCTCTGTACAACGTCACATTTGCGGGGGAGGAAAGAAGACGGCAGAAATATTGTAATGCTTTTTAATACTTTGACTCCTATGACTAAGATAAGCCACTTGAAATTTAACAGTCATTGACCGGCAGAGATAAAATGTAAGATCTGTAGAACATTGATACAATGCTAAGTGCGCCTATAGTGACCGAGGAGTGTATCTTTGTTTTGCTGAACATCAAGACAATGCTAATGCATTTAAAGTTTGTGTGACTGTAGCCTGTATATTATATGTTCGTTTGGTTTTACTTTATTTATAGTTTGGTTTCTTTATTATTTTATTTGTATTTCTGGTGATGTGGAAGAGAAGGCCTGATGGCCTTAATTACGCCAGAATAAATAAATAAACACACACACACACATATATATATATAAATATATATATATACATATACAGTATATATACATACAAATTAAAACACATTTGAAAGTAAGGCCAGTGATGAAATGTTTCCTTTCGTTGCCTAATCTGCAGTTGTTTTAAATTGAGTTAATCCTTTGAGGCATTTGGCTAAGAAGTTCATTAATTCATGTAAGTGACGCTATGTAAAGCTTGATCTTTATGGACGAGAAACGCCTATTGAAGAGAATTCGTTTTGATTGTCTATAGTTGAGTTTCTGAAATTTCCGAAAAGTCTAACAACCAGTTTAATTAAAAAAAAAAGAAGCGAAAAAGACAACCCGGGTAACGCCGGGTGCTTTCAGCTAGTTTATTATAAATTATAACCCATGGTGCATTTATTACATTTTTGAGCTGAACAGAGTGGACATTATTACCCCGATTCAATTGAGTCCTAGGTATGTGAAGTCAGTATTTATTACTTTTTAAGTCATAATCTCCGGACACTTAACATCTTTAGACAAATATCTATATTCATATGCACCACAGATTATATTTTTTATCCTGTTTGGCCAAAGAAGGATGCATGAATTTAGTAAACAAACTGAGGAATCATACTGTTTATTTTCATTGGTTACCTTGGCAACAAAGCCATTTGCATTCTTCCATTGATCTTGGCTTAATTAAAATTTACTGGTACTTTCAATTTGTGAACTTTGTATAAGAAATGTACGACATCCGCCAATATCAGTTGGCAGTGAATAAGTGAAACTGAAATTTACATCACATTTATACAAAATAATTGAATCTTTCATAACACAATGTTGGAGAGATGTATTACTGCTTGATATTATTTCTAAGTTTTGTGGTTTTGGATCATTTGCGTTCTGACATTGGTAATTATAATTATTTTCTTTGTTAATCACATGCATAGGCGGAGAGAGAACCGTTTCCTTGTGGCGGCAAAGCAAAACTATAGAATCCCGATATAACGGGCTTATGGGGGACATCATTTATCTCCTCCCCCGTTATAGCTTGACCCTGGTACAATATATCGGAATATGATCATTTAATAAAGGTATTGTAAAATAAAGTAAAATTGTAACAATATACGAGTATACAGACAATTTTACTTTTCTTTTTCCTCTTGTACAGAACTGAGGGACCCGAAGGCTTGCACTGCAGCCTGAGGCTTATTGTGCTTACCACTCCTGTTTTGTGAATGATTGGGTAGCCGAACGGCCGCGCTCTTGTACAAGTACAGCATGCCGCAACGGGAACTTAACCCGGGCTATTGTATGCATGATGATGATGATGATGATGATGATGATGATGATGATGTGTGAATTAATGATGGCGAAATGAGTCCGAGGTCCAACATCGAAAATTACCCAGCAATTATCCTTCAATTGGTTGAGGAAAAACCCCAACCAAGTACGGTAACGCGTCCTACCAGGATTTGAACCTGGGCCCGCTCGTTTCATTGCCAGATGTGCTAACTATTACTCCACAGCGGTCGACCAATTTTACATTTACTTTATCTGTTTATTTAAAAAAGCAAGATATAATATGAAATGTAAATTCTAATTATTTTATTTAACCTCGTCTTCAAGTTTACACATTATACCGGGATCACTTTTCTTTCTACTGCATTATTGTGCAGTATGTTATTCATTTTTCTCCGTAGTGGCAGCTTGAACACATCAGTGCAGGCTGTTAAAAACATTACATTGCTTCCATTCCTCAAATGAGGTATAGAAATTCTTATACATTCAGAAATTTAAAATAAATATTATAGTCCAGAAACATGGTCTGAAGTCGACCTGGTTGGCGAGTTGGTATAGCGCTGGCCTTCTATGCCCAAGGTTGCGGGTTCGATCCCGGGCCAGGTCGATGGCATTTAAGTGTGCTTAAATGCGACAGGCTCATGTCAGTAGATTTACTGGCATGTAAAAGAACTCCTGCGGGAAAAAATTCCGGCACATCCGGCGACGCTGATATAACCTCTGCAGTTGCGAGCGTCGTTAAATAAAACATAAAAAAAAATAAAAAAAACATGGTCTGAAGACATTAAATCGTCAATTTAAGCACAGAAACTTAATCATAAACGAAAGCAAGAAAAATCTTTTGTATTCAATATTTTCTAACGTTAATAGAAAAAAAAAAGTTCAGCGAGATTTGGAAGGGCCAGTGCCCCCCATGCCTCCCCGTAACTCCGCCTATGATCACATGGTCTGCAATATTCCATTTCCTTGAAGCAATATGTGCGACTGATCCTACAGAAAGTATATGATAATGATTTTATTTAGTGTACACCTATTTACTATATTTCTAAAAATTCTCTTGCTCTGTACCAGTACTATTAATTTAAGTCTGATGTTATTGCTAGAAGAGTACAGTAGTTTTGGTTGTGATATGTGTAACAGCAGAGGAAAAGAGAGGTTGATGGGCATACGTAGGCCTGCAATCATGCAACTCAAGTCTGTCCAACGAAAGAATAAAGTGACAAAAACAAATGTATTACATGGTCTTGATATATGTAATAACTTTTGCTTAGCAAGGAATTATATACTTAGAATAAATGATTTCTGTTCATGGTTTATATAACTTTATTCTTTTGCTGAACAGAGTTATACAGGGTGTTTAAAAATACGGGGCATAATTTCAGGTATGTATATTTCTTTAGTACAGGGTACAATACCACCCCTTCCATTTTCTAGATTCCCTCTCTGAACGGTAGATGGCGGCAATCGTCCTATATACTTGTTAACATTTTAAACTGGTTTACTATATCCTTCTTATTTTAAATGCTGATATATAGGGAATTTCAAAAGTCAGTTCAAACATTAAACCGCTATAAATATTATAATATTTAAGATGGGGGGGACAAAAACATCACAGTGTTGGGCAAACAACGGGGTTTACAAAACATTGGGAAGATGTCCGCTCTTCTCTTATTCAACGTAGAGCATTCTGTCTGCGACACCATGCACAGCATTTGCAGATAATGTCTTGGAATACTGGCAATTTCTTGCGAGATGGCATCATTCAGTTGCAGTATGGTTATTGGATGTGTCAGGAAAACTCGTTCTTTAAGGTAACCCCACAACCAAAAGTCGGCCGGATTGAAATCTGGAGATCGTGGAGGCCACATTGTTGGAGTTTATATGATCTAGGGTAGAAGCCAGTAAGCAAAATTGACGCCGCTAGGGAAAGCGCCAAGAAGTTGCTTCCAACAATGGACAGTTTATTGGTGGTCGGAACTCGCCTTTTAACTTAAATGCCTCTTTCTCTATAGTTTAAATTCTTGCCAATTTCTTGATCATTGTTATTTTGTAAGTGTGAGTGAACAAACATAATGCCGAAGGAAAAAAGTAGCAAAACATATTTGCTTAAACAGTGGATTGAGGGGAATCCTACATTATCAACGGGTGGGAAAATTGTCCTCTGCCAAGTCTGTGACAAAAATGTGAGTCAATTTTATTATAAATCTTTATTATATTACAAATTATAATATCAATATAACTCTGCAGTAAATATTTTTATTATATTATTTACAATAAGTTTAATCTTTTTTTTGTCAGAAAATTTGGAGAAATATTTACCTGTATATTGTAACAAAAACAATAAGTGATCAAATGAGCATTAAGTGATTGGTGAGTGATATTTGATACAATGAATATAATGAGCACATGACTAATGAGAATTATGTAAGTAGGCATAATTATAATTTAATTACCAAATAAATTCATGAAAGAATAACATCATTGCATTGTTATCATTAGTTCATTACATTTATTACTTGAATACATTTATGAGAAAATTGTGAATTTCAATAAAAATCAACACATTTTTTGGTGCATATTTTTAATTTTTAGAGTATATTTCCAACTTTTTTACTATGCATGCATAAGTATATTCACTAGTTTTAGTGTATATAAATCCGCCCTCTACTCATGAGACTCGAAATAGCCGTAACCTGTTCCTAAACGTAGATTAGCCAAATCTTGTAATGGACAGTTTGTTGAGGATGTGAAACTTTTTAATTAAATTCTTTTTATCATTAGAAATATCAGTAGGCCTAATATTAGAATTCTCAAAACTAAATTAAAAGATTTGTTCTTTAGTAAAAATATTTACACAGTTCAGGAATATCTTGGATATAAATAGTATAATTAAATTTCTATGTAAATACTTTACATTCTGAGTAAGACTATCTGAATTTTGTATTATTTAATGGCTTCTTATAGCTGGCTCCAGTGTTTTTGGCGTGTGTCTTAGAGTATAGTGCCCAGTTTGTGAGCATGTTGGTAGTGCAGCTGAGAATGGTACCACTTCCTATACACGTCACATGAGCCATTTTCCAAACACAGTTGTCAGACTGACTACGGTAAACGAAAGACACTTAACGTTTCCATTACTAATTTCACATGCCAAAAATGATGACGCGGACTAAGATCTGAAGTAAAAGATCTGCGCTATAAAATTGGTGGTGGTCTGATGGTATTTGGAGAAATGAGTCTCACGATTCGTAAAATCGTAATGTGATTAACTGACATTCGCTTAACAGCTGGGGAGTGCCTTAGACAGAAACCAAACCAGACAATTAATTCAACGGGATTCGAACCCATACCCGAATCTCTCTCGTAATCCATAGATCACGTTGATGACGCCATCTTGTTTCTCTGATTCTCAACCGAATAGTGTTGTAAATGTTTCGGGCCTGAGAGAGAGAGAGCTAAATCAATTTTAACCGCGTGCAATAATTTAGAGGAGCCTTGAAAGAGATGATATGGTATGACATTGAAATTACTCGTGAAACAAAGGGTTAATCAGAGAACTAAACCGATAATCATACCTGTGGGAATACTTTCAAATCAAATCTTATGCATGTTTTCTTGACAGTTGAAACCTGACCTGGGACTAGCGCCTTCCTATGACTAAGAATTGCAAGGAACGATAAATCATCTCGCTCAGATCCGTTTCCTGATCAAACAGCTGTGGGAAGAAGAGAGGATGGGAGGAGTAGGCAGACACTCCCACCGCTCGGCGTCCTCCTGGGAGGTACAGTTATGTTTTAATTGAGAGTGCTGGGTGTCCGACCAAACCAAGCCAAGGCCGGGAGGTTGTGACCTCAAGCACTCCCGTTTCCTTTGTAGCTACGAGGTTAATTTCTCATCGGCTGTCGTTTAAAAAATTAGAACGGAAAAGTATGTTAGCACAGCACTAGCAGAGCTGTGTAATAACTGACTTCTAACAAAGAGAACTTGGCATAACCGGCCGTACACGCAACTCGTAGCACACATTCCAATTCGAGGAATTTACATAAAATTAGGAGACTGTTACCCCATTCACGATCACAGCCCCAAGTAACGATTTCGAACAGAAGTCCTTCAGTAGCTTTTTGTCGTTAAATTTGGAATGCTGCACTCTTGCAACATGCATGCACCTCCTTAATATAATTATACTCAACTTATATTCATGTCACAAGTCCGCCGAGTTAAGGCTGGTTCACAATAAACCGGGAACGGAAACGGCAACGAAAACGAGAACGAAAATAATCTATACTAATAATAAATCTGTAGCCGAAATGTTTCTGGTAATTTTCGATTTTCCAAAAATAATTGGTCCTAACATATATAGTTAACCACCCTGAAACCGAAAATAGCTTTTTTGAAATTTTTGTTTGTATGTCTGTCTGTCTGTCTGTATGTTTGTTACCTTTTCACGCGATAATGGCTGAACGGATTTCGATGAAAATTGGAATATAAATTAAGTTCGTTGTAACTTAGATTTTAGGCTATATGGCATTCAAAATACATTATTTAAAAGGAGGGTTATAAGGGGGTCTGAATTAAATAAATAGAAATATCTCGCTTATTATTGATTTTTGTGAAAAATGTTACATAACAAATGTTTCTTCAAAAATAATTTGCGATAAGTTTTATTCCTTCAAAAATTTTGATAGGACTGATATTTAATGAGATAAATGAGTTTTAAAATTAAAATAACTGCCATCTAAGGCCGTGTAATGAACTAAAAAACAAATGACTTCGTCTATAAGGGGCCTTGGACAGCAACAATCGAAAGCTATGGAAGATAGCCTACAGAGAATATTTCTGTGTTTGTATGAAGTAATATCGGAAGCTAAATGAACCGATTTGTATAATTAATTATTATTTCACCATTGGAAAGTGTAGTTTCTCTAGATGGACATAATGCTATAATGTTATTACAGTAACTTCTGATATAATATAATATAATATAATGTAATATAATATGTAATATTATATAATATAATTTAAGTTATTTGAAGGGTTCAGAACCATAGTGGGCCAAGCGCCATTTACTGAATACGTAGAAAACAAAGGTTAAAATTAAGTTATTACCATAATTCAATGGAAACCTATAACAAGTAAAATAAAATATACACATTAAATCTAAATGATGTCAATCTTCATTAAACTATGGTTGCATGTAATAAAAATTAAGAAACATGTTAAAGAAATTGTCATTGCGCCAAATGAGTGTCTCTGGACCAAAATGATCACATTTTAATTATTTGGATGCAATTTAAATTAAGTAACATATTAAACGATTTATCCTTCTATCAAACACGAATGTTCCCTGGATCAAATGTCCTATTTTAATTATGTAATTACTTTATATTTATTTCTAACGGGTGCAGCGTAGCGCACGGGTACGGCTAGTGTTAAAATAAATGTATTCAAATGTGAGAGTTCACAATAGTTAATTGTGAATCCTCACATTTAGGCCTAAATGCATTTATTTTAACAATATTTCCGTTCTCGTTCTTATTGCCGTTTACGTTCCCGGTTTATTGTGAATCAGCCTTTAGCTCTGTGGTAGCGTGTCTGCCTCCAGACTAGCCGGCCCGGGTTCGATCCCCGGCGAGATCAGAAATGTTCTACCTCGGGACTAGGAGATATGGCGGTGCACAACTTCTAATCATTAGATTGTGCACCATTATGCCTGGGTTAAATCCCGAATCTCTCCGCAGTGCATATGAAGACAAGGCATATGTCACTGTTGATAGTGATTCGTCCGTCGGACGGGGACGTTAAGCCTGGCGGTCCCCTTTGGTGCTATTCGACAGGAGTAGGCTACGTGCCGGCACCGGGTTTCCCCTTCTCCCTTTCTCATTTTCATTATGACCACTCATTTCATATTCTCCTCGTCACATTATTGTCAGCTTATCGGATTACTATGACCATCGACTGAAGGTCAGCTTTCTTAGCAAAGGAAAGTATGTATGTATGCATGTATGTATGTATGAATGTATGTATGTGTATGTACGTACGTACGTACGTATGTATGTATGTATGTATGTATGTATGTATGTATGTATGTATGTATGTATGTATGTATGTATTCAGTGCGTATCCACTTACATGAAAATTTCTGACCCCGCCGGGAATCGAACCCGTGCCGGCTAGTCTGGAAGCAGACAAGCTGTCATAGAGCTAACTCGGCGGATAATCAGTGGAAATGAGATTTTTAAAAATGCTATAAAAATCACTAAGAAATAGAAAAAAAAAGGATTTTTAATTACACAAAAAATGAAAAAAAAATGCAACATAAAAGTTAAATATTTTGTTTCGTTATAATACAAAATGAATTACTCTACGGAAGGGCATCGTTTAAAATTTAATAGAAATATGACATTTCATTAACATCCACCCGCCACTCCCTATTCATAACTGACTACAGCAACACTCTCCGTACTCATGGCATTAAATACAATAAATGCATAAGCTAACTTAATTGATAATACATCTTAATTACACAACTTTTAACACTGTATCACTTCGGAATATGTATGATGAGACTTTCTTGTGTTAAATTCTAACGTACCTTGTTTACATGTTTCGACCTATTTGTGGGTCATCTTCAAAACTGGTCATTGTTAGTCTTGGCGCCTCTTGGCCTGTTTCCTGTGAGGGTGCGTTCGTGTGGTATAGTGTAGAGTCAAAGAGTGTGTGTGTTCTGAAATTGAGTTGTGTGTTGATAAAATGCGTCGTATGAATGACACAGAATTTAATTAATGTTTAGGTGAGGGGTTTGGACTTTTTCCATTGCTGGTTGTCACAATCAAAAATTAAGACACAAAAGGGTGGTTCTCCCTTCGTCTTCAGGTGTTCTGAACGTACAGAATGACTGATCGATTGATAAAATTGCTGGTCGGTGGAAATTCTAATGGAAAAAGTCCAAACCCCTCACCTAAACATTAATGACACAGCTTTCCAAATTTACTGTTATAGTATATTATTATTATTATTATTATTATTATTATTATTATTATTATTATTATTATTATTATTATTATTTCAGTGTTGGTGATAGTGGAGGAAGACGAAGAAAAAAACAAGAAAATTCAGACTTCATGAACAGTGCTACACTCTGCTGTTGAGCAACACTCTACCATCTTGTCCATCTTTGTACCTAAATGGGCAATTAATCCACGTTGAGAAAGATTCTTGTTTGCTGGCAGCGATTGGGGGTGCTGAAGGCAAGACAGTAGGTGAGTTACATAACTAACAGCTTCTTCATCACTTTTATCGTCCCTATAATGGGATGATTTTATTTATTTAAATCCACCGCCAACAGAAGCAGGCTTCCAATTACAGGTGGCTTACATAGATACGGTACATACACAAAATATATAATAAAAAAAAAACAAACAACACAAACGAAAGAAAGAAAGAAAGAAAGAAAGAAAATGCATAACGGTAGTAGAAAGATGCTATAATATAATATTGCAGTTAATATAGTGCCAAATGTAAATATAATAATGCAAAATTATTTAAAAACTAGAGTAAAAACATTATAATACACTTTATAATTCAAATATCTAAGGAAATACAATTCTTTTAATACTGTATGAAATTTTTCAATTGTTAAACTGAAATCTTTATTGAGAATCGCAGTTTAAAGACAGAGAGTTGTAAGTATTACACATAACAAACAATGGAGAGTTCTTGAAGAAAACAGTTCTAGGAATGGGAATAACAAAAGGTTGCCTATGACGTAATTCTGTTTTTTACAACTGAAGAAATTTAAGAAAATCACAGTTATTCAATATACCGTTAACAGTCTTATAGAGTAAAATTTGACTATTTATTAATCGTCGAGATTTTAAAGTTTTATAACTAAATTAAAAAAAGTAACTGATTATATGAAATTTGCTTTTCATAAGACGACACGTGATTTTTTTTAAATATAAATAACGTAAAAATCTTTTCTGTATCCTTTCTATTTGCATCTGATGGGACTGGAACTGAGGTGACCATATTACAGACGCATACTCTAGCTTACTCCTAACCATAGTTTTATATAGAGTCTCAATAATATTTATATTTTTTAATTCTTTGTATTTCTGATTATAAATCCTAATTTTCTATATGCATCAATTACCACGTTATTTAAGTGCATTTTAAAACATAAGTTGTGTGTAAAATAAATACCCAAATTCTTAAATGGTTCTACTCTAGGTAACTTCACAACATTAATTTCATACGAATTTTGAGCAACTGTCTTATTTTAGAATACGTCATAAAGCAACATTTATTAAGATTTAACAGAAGAAAATTATCGATACTCCATCCATATAGTCTGTGCAAATCATGCTTTAGATCAAACACGTCTTGGTGTTTGTCAATGACGTTATACAATTTAACATCATCAGCATAACATTTAGAGTGCAAATGTTAAATGTTAAAGAGATGGACAAACTCATGCAATTGATTAGGCAAAATATATTACAGTACTAGCCGTACCCGTGCGCGCCGCTGCACCGTTAGAAAGAAATATAAAGTAATTACATAATTAAAATAGGACATTTGATCCAGGGAACATTCGTGTTTGATAGAAGAATAAATCGTTTAATATGTTACTTAATTTAAATTGTATTTAAAATATTAAAATGCGATCATTTTGATCCAGAGACCACTCATTTGGTGCAATGACAATTCCTTTAACATGTTTCTTAATAGTTATTGCCAATTATTTTTGGAAAAGCGAAAATTAACAGAAAAATTTTGGCTACAGATTTATTATTATGTTTATATTATATTATATTATGAAAAAGTGTGTTGATAACGGATGTACTCGAATTAGAAAGTTTTTAATTTGTTGGGGGAGCTCTTGTATCTCAGGTGGAACAACTTTTACAACAGCGCAACATAATCTGCTTGGCTCATTACCCAATTGTTTTGCATTGCATTTATTGCATATGTATTTTATGTATTTTAACAAGATTCAATTGAGCATAGTTAAAATTTGAATTATAAAATAATGGATTGCTAAGTTAACGTACTATTACTGCATACTAAATCAATACACTCTCGTTGTTCGTTAATTCTCTGAGATAAAATGAATATGTTCATAAACATTATTATAAGAAATACAGGAAATGAATATACAGAATAACCTATCAATTTTTCTGTGCATAAGAAGCTATTTTAATCTTACCTGTCCTCAATTCACTCACAAGTTACTGTAATAACCAGGAAAAGGATTTATATGTAAATACATATTTACTTATAAAGCTAATATAATTTATATTTTGCATTATCTTTATGTTTCACAATGTGTAGGGTTGAAAAATCCTACTTTTATTTTCCATATTTTTCCATATTTTAGAGTTTAGTACATATTTTCGTTAATTTCCATATATTTTCCATATTTCATATAAAACAGTCCATATTATATTAGGTTTAACAATAAAACAAAACAAAATTCCATTAACTTTTAAAAATACATTTCAACAATAGAGATTTAAACACATGTTCAGTAATCCCTTTAACATCAGAGTTATTTGAAAATTAGCAGTCCTATCAACAATGGGAAAGTAAGTTACAAAACTGTATTAATTTAATTTAAAATTTTAACAGACTTCAGTTGTGCAGCTCAACAGTTAAATGCCAGTCAGAGTACACATAGGTTCAGTTTTGTAAATCATACTATAAAGACGGTAAATATGCCAAAAGTACGTCATTCAGTCAATTTAAAATCAAAACTAACAAGTTACATTTCAGAATTTAAAGAAGATGGTTTATCAACTGACAATAAAATATTATTTTGTAATTTGTGTCAGTGTGCAGTATCATCTACACAAAAGTTCCTGGTGCAACAACACATTACAACTAGTAAACATCAGGCCAACAAACAACTAAATTCCAAGCAGAGACAATTGTTTTTAACACAACCAACAACATCGAATGTAAGATCTGAGTTTAACATCGACCTGTGCCGTTCTCTCATCTCTGCTGATATTCCTCTCTACAAACTAAAGAATAAGGTCTTCAGGGAATTCCTTGAAAAAATATACTCAACATACAATCCCGGATGAGTCAACACTTAGGAAGACGTATGCTCCATCCATCTACGATGAGACAATACAGAAGATAAGAGATGAAATTAAAGATAGTTCAATTTGGGTTTCCATTGATGAGACTCCCGACAAAGAAGGTAGACTTGTTGGTAATGTAGTTATCGGTTTGTTAAGCGAACAATATTCTGAACGAATTCTTTTACATTGTGATGTTCTAGAAAAGTGCAATAACAAAACTATAGTTAAACTGTTCAACGAAGCTATGGGTATCCTGTGGCCAAAGGGTATTATGTACGATAATGTGTTATTCTTTATTAGCGATGCTGCCCCTTATATGGTCAAAGCTGGACAAGCATTATCTGTTGTATATCCTAAATTGACTCATTTTACTTGTGTGGCGCATGCATTTCATCGTGTGGCAGAAGTGGTCAGAGACAATTTCCCTAAAGTAGATTTGTTGATTTCATCAGTGAAAAAGTATTTCTCAAAGCTCCCAGTAGAGTTAACGTGTTGAAAGAAATGTACCCTGAAATTCCATTGCCACCAAAGCCAATTTTAACTAGATGGGGTACATGGCTAGAAGCAGTTGAATATTATGCCGAACATATAGACTCTATTAACAATGTTCTCCTTGCATTGGACTCTGAAGATGCAGTCTCAATTGATACTGCGAAAACAGTTACCTGTGACATAAGTGTGAAGAATGACTTAGCTCACATTCAGCATACATTTTCATGCATCATAAAAACGCTCAAAAGTCTCCAAAATAGGCACCTTTCACTATCTGAAAGTTTTGAAATTATAAATAGTACTGTGGAACAACTGAATCGTGGTAGAGGTAAAGTTGCAGATGCAGTAAGAGCTAAGGTGGACACTGTACTTTCAAAAAACCCTGGATATGAAGAACTACAAAGGTTGTTGCTGTGATGAGTGGTGAATCAACAGTGAAGATTAACTTGGACTTATCCCCAGCAGACATTGTGAAATTGAATTATGTACCAGTTACTTCTTGTGACGTCGAACGCTCTTTTAGTCAGTATAAATCTATCCTCAGAGACAATAGAAGAAGATTCACTTTTCAGCACTTGAAAGAAATGTTTGTAACCTATTGTTATGGTAACAGACAATAAAAATTGTGTTTTGTTGAAACTACATTGGAAGATAAGGTACGTCCATTATATTTTTGTTTAGTTTGATTAAAATGTACCAATATTTAACGTACATAGTCATTTTTTATAATTTTAAGTCCATATTTAATTCCATATTTTGGTAAAATCCATATTTAATTCCATATTTTGGTAAAAATAACTACATATATATTTACATATTTTATATTTTTAGTCCATATAAATCCGTTCCCTGGTAATAACATTATAGCATTATGTCCATCCAGAGAAACTACACTTTCCAATGATGAAATAATAATTAATTATACAAATCGGTTAATTTAGCTTCCGATATTACTTCATACAAACACAGAAACATTGTCTGTAGGCTATGTTTCATAGTTTTCGATTGTTGTGACCAAGGTCCCTTATAGACGAATTCATTTGTTTTTATTTCAATACACCGCCTTAGATGGCAGTTATTTTAATTTTAAAACTCATTTATCTCATTAAATATCAGTCCTATCAAAATTTTTCAGAGAGTAAAACTTATCAGAAATAATTTGTAAAGAAACGTTTGTTATGTAATATTTTTACAAAAATCAATAATAAGCGAGATATTTCGATTTATTTAATTCAGGCCACCTTATAACCCCCTTTTAAATAAAGTATTTTGAATGCCATATAGCCTAAAATCTAAGTTACAACGAACTTAATTTATATTCCAATTTTCATATAAATCGGTTCAGCCATTATCGCGTGAAAAGGTAACAAACATCCAGACAGACAGACAGACATATAAACAAAAATTTCAAAAAAGCGATTTTCGGTTTCAGGGTGGTTAATTATATATGTTAGGACCAATTATTTTTGGAAAATCGAAAATTACCAGAAAAATTTCGGCTACAGATTTATTATTAGTATAGATGTTTTCTGTCAATTTTACTAGTTAATTACACTGACAATTCTTAGTAAGCAGATTTTACTCATACCCAACACAGTGTGTGATTCGTATGATATTGAGTCAGAAAGACAGACGAGTTCCACAAAAGATGAAACCAAATATCATTCATCTAGGACAATTTTGAATACTCTAATCTCTTAACGGTAAAGCTACCGGTACTTCCTGTATGTTGCGTACAGCGCTGTTGGCGGTATTACTTATCTATTTATATGTAGATAAATGTAAACGGTATCTATGTTTGCTTCCTGTGCAGTAGTTATTTAAATCGTGCCTATCCTTGAATTCAGTGTACGTGGGATCAGTTACGGTGGAGAGATGGATTTTAAAGACGTAAATAGCGAAAAATAGGAAAGATTGGAGAATGTTGCGTTTGCAGGGTAGGGCTTGCCCTTAGGCGGAAAAGTATGAATAATAATACTAATTATTTTTATTTATTTATTTATTTATTTATTTATTTATTTATTTATTTATTTATTTATTTATTTATTTATTTATTTATTTATTTATTTATTTATTTATTTATTTATTTATTTATTTATTTATTTATTTATTTATTTATTTATTTATTTATTTATTTATTTATTTATTTATTTATTTATTTATTTATTTATTTATTTATTTATTTTTATGTGCTGGACAACAGCCATTGTCCAATAAAAGTCAGTACAGTGATAAAATTAATATAATGAAATGAACAACTATGGTACAAATTAATTAATAGAGATAACAACAAAATGAAGAACATAGATTACAATGATTAATTTACAAGAATTAATACTATAAAATTTTATGGAAAAGAGTTGATTCTTACAAAGTATTACCAGGATTATGCAAATAATATTAGCAAAGACATTGCCATATTCTAATACTTCTATACATTGCATGGATCGAAATCGCCTACATGTGAGTTAGCATTTTTAATACATCTGGAGATCGGCGAGGAAGATTTAGAATTTATTATATAGAAGAGTTTGTAATGTCTCATGTCCTTCATAGGAATACGAAGGGTGACACTGTTTAAGAAAGATTGACAATTAATGTCACCTTTAAGGACATTACATAAGAATAAGTAATCGGGATCATGACGTCTAGCATACAAGCTTCGACATTTAATGTGATCGAAGTTTTGATCATAGTTATACCCGGAATAATAATAATAATAATAATAATAATAATAATAATAATATTTTTGTAGTAATAATAATTGGAATAATAACGAGTCAAATATAATGTTGGAATGCTATAAAAAGATTGAAGCATATTCCAAGTTCATTTTGTTTATATCGTAACACAGAGCAATAAAGCTACCTTTATTACACAACGACGTCGCCAAGCAACGGCCGCGCAAAGAAGTGCACGTCGACCGATTCGTGAAGGCGTTTCGAAATTTCTAATACAGGCCAGTAATTAGCAATATTCCGCTAATAACGTCACGTCCTGAAATTTCCAAATCCAGAAGGTGATTACACTGCACTTCTCAAACTACAAGGAGGTATTTTAATTTTCTTTTCATGTTTTTGTACGTACCAGTTCGACAGCAAGCCAGACTAAGTATTAGCACGGTGTAAAATTTCAACCATTATTTTAACACGAGTAACAACAGCTACGAAGAAAAAAAAACGCACTGCACGTGTAATTTACTCTTGTTCAACTTTTTGGCTGGGAGTGGGGGACGGAAATACGTGTTTATTGTTTGAATTGTATTATTTTCATGTTGCGTTACATGTTTACAGGAACGTAATGAGTATACAGTTTATTGTCTTTTTTATCTTTTATTCGGGTTTCTATATAAATACGTTGTTTTACATGTCATATTTTAAATATCAATATAATATTGCCTTTCTGACATGAAATCTTATTCTAACTGGGAACCGTACAAAGTAAGTGATAAGTTTCTAATTTATTTACAGCAAACAAAATTTAAGTTGAATTTAATACAAATAACGAATATAAACGGAAATTATTTCTTACTGTTTATTTTTGTTGTTTTTATACAAACTTTAAGTGTATATGTACGTGAACAACCACAAATATTATCAGAAAATGCAGGCTCTAAATTTCTAAAATTTTATAAGGAAATGAACTCACAATTGGACAAAAATTACAAGGTACTACAACAAGATTTATTAGAACTTAAATATCTGATAAAAGTATAAAAAAGTTACTAATAATATTTTTTAGAATTTACTTTTTACTTTAAATTAAATTTTCCAAAATTTGAACATTTTTACACATATTATATCATAACTCCACAACCATTAGAGATACAATTCTGAAATTTTGTACACTGATTTAACATGCATTTATGCAAAAGGTAGACTACAATAGTGCCCATTTCTTTGAAAATAGAAAAATTAGGTCACAAAACATTATGTAAATTTTAATATATTTTATATAGGACAAATAAAAAATTAAAATAAACAACTCTACATGTCTGAGAGTAGTCTACTTTTCAGAAATAAGTGTTTATTAAATGCAGGAAAAATATTAAAGATGTCAGAGAGATCATAACAATATTATGGTTACCAAATGATGTAACTGCAGAATTTTTTTTTTTTTTTCATACTTTGATAAAACTGGTTTGAAAAATATTATTAGTAACCTTTTTATACTTTTATCAGATATTTGAGTTCTAATAAGTCTTGTTGTGGTACCTTGTAATTTTTGTCCAATTGTGAGTTCATTTTCTTATAAAATTTTAGAAATTTAGAGCCTGTATTTCCTGATAATATTTGTGGTCCTTCACTTACATATACCCTTAACATCTATGGTCATATCGCGTGTGTAGGATCTTTGAATAGGTATTTCAGTAGGCCGTTGACTATTGTTTGTTGAGTTTTTCTATTGCCGTGTTGTCATAAATGGCTTGTGTTCATGTACAGCCATTCGTTATCTCGTGAAATCAACCTGCGTTTGAAGGAAAGAAGAAAGTGGACTGGGAAGCTTTTCTCCCTCGCTACGTTTCCACTTGTATGTATGTATTTATTTACACTGCAAGTGGGCAAGCACCCGGTGGCAGTGGTATATACAATATTAACAATACACAGTTAAAATGATAAGCAATACACAATAAAATTTACAATACATAATAAAATTTACAACACATATACAATTTTATACACAATACAATAAGAATACACAATACAATTTAACACAATAATAATAAAACATAAAATAAAACACCTAATTTTACAACACAATCATGATTATGTATAGGTCCTACATAATTTTCAATAGTCTTTCACTTTCTTCATCTCATTCCCTGTAGTGGCACTGTGACGCATTTCACTGACACTTTAGCACCATTTCATGACACTCTGTAACACATTTTGAAGAACACATTTCATTGGCTATAAATTATCACTGATCGGAACTGTTCACTGAAAACTGTAAAACCATAACTTCACTCATTCGCTTCACTGATACAACAGTTCAAATAAGTCAAATAATTGCATTCTTATGCATACTTATAAACAGAACTATTTAAACTAAACATTTCTAGTCTAAGGCCCTCTTACACGCTATTTTTAAATAATTTACAATTCAAACCAAGGAAGTAAACTCGTCAGGCTAGATAAATACATGCCACCTTAAAAAAATTAAATGTTGAATGT
Source organism: Periplaneta americana (assembly GCA_025594305.2). NCBI lineage: Eukaryota > Metazoa > Arthropoda > Insecta > Blattodea > Blattidae > Periplaneta > Periplaneta americana. Next base: position 97,704,551 of record JAJSOF020000019.1, read on the forward strand.
CACCTTAATTTTAATTTTCACTTTATACACAACTCTTTAAATTATTCTTGAATTCCTAAGGAAGGACAGCCCTCAAAACCGCTGCAGGTAGGTCATTCCAATCATTTATAGTTCTATTTAAAAATGAGAATTTACCACATCCGTTTTCTGTTTCTACATTTGATTTTAAAATCATGATCGTTCCTACCATAGTACGTTGGCTTTTCTAACCGAGCCGTTATGTCTACCCATGCTTTTGACCTAGATGTGCTCTATACAATGATGTTATTCTAGTTTTCCTACGTCTGTTTTCCAAAGTTTCCCATTTAAGTTCTTTTTATCGTATCGTTCCCATCTTCTCTTTTACCTTTAACAAATTTAGCTGCTCTATACTGGATTCTTTCTAAGGAATTTATCTGATATATTCTATAATCCCAACATGTAGTTCCGTATTCCATTAACGGTCGCACTAATGTTAGATATTAGCCTTTCTCAAGATTCTCATAATAAAGTGAAGTGCCCTCCATGCTTTGCCTGTAAATTTTCAACATGCTCTCCCAAGAAAGTTTGTATTTACAACATTGTTCTTGCGGAATTACAACACCACTGAATTCGTAATTAAGAGTAGTTTCCTCTCGGGTTTTACAAAATGTTATAGATTTACTTTTAGAACCATTTATTTTCATCCTATGCTTTAACGCCCAGTTGTAAATTTTATTCAAGTCTGTTTGAATAGCATCTACATCTAGCAGCTAGCTAGCAAACTAACCCCCATCATATGGTTCTTACTATGAACTACGGCGCACCCATGCGTTTGAAGGGTCCAGGGGAAAAACACATTTAGTCCAAATTTAGAAATTTTTATATTTTAATTGAATCTAGCAATTAAATTTGAGATCTTTAACGTCCTCTAATCATACTCACTTGGTTCCATATTATAAGCATATTAAGGAAAAACTTACATGGGAAGAAAGTAACATTCTGCAAGTCTGTAAACTTTCTCCTGAAAATTTTGCAAAATGTGACTAAACGTGTGTTTCCCCTGGACACTTTGTTTGGTTTCACGAGATAACTGTAAATGGTTTATTATTTTAGTGTTTGTGATATTGATGATTAAGACGGTGATTAATCATGGATGTAAATTTCTAATTCAACATTTGCCTTTGTGAGTGAGGGAAACCATGAAAAAACCGTAGTTACTCGTCATGGATTTGAATCTGGAACCTCTCGAAAGCAAGTCTCAAATAATACCGTCTAAGCCAGCCCGCTCGGCCTTTCTATCTTTTTTTTTTCACGTAATAAAGAGCAATAATTAATATAGTGCTACTGCAAGCATAAATTTCAAAATATTTACAAGAAAATATATTATGCATTTTCAATATGCTTGGTATCGGCCTAATTTTCCTTTATCTCTCTTTGCACTTGTTTCTTTTTCCTTCAGGATATTCCATCTATATATTCACGTTCGTCTTATAGACATCTCCTCCACCTACTGTTCCCATTTTCATTATCCTCCATGAGGGTTCGATTCTCGCTTGGACTGTTTACCTGGTTGGGTTTTTTCTGAGGTTTTACCCAACCGTAAGGCAAATGTCAGGTAATCTGTGGCGAATACTCGGACTAATCTCGCCAAATACCATCTCACTATCACCAATTCCATCGACGCTAAATAACCTAGTAGTTGATACAGCGTCGTTAAATAAATTTAAAAATATATACAGGGTGATTCACGAGGATTTACCGCCACTTACGAAGCTTATTTCCGAAGAAATTCTCAGCAAAAATGTCATATAAACATGTGTCCTAATCTCAGTATTTTCAGAGTTACACTAATTTGAGGTTGATAGTAAAATATATTTTTCCTTTAGTTTTGAACGAATATTACAATGATCCGTTGAGAGCAATTAATATTGAATTTATTTAAACTATTAGTAGTCAGTGGATAGCACGAAGGACATATTAATTGCTACTTTGCGCTGTATTTTACAGAATTTTTACTTTAAACCTCTTTACCCAATTTTGACTTACACCACTTCTGCTCTGAACGGCTCAAATAGAGAATGAACTAGGCTATTCAGAAGTATCATTTCTTTAACTGACTAGTGTTCTGAAGCTAAAAATTTGTTGCTTTGAACAGATTTTGTTTTTCAATTTTCAACTAAAAACAATTGTTACAAATCATACGACTTTAGGATCTTGTTTGTTTACAGTTTAATTACGCATCCTAATGTACAGTCTTAAAGAATTTACAAGAGCGGCGTGATTTGTAACAATTGTTATGATAAGTGCGTAAGAAAAATGTAATTATGTAGAAAAAAAATCTGTACGAAACAACTATGGAATTCACAACACATTTTTATCTTCAGAATACTAGCTAATTGAAGAAATGATACTCCTGAATAGTTAATTCTTTATCTGTAATATTCTTTTGCCCTTAAAACTAAAGAATAATGGCATTTTACAAAAAAAAAAAACTTCAAATTAGTGTAGCTCTGAAAACATTGAGAATAGGACCCATCCTCATAATGACATTTTTGCTCAAAATGTCTTTGGAAATATGCTGCGTAAGTGGCGGTAACGACTCGTGAATCACCCTGTATATTAAAGGAGGATTTGTGTCTCGCAACCAAAAAGATACCAGTGGAAAATTGTCGCTCAATAATATACCCTTATCTGTATTACAATCCCTGTATGAAATATATCATCGAGAAAATGTAATTAGCAGTAACAGATGGGATAATTCTTAACATTTGAAAGAGAAATGTGTAGAAATGGATATGATGAACTACTGGGCATTTCTTATTTTTTATTGTTTTATCCTAGGCGTGGTCTGCAAAGGCACATCAGCGTTGCTGGGTAACAATAGGAAGCCAAAATAGTTCCACTATTATTCTTCCAATAATTATCCTCTGATAAATGTGATTTTACCAAGGCCATCCTAATTTGGGAAGCACTGAAATGTGGAGCTGCTCATTTCAAGACCTTGCTCGCGTTCTCTTGATAGAAATTAAGGCGGAATTACACTACAGATTCACTAAAACTATATCTTAACTTTCATTTAATCGCTTCCCTTTTTTAGACCTTTGCATCTATAAGTCAAGGCAACGGGTCAATTGTATATCGAAATTTATGCTTTGTATACATTAATATTCGTATTCGATACTCTAGTTCAGCTGTGCAATCCGTATAGTATTAGGCCTACAATTTCACGGGAACGAGCAGCAATACCAGGTAACTGGTCAAAAGCCATAGTACACTGCATTTTTAATAAAGGGAACCAGAAATACTGCAACAACTACAGAGGAATTAGCATTTTAACTGCACGATACAAAATAATATACTCAAAAGTTTTAACAGCTAGGCTAAAGCAAATAGTAGAAGCAATTTTAACAGAACAAAGCGTATTCAGACCGGAACCATCATGTATGAACAATATATTTACGTTAAAGGAATTATTAAATAAAAGAAGAAAATAATAACAAGAAAACACACACGGCAAATACTGTCTTTCTTCAAGCATTTGATAAAGTAGACAGAATAAAATTCCGGACAATTTTTAAAGAAAATGGAATTCCGAGACTCTTACTGGAAGCCATTTAAAGCTTATATAAAAAATGAAAATAAAGCATTGTCAAATTGGCACTAACCAAGAAGTCAAACAAGGTTGCAGCCTTTCTCCAATTTAGTTTAATCTGTACATGAATGAAATAATAAAAAAAAAAATGAAATGAAGAAACACAGGACTGAAATTGGGTAATGCAAATACTTGAAAACATTACTATAATTGTGGTAATAGTAACAAGTACAGAAGACGAACTGCAAAGGAATATTTTTAAATTAATTTAAAAACATCCATAGAGAAAACCAAGGTTATGGCATTCCAAGGCAAAGAACAAATTAGATCCAAATTAGCAATAGAAAAAAATCAAACAAATAAGTCATTTTCAATTGCATAGGATGTGACATCTCATTTGTTTATGACTATGATATAACGATAAGGTAGCAAAATTTCAAGGAATATGTGGAAAGATAAAACGATGACTAAATAATAAAAGAATAAAGATGTTATAATTAAAATTCTGTAAAACACCAGCTGTACCAGAATTATTGTACAGTTCAGAATCCTGACTACAGGAAAAACAAGACGTGAGGCATCAGCAGCAGAAATGAAATTTTTACGTTCTGTTAAAGGCAGTGGAAGAAAGACAGAAAATATTGAAATTAGACAAGGTCTTTAATTGAAAACATTGAAATTAGACAAGACCTTGAAATAATGTATTTCCAAAAACAAACAAAATAGAAACATATAGAGAAAACTATAAAGTTGTAGATAGAATTAATGAAGAAAGATATCCTAAAACAAATAATACAACACAAACCAAGGGGTAGACGATATAGGGGTTGAATACGGTAGAGGTCTAGTGAACTAACCCGAATGATGATGATGATGATGATGATGATGATGATGATGATGATAGAATTACGCTGAGATACAAAATGGTTTTGTAATTCAAAGAAACAGTTGTAGCTCGATTTGTAAAGGAACAAATTGTCGACTGTCCTTAGCATATTCCAACGGAAAGAAATCTAATGGAGCGATATTGGAAAATCATAGTGGTTAGGAAATGGGTCCGTTGCGTCCAATCCATTGGCCTGGAAATGTGTTATTGAGAGACATAAGAGCATGCGGACTCAATTGAAAAAAAAATACATACATTGTGCTATGAACCAGCTACCTGGGAATACACGAATTGTTCCAGTATGTCAAGGCACGCGGCGCTAGTTACTTTTGCATGACCCGACAATTTCTGTCGTTCGTCAGAAGCACACTATATGAAAAAATTAATGTTTATACACTTTTAGCAAAATATCAAAATATGAGATACGCCTATTTTGCATTATTTTTCACGTGTAAGTCGAAGTAGAGTAAATGTAGCTGGATGGTGAAGAACTGTGGAGTCTCTATGTACAGATTCAGAGTGTTATTGTCTGTTTCATACATTCCTTTTTGTTTTACTCATAACGGTAGGGGATCAGATATCTTGTAGAAGTGTACCAGGAATACGGATATAGGCCTACCACGAGTATTACTGCCTTATACCCCAGATCACATATATATCAGATTGCTGAGCCCTTATAGGCTTTGACGGTAACAACTTTTGTCAGGTTTACTATGATGCCATCTAGTTGTTACATAAGCAGTCACGTCATAACTCCCATTTGAATTGCATTAGTGACTGTACTGCCATCTCGTGTTCGTTTACGGCGGTCGGGTGGCGATCCTGGCGGTTGTTCTCTTCTAAGTGCTACCGATTTTAACATAGGGATGATCAATCTGTTATAAATGTGATCAGGGCTTATACTGCCATTGAACACTTCCTTCCCAAGTGGAGTTTTTCTGCATTTGGAATTTGGGATCATAATGCTCAGAATACATCGCTAAATATCTGCGTTTGGAATCCGTTGCGTTCGCAGCGAAAATAACTGAATTGGAGAAAACTGTAGGCATCGGATTTATAGCGGTTATCTTGTGACACAGATCACAACGCATCCCTCCCGTAACCCTGCTGTGTAAAAGGGGAACGGTGGAAAATGAGGACATCATAACGACGAAACAATTGAAACAGTCGAAGGAAACAATTAGCAAAATTTATTTATCCTCAGATTTCACAGAAACTAATTATTTTTTTGTTTCGTTTCGGTAAGAAATCACCAGCTCGTTGTCTCTTTCTGTGTGACTACACCTGGACTCCAATAAATGAATGGACTAGTTAAAGATAGCTGTAATCTCAGTGTAAATTAGCCTTCATAATCTATCTGCCGAAGTCTAGCATTACGATCCTTCTGCCTTGGAATACAGCACGAAGTGACTGTTGCAGCTCTATGAGCCATACTATATTTGGAAATGCAAAAATAGCTTCCTCTATCTCACGATTGCATTACAACCAGAGCTGCAATTAAGAGCCGTGTAATGACTGTATTTTGTTAGTTAACCTCGTTTTGAAAAGGCGACACAAGTGCCTGCACCCTACTGCTAATTATACAGGGCTGTGGTACACAGTGTCGCTGGTTACAGGGAGCTTTGGTCTATTTGTTGCTAAAGAGATCGAGTGTTAAGCCAAGTGGCAGACACTGCAATGCTGTCTTCGTTTTATGAAGCCAAAGATGTTTCTCAATAATCGCCGAAATATTACATACAATAACCGTTTTAGTTTTGGTTCAGAACAATTTATTTTATTGTATTGTATTATATTTATTAACATTCCATGGTATTCATACATTGCTTCGCAGCTAGAATATGGAACAAGTCAAAAAACTTAATACTATTATAAAGTCTTAATTTATAGTCACAGTCTAGATGAAATATAATGTACAGACGAGGTTTACAATATAGTTTATATACAAAGTTTTAGTATCAATTTCATGAAGCGTTGCTGAATGTCATGAATTCACCTACAGAATACAAGGCGTGAGAAATTAGGTACAGTACTTCTTTAATTTCGCCCTAAATAATCTTATGTTTTGAGTTTAATTTTTTATATCGATAGGAGGCTATTAAAAATGTTTACTGCGATATAACGCACTCCTTTTTGGTAGCATGATAGACTTGCCGATGGAGTATGAAAGTCTTTTTTTTTACTTGTATTTATGCTATGAACTGTTGAATTGGTTACAAAGTTTTCACGATTACATACGAGGAAGATTATTAGGCCTAATGAAAAAAATATACTATCAAGCCATGGGCACAATAAACCAGCATTCTGATTTTAAATAGAAAATATTTATGTTAATAATGACTCTTCTCAGGTAGATGCTAGTGAAGTGCTTTGTGTGGAGTGTAGCATTGTATGGGCAGAAACATGGACATCACGATGAAGTGAGGAAAAACGAATATAAGCATTTGAAATGTGGATTTGGAGAAGAATGGAGCATGTGAAATGGACAGACAGAATAAGAAATGAATATGAATAATTTCGAGGGAAAAATTGTTCCGGAGCCGGGTATCGAACCCGGGACCTTTGGTTTAACGTACCAACGCTCTACCACTGAGCTACCCGGGAACTCTAACCGACACCGATCCAATTTTTCCCTCTATATCCACAGATCTCAAAGTGGGCTGACAACCGTCAAGCAACCAACTTCGAGTGCACACTAACTCCGTGTGACTTAAATTGTGGTTTTCTGTTAACGAACAGTGACGTGTATTATGCAAATCAAGATTTCAGGTATAACTCCCTGTAAAGTTGATTTGAATAATTTCGAGAAAAAAATTGTTCCGGAGCTGGGTAGCTCAGTGGTAGAGCGTTGGTACGTTAAACCAAAGGTCCCGGGTTCGATACCCGGCTCCGGAACAATTTTTCCTCGAAATTATTCAAATCAACTTTACAGGGAGTTATACCTGAAATCTTGATTTGCAAGAAATGAATATGCTTTGGAAAGAGTGGGTGAAAAGAATGATGCTGAAAATGCTCAGAAAGAGAAAAATGATTTGGTTGGGTCACTGGCTGAGGAGAAACTGTCTACTGAATGGTGAACAGGAGAAGAGTTCGGAGCATAATATCACATGATAGACGAACTTAAGATATATGGATCATATGCGGAGACTGACAGCAAATCTTTTGATGGGGGCAGATAAAAAAGTTATTTTTTTTTCTTCCACCATGTTAATAATGTCAAAAGAAGTGTTTATACAAATTTTGGCCACTCGACCGCAATTACGAGGCCGTACAGAAAGTGATTTTTCCTGGAGTCGTTTATAGAAAAAAGCACAATTGCATGGAAATATTTATTGAAACAGATACAGCAATTGTTGTGCTGTTTTTAACATATCCCCCACTGGAATCGAGACATTTGTCATACCATCGGATCAATTTTTGTGTCTAGAAGTTAGCCACCTCAGATCGGAACCAGCGCTTCACTGCGTCTGCACCTCTCTCTGTCGATCCCATAATATGAGAAATGTCTCAATTTCGATGGAAAATATGTTGAAAAATAGCTCAACAATAGCTGTGTCTTTTCCGATAAATTTGTCCATGAAATTGTGTTTTTTTTTTCTGTTAACGGCCCCTGACGAACTTATTTTTTACGGCCCTCGTAATTGCGGTCGAGTGGCCAAAATTTGCATAAGCACTTCTTTTGACATTATTAACATTATGGAAGAAAAAATCTTTAACTTTTTTATCTGCCCCCATCAGAACGTTTGCCTGTAAGAGGAAAGCAGAAAATAGGAAAGATTGGAGAATGCTGGGTTTGTAGTGAAAGACCTGCCCTTGGGTATAAAACTATGAATGAATGACTCAGATAGTTGGAGATTCCTACAACGTCTAAAAAATCATCATGATATTAAAGATAAAACTTACTTGAGCATTTGATCCAAATCATCGTCGTCATCATCATCATCATCATCATCATCATCATCATCATCATCTACAAAGTGTGCCTAGTGACCTGTTCCACCTCAGAAGTCATATTCTATCTTCTTGTCGATCTACCGATGAATCGAAATCTTGTAAGTTTGAACTATCGTAGCACAGTATTTGATAAATCTGGATTTTTCCATCCCTTGTAGGCCTGTGTGTGTAATTTTCTATTCTCTATTTTTCGTTTTAGTTAAAAACATCCAGTTCTTGTCTTAATGTATTACTACACCTAAATGATTTTGTAGGATGTATAGTATTAGCTCCCATCTTTTCTTTTCAAGGATCCCTTATGTTTTAATCGACTTATTTGACGATGCTTTATCAACTGTAATGGTTGTCTAGCGTCTGAGTGAAGTGAAGGTGATAATGCCAGCGAAATGAGTCCAGAGTTCAGCGCCGAAAGTTACCCAGCATTAGCTATTAATTAGTTGAGTTAAAACCTCGGAAAATCCTCACTCAGGTAACTTGTCCGAACAGGATTTGAAACAGTGAGTCCTCCCGTTTCACTATCAGACATGGTAACCGTTACTCCACAGCGAGTGGTGAACTCCAGGAGTCTTGTATATTCATTTCAGAACTTGTCACCTTGAAAAATTGTATATATGTAGGGGAGACGGTTTTGAGGAAAAGTTAAAATCACTGCTTACTGATTGTTGTTTCAACCCAATCCACGTTTGAATTTAAAATTGCACCTCTATCTTCAGACACATCATTTTAAAGACGCTCATAAACTCTATCTGTTAAAAAAAAAGTACATCCTTTTCTGAAATAGATCCAGAAACGTATCATTTAATGAATTAAGTTTAGATGAGTTTAGACCTATTATAAAGATACTCTGCTATTACGACAGTCTAGTATATACAGTCACGAAGCTTGAGTTTTAAGGGTACTAAGAACAATAGACTGTGCCGGTACCATTTTTCATTGTCTGTAATGAGGCGATAGTAGCAATCCTATTGGTTAGCAACTATCTTTGGATGCGTATTTCCTACAGTACGTATTGAGCTTCGTGACTGTATATACTAGACTGTGCTATTACTCTGTGTACTAGAAAACAAATCTGTTGTTTGCCTATTATGACTGGAGTTCGAACTAAAGTAATGGAATTTTTAATTCATTTTTGTATTTGTTCCAATAAGTCTTATAATGATAATGCAAACATGTAAAGTTTTGATATTTTAGTCTTTGACTTATTTATAGCAAAATATATCCACAAAGTTATTTTTTGCTAATACATCTTTTTTAACGTTTTCGCCCCTAATTGTGGGCATCATCAGACTAATGCAAGGATACCTATTTTATATTATGGAATAAAATAAGTTAGTAATGAGTTACACGTTATTCAATTGCATCCTATACTATGATCTTCTCTTCATCTTTAGTACATTGTTCCCATGATTTTAGTTGCATGTTTTCTCTGTCATTGGTTTTCTAAATATGTAATCACAGAATTTTTTTGCAAACTTTTGTACATTTTGTAAAATGTATACATATTTAATTATTTTCCACATCACTAAATAACAAGATAAACAAGTGATTAATTACAGGTCGTTCTACATTTAAATAGTCACTGCGTAAAGTACATACTCAACAATCCACACATAACAAACATAGTGAAGACAGAAAAGCATGTATATAGTAAAATCTTCCATCTCATAGACAATTTCAGTATGTTAATATTAAATATGCATATTTTCAATAAATTTTATATATGTAATCCTTGTTAATTATTTTTAATCTTTATTGTTTTTAACCTGTAGGTCGTTTTTTTTAATTTCTAAGTCTTGCAATATGTAATATGGATTTGTTACCATATATATATATATATATATATATATATATATATATATATATATATATAGATAGACAGACAGACAGATAGGTAGATAGATAGATAGGTAGATAGATAGATAGAGATAGATAGATAGATAGATAGATAGAGGCAGGTAGGTAGGTAGGTAGGTAGGTAGGTAGGTAGGTAGGTAGGTAGATAGATAGGTAGATAGATAGATAGATAGATAGATAGATAGATAGATAGATAGATAGATAGATAGATAGATAGATAGATAGATAGATAGATAGATAGATAGATAGATAGATAGATAGATAGATAGATAGATAGATAGATAGATAGATAGATAGATAGATAGATAGATAGATAGATAGATAGATAGATAGATAGATAGATAGATAGATAGATAGATAGATAGATAGATAGATAGATAGATAGATAGATAGATAGATAGATAGATAGATAGATAGATAGATAGATAGATAGATAGATAGATAGATAGATAGATAGATAGATAGATAGATAGATAGATAGATAGATAGATAGATAGATAGATAGATAGATAGATAGATAGATAGATAGATAGATAGATAGATAGATAGATAGATAGATAGATAGATAGATAGATAGATAGATAGATAGATAGATAGATAGATAGATAGATAGATAGATAGATAGATAGATAGATAGATAGATAGATAGATAGATAGATAGATAGATAGATAGATAGATAGATAGATAGATAGATAGATAGATAGATAGATAGATAGATAGATAGATAGATAGATAGATAGATAGATAGATAGATAGATAGATAGATAGATAGATAGATAGATAGATAGATAGATAGATAGATAGATAGATAGATAGATAGATAGATAGATAGATAGATAGATAGATAGATAGATAGATAGATAGATAGATAGATAGATAGATAGATAGATAGATAGATAGATAGATAGATAGATAGATAGATAGATAGATAGATAGATAGATAGATAGATAGATAGATAGATAGATAGATAGATAGATAGATAGATAGATAGATAGATAGATAGATAGATAGATAGATAGATAGATAGATAGATAGATAGATAGATAGATAGATAGATAGATAGATAGATAGATAGATAGATAGATAGATAGATAGATAGATATAGATAGATAGATAGATAGATAGATAGATAGATAGATAGATAGATAGATAGATAGATAGATAGATAGATAGATAGATAGATAGATAGATAGATAGATAGATAGATAGATAGATAGATAGATAGATAGATAGATAGATAGATAGATAGATAGATAGATAGATAGATAGATAGATAGATAGATAGATAGATAGATAGATAGATAGATAGATAGATAGATAGATAGATAGATAGATATAGATAGATAGATAGATAGATAGATAGATAGATAGATAGATAGATAGATAGATAGATAGATAGATAGATAGATAGATAGATAGATAGATAGATAGATAGATAGATAGATAGATAGATAGATAGATAGATAGATAGATAGATAGATAGATAGATAGATAGATAGATAGATAGATAGATAGATAGATAGATAGATAGATAGATAGATAGATAGATAGATAGATAGATAGATAGATAGATAGATAGATAGATAGATAGATAGATAGATAGATAGATAGATAGATAGATAGATAGATAGAGATAGATAGATAGATAGATAGATAGATAGATAGATAGATAGATAGATAGATAGATAGATAGATAGATAGATAGATAGATAGATAGATAGATAGATAGATAGATAGATAGATAGATGGGACGGGCGGGCGGGCGGGCGGACGGACGGACGGACGGACGGACGGGTAGGTGGGTGGATGGATGGATGGATAGGTATCCTTACATTAGTCTGATGATGCCCACAATAAGGGGCGAAAATGTTAACTAAGATGTATTGGCAAAAAATAACTTTGTAGATATATTTTGCTATAAATAAGTCAAAGACTGAAATATCAAAATTTCACATGTTTGTACTATCATTAAAGTAATGAAATATTTCTTTATTACTCTAGACCCTGCATCTGAGGAAGTAGAACTGTAGATAATATTTTTATTCAACATGAATCTTTGAAGGTATTTCCAAAGTTGTATCTTATACACGTTATAGAAACTTCAACTTGCATTCATTGATTTTGAGGTCATGAAAGACATTCTTAAAAATGATAACTCTGTTATATATAATGGACTGTAGGTCTACAGATGAGGAATAAAAAGGCGTCTTTAAATACGAAAGCACATTCGAATAAGTTTCGGAAGCGGGGATGAAAAGAAAGTGAACAATCTTGTACCATTCGAACACTAGTCGCTTCGCCCTGTTTAGGTCCCCCGTCGGGCGACGTGTGAAGGCCAACCCTAATTTTCTCAGTTTGACGTGTTACACTTTTTCTGTCAGAATACAACGGCAAAGAATGTCTGGGTGATTATTAGGGAATAATGGAGACGGTATTGTTAGAAGTGAAAGGGCGTCAGTGTGTGAAAGAAAATAATAATGTGCTGTACGCAATGAATCGCGGTAGCTGGATTCCTGTTCAAGAGATCCAGCTTTCGTAACGTTAAACTGGCTGATTCAACTTAATTTTTCTTAGTTTTTCTTAGCTTTTCCACGCAAATTTCAGTACGATACTCACCCAAGAAATGCATTTATTTTTAGAACATATACGTAGAAGAAAATTACTTATTTTGGTTTATTCCTCAAAATTGTAGCAAAGTTTTATTTATTTATTTATTTATTTATTTATTTATTTATTTATTTATTTATTTATTTATTTATTTATTTATTTATTTATTTATTTATTTATTTATTTATTTATTTATTTATTTATTTATTTATTTATTTATTTGTTTATTTATTTGTTTGTTTATTTTTTATTCATTTATTTATTTAACTTGTTTTATTTCTGAATTTCCTCAACTGATGACGCAATTTGTAAAAGAATGATGGAATTTCTGTCCACTGCAAAAAGAAAAATCCCTCTGTATCGAAGATTTTAAGATACAGTTTTGCCCAGTGCAAAAAAATGAGGTGGTTGTTGTTTAATCAATTGTCCGAAGACAGGTTTGAACCTCATAAGGTAACACCAATAAAGCATCACTCATGCGACAACTAAGCCAGGAGGTAATGGTGTAGGATGGCCAGTTTTGTCTCCATACATTGCATACATCGCTGATTAGTTAACATATTACACTAATCAGACTTCAGATGTATACAAACAATTGTTCTTTTTCTGACACATATCGTCAAGTGAGATGTACAGTCCGATAAATTATTTAAAAAACAAATTATTTCATGAACAAGATATCGTTAGAATCATATTGATTAAAAGGTTATAATGGGCTGGACATCTATTACATGCCGATGACAATGGAACGGTTAAGATATTCAATACAGCTCCAGGTGGGACAAGGAAAGCCCAGGACCCACATAGAGCTGTTGTGTCGATGATGAAGAAGAAATTTAATTTCACTTGCTGCAATATAATCTTGTCTCTCTGCCTTATTGTCCATGTTTCACTTCTACTGAGTTAAATTGGTGCCGATATTCTTTTAAAACTTAAAATTTATTTCCTTTCTCAGTTTATTTTAAAATATATTTTGATTGTTCCATTCAAATAACTGCATTTTTCAGTGTGCAAATTATATTTTCGAATGTTCATCTCATCTCATACATCTCGCCAAAAGTAAAAAAAAAATGTAAAAAAATTGTACAAAATTGTAAAAATTTAGAAAATTACTAAATTTAAAACTATAAAAATTTTGAAAATTCCAAGATATTTTGTGACATGTTCCACATCCTTCATTTCAGTTCTGAATAAAATAAATGAATGAATGAATTAGACTTCTTTCAATTTTTGTTATATTATTGACTAGACCACACCGTACACGAGCCTGGCTCTTACGGTAGTGGCTAGAAACGTTTTGTAATTTTAATTTATACTCGCTAGCTAAATAAATAAATAAATAAATAAAAATATCTTCTTCAGTTCTGATATTGTGTTTGCCATTCTTTCAAGTTCTGAATTCTATTTGGAGTAGATGAGAAAGTCATACGGCTATAAAGTAGCAATACATTTAGACCTACACCAAGAATAATCGAAATAGTCAGAGCAGAAACCTTTATTTACGTTTTACCTTTATCGAACCGCAATCCTTCTGAGGAGAAGCCTTGACTTGCTGTATACCGCATGTCCAAGTGGCTCTGTTCATCCAGTTAGCTGGTTAGTCGTGATTCATTTCTAAATAATCCAAGACGAATAAAGGAATATGAAGCGTAAAACATTGTGTAGTAGGGGAGGCAAGACCTGTCCTATGAACTTATCACGCACTGTGGCTATTATCGCCAGTGGATATGGAAGGGGAAAATAAGTTTTTAGTCTTAGATGAACTTCCTAGTCGGTAGATTCGTTTAATATTAACCAAATTGAAATAAACTGAAATAAACTTTTTCTGATCTCCCATCTTTCCCCTCTCGCGTAGCTCACATGCCAAGTCTCGCCTCTTGATCTGTACTTGATACAATTTTCGTCAAATTCAAAGCCGCACAAGACTTTTCAATACTTTACAAGTTTTATTTCAAGATCACTTACAATACTTCAAAGTCTTTTTTGCACGATAGTGTGTTTTTCTTCGTTACGGCAAACGCCCGCCACGATTGGAAGTTGATTTTATTGAATTCAGAGTTGTCAACCTAGATAAGTATGTTGAAATATTACAGATAACTGCTCTAGAGTTGTAATGAAAACAACTGCCTTCTATGTATGTTAAAGTCCTACAATGCATGCAAAATTCATAGCAAAAGTCATTGTCATTTAATATACATTATACGAAACAAATTACTGCATTTGAAATGTACTGAACTTTATTTAAACAATTCAAACTTCAGTTAACAAAAAGAAATAAAAATTATTCCAATTGAACACAAAATCTTAAAAGTACCTGAATCATTTTTACTCCTTCACATTGAATTTGATAGTGAAATTTGTACGTTGGTCAGACTGCTAAAATCAGTCAGCTGTTCATAATGTAACGTATGTACTGTATATTAAGATTTTTAAAGATATTATTTTCAAAATATACTGTCGTGTATAAAATACTGTACAATACACGTTTGTGAAGTGCATTACAAAATCTCGGAAATTGAAAAACTCGCTCTGCTCGTTTTTGAAACTTTTCCTCCATTTTGTAAAAAGCACTTCCCAAGCTTGTATTTTAATGTACTACCTAATTTATTGAAAGTAATAAGAACATGTTCTAATTGATAAAAAATTTGGCAGTTCTTTGAAGGAAATGACTAATTGAATTCGAAAATATTATGACGCCAAGAACCGCAAAAAAAAAGGCTTCCTAGCCAAGAAACGTTGTTTGCGAGCTAATGGAATTATGAATTGAACCCATACCTGTACGCCGTGGTTCTATGGAATACTACAACAAAATGAAAAATAATGCGTATAATAAGAACATGTTCTAATTGATCAAAAACTTTACAGTTCTTTGAAGGAATTGACTAATTGGATTCGAAAATATTATAACGCCAAGAACCGCAAAAAAAATGGCTTCCTAGCCAAGAAATGTTGTTTGCAAGCTAATTGAATTATGAATTGAACCCATACTTGTACGCCGTGGGTTCTATGGACCACCTCTGTGGTGTAGGGGTCAGCAGGCTGATCTCTTACGCAGAGGGCTTGGGTTCGATTCCCGGTCGGGTTGAATTTCCTGGTTGAGGTCTTTCAGGGTTTTTTCTCAACCGTAAGGCAAATGCCAAAATGCCACAAAAATCATTCATCACCGAAATCATATTCATAACAAATCAGTAAATATATATACAGTCAGCATCTAGTTCACAACAATAGAACCAGTCTCAACAATTACATAGATTTCAACGAAAGATTAACTCACGATATGACCAAAGATGTTAAAGCGAGTATAAATAACAGCGAGAGAGAGAGAGAGAGAGAGAAAGGAAATTCAAAAGCACGTATCTCGAATTAAGTATCATTATATGTATTTTTAATGAAGTTTCTAACCTGTATCCTAAGCAAATACTAATCGTAAATATTTTGTTTTAAAACAATATTCAGTCGTAATATTCTTCGTTTAAGGGTAAGCCTGATACGTGCTGAGAAGTTGGCCAATGTCAGGAATGCCATTTATCAGTGACCTGTAGATTGAGTTGCTTGTGTAATGAGGAAAGGTAACCTACTCAGCGAGGCGATAATACTGCTATTACGCATAAAACATTATAGACTTGGCACTTTATACATAATAAGAACAGGTTACTGAATGAAAATGCATAATTGTGTATGGGTGGTACGCATGTCTGTGGCTGAAATCACACGAATCCTTCCTTCGCTGATAAGATAACAGTAACATCCTCTACCCCTCGCTCGTTGCAAGCCATCTCGTCAGCTCGCAACTATAGTTATTCTCCAAACGATTTACCTATTTATATTATAACTAGTGGCTTGTGCAGCAAATGCTGCAAATTAAGTTCATTATACGTTGAAATAAAATTTTTCAGATTTATTTTCAATGAAGAATACCACACATTTGGAAGTTATTTGCTTCCCTAGTAGTGAAACATACTCTCTCTGAATGGTTTTTTACGCCAAATACTTTTTCTTAAACCTATCCACCTTCAGTTTTTGCGAAAACGAAGTAACAATGTCAGGATGATCAGTGGGTTTGTCATGTGGGAGTAAAGCAATAGCTATTTCAGGTCATTGTGGATTGTAGGTGAAAGTTAAAAAAATCAGGTTTGCTATGTTTTCGAAAAATAGACATAGCATCTTGGTATAGCTGCTGCATGTAGAGCTTGAAATGTAGAGGGTAAAATCATTTTATCCTGCTAAGAGATCTTGCTGAAATGATCAGGAGACTACAAAATTTTGTAGGCCTCTTATTTTATCAGTAAGTAATACCGTCTTTCCTTAGGAACTGTAATTTTTGCGCTCTCTCTCGAGCCAATACTGGAGAGAATGACGCATATAAATATCTACACCACACCGCCATGGAAAAGACCCAACCCCTCTTCATTAATAATTATAAAATATTTGATTTTAATAGCAGTATTATTATCTTATATAATTTTTGTAGTTATATAGCCGTCACTCAGTACATTATAGAAATGAAGATATTCTCTATATCTACTTAACATAAACCCAAAACGTTTCACTTTCATATCTTCAATATAGCATTAATATGTATAATTAATGAAAAATAGTCACATAATGGCATTAACTATAATAATATTTCATTTATAATGGTAATAATGTGATCAAACCACCTCAAGTTTTATAGATTTTAATATCCATTTCACAGCTGTAGGCCTACTCAGAAAATTACACACCGCAGAATCAGATCTGTAAATTATTTTAGTAAGTCTTGAAGTTTTTAATAACCAATTGAATTTGAGCTCTAAATATGTCAGCAATCCTGCAGGTCATGGCCTTCGTGTAATAGCCTACCTATTGTTTATTGTAGTGTGTGTTTTGTTTTATACTAAAATGCAACTAGTTCTCAAAACTGACGGAAGATGCATTTTGGAAAATAGGAAAATTATGTAGGAAAACTAACGCGTCACTGAAAGTTACCATTCTTTCTGAAAATCCTTGGATGCCAAGCTTCAAAATGACGGGTCATTCATTAAAATCCGTTCAGTCGTTTTTCCGTAATTTCCATTACCAGTTCAAATTATATATATATATATATATATATATATATATATATATTTGCTACATAGGTTACTTGAAGCACTGTTTTAAAATCTTGTCAAATCTTTAGCAATGTGAAAGAGTCTTTGACAGATCTTTTTTATTGTTCTTTGACAAGTTTTCTTGGAAAGTATTGAATTGGAAGAAAAAATTGATCGTTTACAAGCAGCTTTAGGCTAAGTAGATACAGTAATGTGTGCAAACTTGCAGCAAAAACTAGTGCATTATGTGCGAACTGTTGCCAGCTACTGGCAGAAATCTAACCCAACAACTAATCAGTCAGTTCCTTAATGACTCCTAGTGGTGGAAGCTGCAAAAAAAATATGCGTGCTGAAGGGTAGCGGCAGTTGTGTTACACCTTGTTGCTGTTACAACATATTGAAGTAGCTCCGACAATTTGAATACAGATTCGTTAACAAGAAACACGCCCTACTTACAGAGCGACCGCCACATTCACTCAGGTATTGTCAGTTGTCAGAGACACAAAGTTAACTCTGTGGCCAGCTACGGCAAAACCAAGTCAATTACCGTGTCAGTGTTAGGGCACCTTAACCCTGCGTGGCATGGTTTCTAGTTCCAGTGTTTCAACATCCAAGGTAAAAGTAAAGGAATGCAAAAGAAGTATGAAGTATCGGACTTTTAAAAATAGAATGTTAACTGATCTAGATGTCGTGTGTGTCTGCAGTCGTAAGTGTTGCACACACGCAGTGGAAGAAACGCTTAGTCCCCGCACCGAGAACAGGTTATTTTTTTAGCAAGCCTGTTGCAGTTGGTGCAACTTTCATCGCCGTCGTAAATTATCAACGTATTTGGACCCGGGTTACATCACTCTTAACAAGGGCTGCAGCGGAATGTTTTAAAAGTTGTTACATTAGTCACTAATTACTCTTCGCCGTCATATCAAGAACTAGGCCCTCGAGCTCTTTGTGTAATTGAATTGAAAAAGACGACGATAAAAATAAGTTAGCAGTGTTTCCGGCTAAATTCCAACTGTCGGATGTTCAATTCCCCGAAGCAAAGTGAAGATTTATCCATTTCTTAGGAGTTGGTTGTCGTCCTCCATGGACTAGTGGCTTTCCATGCTTTCCGGGATCAAACACAGACGAAGCTTTTAGATATTAAATGCTAAGATAAATCCTTTCTTTTAAATACTCGCAGATTGTGTTTTCCACGCACAGAGTATGGGCACGCGTTCAGTGATCCTTGTTGAAACAAAAATGACAATTAAAATTCTTACTGTAACAATACTATGAGTCACAGCCGAATCCTAATGTTATCAGTAGGCCTAGTTAGGTTAGATTAGTGATGTCAAAGTAAGCGCATTTTTCTGACCTTGACATCGTGCGCTAGGTATGGAAAACAGTGGTACACAAACTTTAAACGGAACGTGAAATTTTATGTAGTTGTTTTTATATGGCTTCTTTCCGTTTGATATTATCTATATTGTCTGGAAAACAAAAGTACTAACACCAATTTCTTAATATTGCAGTTGTGTTTTAAACGTTAATAACATAATAAAGAGTTAAGAAGGAAATATTCACATAAATTCCTTAGCAGTACAACTAAACTGTACTAAGTGGATGAAAGAAATCATTCATAAAAAAGCGATATCCCAAAAAAGAGATTGAGTATGACATGATAAGTTGGAATTTATATTGATGGTATCTTTAGCCTTATGATAGTAATCAATGAACTAATGAAAACAGAGCAAATTACCTACGCACGGTACATGTTTTAAGTGTAACTAAAATTACATAACAGAACTCTTATCGCATTATGCTTTTAAGGTGATACTGGTGAGCAATTTCCTATCATCAGAATATTAAATTATTTTCTCGAAACCGTTTGAAGCTATAGAGTTGACATTTTTACAACACATCGTCACATATCTTTTGCTTATGATGTAACAGTAGTTACTTTGTTAATTCATTTCGTTACAAACATTTTCCATGCGAATACATATTTTCAAAATTTCTAATACACTAGCTTCAGTAATATGTATTTACGGTATATTAGATTTACGAAAACATTGTTTCAATACCTGTAAGGCTACTAAATAAATAGATCTATATCTGAAAATTTCACTTTTCTATAAAAAAAGTTGAGAAACATTCCTTTTGAACAAAAAAAACAAACTTGTGAAAAATGAGCATTAAAATTAAAGCTTACATTCTTATAATGCACTTATACTTCTCAAACAAATCTAAAAATTAACATGGATACAGTTTTAATAAGTTCTCTTCCCTTTATCTATTGAATCAGTGCTGGCCATTCCTGAATATAGCTCGACCAAGCCGTCTGTCTCTTTCCTTTCCGCTGTAAAGCGCTCAGGCTCTCCTGAGTTCTAAAGAGCGCGCTTGCGCCTATGGGCATCAATTGACATGACTGAGTTAGATCATGAACCAATGTAAATTGTGTGACCACGACCAATGACGAAAATGTCAGAGTTATAATGAGCACAATATTGTTAATTATTAATATCCACAAACCGCTGTGCATTCTACTTCACATTATGACATCAGCCCACCAGATATGACATTTTTAACCGTATGGAGCACCCTGGGCAATAACTTCACACAACTCAGTAATTTGCATTAAAACACCATCATAGAATTCTGGAAGATCATCTACACTTCTGCACTAGTATACTATGAAGTTTTTCACAAAATAATGACTGAAGTACGATAGAAGAAATTTCTGCGTAAGATATATGACAATAAAAATACAGCTAAAAGTAGGTTGAACGTATATTTGTAAAAATTATTACCCTAAAAAACCATTAGCTTTTCATTAGAACTGATTGCTTCCCGAAATATGGTGTTTGCTATTGAATTTTGTTTCAATTTTGCTTAATATGACGTAAAACTGATATTGAGACATTCTAAATATTTGTAGAAGCATATTTTTCATAATCTTTCAATTAATTTAATAATCTGAGGTATTCTTCTACGTCATTTCTTGAGGTAAACATCTCTTTTGTTTGCAGGAAACTTCTTCCTAATCCAAAATCAATATCAAATCAAATAATTTATTTGTACTGAATTTTGTCGTGGTAGGTGTGTTATGATTTATTTAACGACGCTCGCAACTGCAGAGGTTATATCAGCGTCGCCGGATGTGCCGGAATTTTGTCCCGCAGGAGTGCTTTTACATGCCAATAAATCTACTGACATGAGCCTGTCGCATTTAAGCACACTTAAATGCCATCGACCTGGCCCGGGATCGAACCCGCAACCTTGGGCATAGAAGACCAGCGCTATACAAACTCGCCAACCAGGTCGACTGTCGTGGTAGGAATCGATATAAAGTGAACGTTTACCACGTAACGTTGAATCGATATCAAAATTCACGTTACGTATAGCGTGACGTGTCAGAGGAAGAACAATAGTTTGTATTATATCTGAAGTCTGATTAGTGTAATATGTAACAAGTCAGCGATGTAAGCAATGGAGGGGGAAAGGAACTGGCCAGTCTGCTCCGTTATCTCCTGGCTTAGTTGCCTCATGAGTGATGCCTTAGTTGACTAAACAACAACAATAGTGACCTCTTATACTTACATTAATCTGAATATTGTGAATTGCATGGAATTTTAAATCCAAGTCTGAACTTGAATTCGTATTGTTATTATCACTATTATTATCATTATCGTCATTTAAACATAATTATTTGTAAGCTATAAAAGTAATAATATCTTCACGCTGAGGCCGTTCGAAAATGTTTGTCGGACACTGAATATAGAGCAACAAACGAACACAAGGTGCGTGTAATCTGGACTCAATATCTCACCAACGCACCTTTTGGTGAAAGGATTTTGATGAAATTTTTGTATGGAAATATTTCATCACAGCTTAGACGCCCGAGGGAAGTTTGGCATGCTGCCGAAGATTGTTAAACCAAAACAATGTTAGTAGGGTTAACAGACCATAATGTAAACATGACAAATTGCTGTATACTGACTGCTGTGTTAGTCCAAGGCATTCACATGGAAACTTAATATCATCTTGCCTACATCTCGGTTTATTGATAACATTCTTTTTCCAAATACTCTAACAAAGAGTATTATAAATTGTATGGCACAGTGATCAATTTCGTGAATCTATATGTGTTTTTGGACTTCCGTGGTATTCAAAATGGTACGGAATTATTGCTCTTTATGTAGCATATCATAAATGTCGAAATATTAAACCTTTTTGGAGCTACATTATGACTCCATCTTGTAGATCAGCTCTTGATAACTGATCCAGTAGACAGGCTTCCGTTTCCTTGCCTCCCCTGACAATAGAGCCGATACATAGCCCCAAATATTGAATTTATTCTTACATATATTACATAAAAGTAGCTGGATTAAAGTGTCAAAATATTTCATTCAACAAAATATCCGTAATTGTAGCAAATTTCGATAACATAAACACCGGCGAGTCACTTTTATATAAAAATGATAGATTAGTATACGTATAGTGTAGGTTGATCAGTATAAACATCCTAGGATTTTGTTTGCAATATTCGCCAAATTGTCAAGATCATCCTTGCTGATTACTAAAATACATCGAATATGAACTGGTGGTAACCGTTGAATAAAAGTCGTAAACAAAAAATCATCTTTGATTTGAGTACTTATAAGTATTCATTTCTCTAAGAAGCTAAGTTGGTTTTTATCTCTCAGTTCAGATTCACTTAGCAGTGTGTTACTTTCCTACCTTCTGATTTCTAAAACTCATGGATTAGCAGATTTTTAAATCAGTGAAAGGAGTAGCTGAGGCAGGTCTAAGAAAAAAAAAATGTATGTGACGACGAAGAGAGATCCACTCTTCGAAACGTTGTGGTACAATTTTTTAAAATTAGCAATGGAAAAAGTCCAAACAACTCAACCATTGAATTATTATTTTTTCTATTCAGGGTGCTTGTAGATAAATAATTAATCTGTGAGTTATTTTGTAAATAATATAGTTTTCCTATGAAGAGTATATGAAATCTTCTCTTACAGCAAAAAGTCTACATTTTTCCCCGGTATCTTGATGCATCAAAACTGTTACAATGTGTAGTAATGAATCAACCTTCCAGATTATAAATGTAGAATTTGCTTAATAGTTTATTATTATTATTATTATTATTATTATTATTATTATTATACAGACGTTGTTAAGGCGAAACAAACATATTTTCTTCTTGAATATTCAAGGGAAAAATTGTTTATCGATCCAGGACCTCTTATTGAACGTACCAGCGCTCTACCATTTATCCACGGCACCGTCTCAACTTTTCCCTTTATATCCACACAACTCGCGTGGGCTGACGAAACGCCAGAGACCATACAACGAGTGCACACAATCTCTGTGTGACTTGGACAATTCCAAGTTTCGTCAGCCCACGCGAGTTGTGTGGATATAAAGGGAAAAGTTGAGAAACGGGATCGATACCCAGCCCCGGAACAATTTTTCCCTTGAAATTATTCAAATCTGCTTTACAGGGAGCTTCACCTGAAAGACTAGATTTGCATAATACTTTCTTCTTGGTTAACCTTGATAATGAAGACATCGCTAAAACCAACTTTTTCTCCGAAGGTCTTTGTGACATTGACCTAGCAATGTTTCACCATGAAACAGCAATTTTGCTGTCTGCTACGGTTTCATTTGTTATGCATCTAAAAGTGGGCATTGATCCCTTATGTCTAATTTAATTCAGATACGAAACCCCATAAAAGGAGAGGAAATTAATTGGATGCATAATGTTATACAATACCCACTTGCATATATTGGATTATTACCAAAGCTCGGAACTTGGGGACTTGTGTCTTTGAACGTGGCTAAGCGACCGGACTTCAATGTCAACAAACTCCCGCTTCCAGCACAGAGGTACTGTAAGGTCTGCTATAAAAGTGGTTCCTGGCTGGAACAACATAATGATAATATTATGGTAGGTTGAAACACGTAATTTTATAACATATATATAAATAAACATGCAAAATATATCAAATTTACAGTTCTGCTCTGTATATTTCATTACAGTGTATGACTACATACATTCGAATATTTTTCAAACCCATACCTTCTTCGTCTGTTATTTAAACATGATTTGAAACGAAAGAAACTTATTTCCACGTCACATGAAGTGACGGGAGCAAAATTAATTTTTTTATTTTATTTATTTTAACTAGCTACCTACTGAATACAAATTACATTTATAAAACAAACATGTTTCTAGCCACTACCGTAAGAGCCAGGCTCGTGTACGGTATGGTCTTAGTCAATAATATAACATAAAATTTACAAGGACACTTTACTAAATACAGTAAGTAACTTAATTCAAACCAATAAATACAACACAAAAGCAAGAATAAAGAAGAAAGAGAAAAAGAGAGAAAAATACACATTTAATATAAATTGACAATTCGACAGAAGCCAGTGATATTCAATAAAAACAAGAATATAGTACACAGAAATAAAAGGTAAAAAATACATTTGTTAATATTATATTATATCGTGGATAATTTTAGAAATTTATTTTTTAAAAGCTTCAATTTAAAACAATTTCAAATTTGGAAAATGGTTTGTAATTGTATTATAAAGTCTTAGGCCGAAATAAAGTATTGAATGTTTTCACTGTCACTGTTTCCTGTTCGATTTTCAGTAGTTGCTAGCTGATCTCGTATTCGAGAAAGATAAGTATCCTAAATTTGTCTCGAAAATAGTTTTCAATTTCTATGTCACTACTAGGGAAGGTTCCACCACGACTTGATCCATGGCTATGGACAAATTTTCCACCGATTTAAGGGACTGCAATGTATTTCAATGAATGCCCGTTTCCAATCTCTAGTTTGTGTTTGACACAAGTTACAAAATATAAACTCTCCATTCGAAGAAAATAATGTATCTCCTCAGAATTCCTCCACGAAATTCTGTACCTAAATTTTAAGAAATATATTTTCAAACGTATACAATACCCATTCGAATAATAGGTATTTTCTCATTTTCAAACAGACCGTTTACCTCTAATTAATTATCTGAATGTCATTGGCTTCGACACGACACAGTTTCCTCGTCCGTCTTCCTGTCATTTGATGTGACCACTTTCTTAGTACACACGACTGTCCCTGAGCACTTGCAGGGTGAGCTTGTATACGTTGTACCTGTAACGTTACTCATGCACACGACACACAAGTCCCCAAGTTCCGAGCTTTGATTATTACTCGTAGATTGTTTCGTCGGATTCGTGACGGATGGAAAGTGAAATATTTACAGTAATATCGAGGTGAACCTGAGCCACTGGATTAATATTTAATTCATATCTTGAATATCCTATAGATAGAATCTCGTGGCAAGTAATTAATAGTTTTAAAAAATGAAATAGTTACACATGGGACGCGGGTTATGTTTTTTCTTCATTTTCTATTGGCTATATGACTAAATCGACAGAAATTTCGTAACCAATATAAATAATTTACTTATTATTACTACCGATTGTTCGTACTTCTATTATTGCAGTTAGTAGTATTATACAGGGACATCACTTTATTTTTACCAACATTTTTAACATTAACCTGGCTATACTCGGAAACACTGTTACCCCCCTTCCATTACAGGAGTTTGGTGTTACTAGTGCGATATGTAAACAAATCATTTAGTAGCTATAGGAAGAGAGAAAAGTAGTGTATCCATTTATGTTACAGGGAAATACAGTATTACGATTTTCAGTTTGATCCATTACTTTTATAGTACTTTATCAAAAACAGTAGAATAGTAACAA
Source organism: Periplaneta americana (assembly GCA_025594305.2). Classification (NCBI taxonomy): domain Eukaryota; kingdom Metazoa; phylum Arthropoda; class Insecta; order Blattodea; family Blattidae; genus Periplaneta; species Periplaneta americana. The sequence goes on from JAJSOF020000019.1 coordinate 97,730,235, forward strand.
TTTTATTTCACAAACTCAACTCTTCAGGCGGTTATATTCATTATGTAATGTCTACTTTATCCAGCATATTACTAACCTAATTTATTCCTGAGAATTTTGTGAGCACTTCCGTAAGAAACCCCAATTTCTACAGCTAACTTCTTGACCGACTTATTAGGACCTCGCTGCATCCTTTCTCTAGCATCTTCTGTCACCTTTATTGGCCATCTTACACTTTTCTTCCTTTCTGTACATTCTGTGGCTCTAAATTTATCTGCCAGATTAATGACATTTCTACGAAAATATTCCATAATGATATAATCAGGAAATTGTGAAAAAAAAACTGTTGTTCACATTCGGTTATATTGTAATTCCAGTTTCCATCATCGTCCTTCACACCTACAAATAGTAAAACAAAACTCTAGTTTAAATAATGCTGTTACGTACCGTACCATATTATAGGGTACCGTACTTTCGGTAACTCTAATCTTCATTTGTGCTCAGTCCACACACAGATAAATTCAGTTATGCTACACACGATAACTGTGTGAAAATAAACTTCAATATTATAATCTCTTTCTTCTGTAGAAAATGCAACATATATCTCTGAAACGCGCTGTACTCTGTACTGTTTATTTCACTGCTAGCAACAGCGGCCGTAAGTTTGTGTGGCGATGTTAGCAAGGACATTAGTGAAAGGAGTGGGAGTCAAGTACATTTAGAAACGCAGGTACAATAAAAATTGAAGTAAAAATAAAATGATGTCCCTGTAGCAACTGTCACTACAACAACCAATGCAACCATAGTCATAGTAAGAAAACAAATGCCGAAAATGACATCAAAACGTAATTTACAGTATTAGACCTACTATAATCATAAAGAATTTATATCCTCCATTACTATCAAAAGCATAATTCCTATTTTTTGTCAAAAGATCCAATTATAGATCATTTTTCTGTATAAAATCTCGTAAATCCTTCTTTCTATTAATATTTGAGTCCCCATCAAAGATAAATGATTCGTTATAAACATTTCGCAATAAAGTTAAATTTTCACTTTGTAATTAAATTCAAGGTTTCCATCAAGTCTGGGCACATAGGAAAATATGTCCATTTCTTCGCCTCTTCTTTACCATTCCTTTTCCCTTTTTGTCCCCATCTTTATTTTTATTTTCCGCTCTATCTGTTTCTCACCACTTTTTTCTTGCGTTTTCTATTTCTTTTTCCTTGCTTTTCTTAATTTTTTTCTTTTCCTCGTTTTTTCTCATCTTATCTTTCTCATTTATTCTTTCTTTTTCCATGATTTCCTCATTGTGCTTCACCTTTCTTCTTTTTCCTCACCTTATTATGCTCATCTTTTCTTCATTTTCCTTTGTTTTACCTATTTTTTTCTTACTGTCGTTTGCGTTTCCCCATATTCTTGTCCTCAACTGTACTTAATATTTTTTTTTGCTTTTCCTAATTATCTACCTTTCATTTGCTTTTCCTCATCATATTTTTATCATCTTCTCTTCATCTTTCTTGCTTTTCCTCATTTTCTTTATTTTCATTGTTTTACCTAGTCTCATTCGCCTCATTTGTTTTCCTTTTCTTTGCTTTCCCTCGTTTGTTCTTTCACTCTCCTGCCTTTCCCTAACTTTTCTTTCTTGTCCTTGTAGTTTGTCATCATATTTTCATCTTCTTTTCTTTCTTTTTCCTTGATTTTCGTAATTTTCTTCATTTGTTTTGTTTTTTTTTTCTCGACTTTATTTCACCACCTTTCTTCCTTTTATTCTTCCTTTAAGATAAACTATAGTGGCAAAACACAAACTATACCAACTAACACTAGGTAAAGTGTTTTTCTTTTCTGATTGAGCACCTCCAATAAATTATACAAGTCAGCGTCTGTGATTCACGGCCACCAAAACAATCAGCAGTTCGTTACGGATAATAAACCCACCGGCAATGGGTAGCTTTCAATTTGCTGCATGCGTTCTCATTTTTAGTGGAAAAAGGCATGTACAATTGAATGCGTTTCGTTCACTCTTGCATGCATTGCTTGAATGCGTAAAGTTGAAAGAAAAGTTTAACCGTTTTGATGCACCTTTAGAAGACATTTCCTCACTGTCAGAATTCATAAAATGTTTCTTGCACCCTCTCGGCAACAGCTATGAAGCGTTCCGTAAGAAAGGATACATGATACTCCGTTCCAAAATATGGTATAATAACAAACAAAACAAGTTTGATAAACTAGAATTTAGCAACAATATTAAAGGATGCGAAATACTCTCTACAGCCCTACACGAAATAAAATATTTCTTCCAAAGATTAAGATTCTGGAAAAGTTCCCATAACACTTATAGTGTTCCCTCGTTGAATGTCAATACTAATTCTTTGGCGGAGGAAAGCCGTAGAGCGAGAGTTACCGTTAAGTGCTGATAAATACTTGCCGATATCAGAAGTTAGCAACTTCGCCTCGGAAGACCATGGGCCCATAGATTCTACGGCGAAAACGACAAAATTATATCTATCCAGAAGATCGAGATACTTATTGGGTTTAATTGTAACAGCAGATGCAGCGGCTGACCCAGCGAGTTTGGAAGTTTTAGGCAAATAAGAAGAAGCGAAGTTGTTGTAACAAGTGGCATCCCATAAAAGTGATTTGCCTTTGGACCATGGTGTTAAAGTTAAGCCATCTGGAGTTTGCCATCGGAACGATTTATGCCAATGGGTTCTAGAATGGTAGGAAAACCAGCTGAAATTAGGGCCCTTTTAATGATGTAGTTAATCATGACGTGTCTGGAAAATCGTCCAGAATTTTTTAGGCAACTTAATCCATGGAGGCCAGAAGAATCGACATCTGCACCACAAACACATTTGTGTGGAAAACAAATTTTAACACCAAGCCTTAAGGCAATAGCAATCTTAAAGGACGTATTTTCCATTAAGGTGCCTATGTTGGAAGAAGGTAAGGCTTGAAGCCAGCATCCTGATTCTTTTTCTCGTAAAGCAAGAAAACGGGCTCTGTCAAAATCTGAGGAGGAAGACGCAAAAAGGCTGTCAAAAGTTTTGGAAGCAAGACCAAGATCCCAGCATTTTTGAGACTCTGAACAAGTTTCATTATTTCGCATGCGCGCACGAAATGTTTAGGGGTGTGGTATTCTGTTCAGCAGTGAAGGGACTATCAGACAGTACAGTTGTGAATGTTTCTAATCTTCTGCAGTGCATCACACTATAATATTTAAATAGTTCCTTATGAACAGAAATCAAATGGGCACCTGCTGTGGTGTTCCTGTTGCAGCAAATGTAACACCAACCCAGTCAATTTTGAATAGAACATCTAAGACTCAATAGTCGTACAAAAACGGGTTGTAATTTATTGCAATTTAAAATAACATCTATGAGTTTATCCTCCTGGTCCCCGAGAAATCAGTAAATTTATTTGTCTAAATGAATTTAATTAAATGAAATGAATCACCATGCACCCAAGTCAAAGGATAAACAGTCGTTTACTGGATTTTACAGTGCATTGTTATATGTTAATGACCTCCCTCAAAACAATGTTTGTTTTCCTATTTTATTAATTTGACATCACACAGAATGAAATGTAGATACCTAATTTTTATAATTTTATTATGTTAATTTATCAAATAAATAAGTATCTAGAATATGTATTAAAGTTATATTATATTACTGAGAACTTTTACAAATGTATACCATATTTGGAACAGAATTAATTGCATCTTTCTATACCATATTTTGGAACAGAAGGAATATTTGGTTTGCATCTCGATCGTTACACGCGTGTTCAGATTGCATATACTCGCTATATGTACATGCTCGTTAAACAACTGATTGTGAAGACAATGGAGAATTGAAAGTGGGATAAGATAAGCACAGGGTTCTATTCTGTTCAAGACAACTATCAGAGGAGCAGATACGGATAAGCGAGAAAACATGGATACGTTCTCTTTCTGTGAGGCGTACAGTAGTGATACATTAGACTGTCTCAGTGTCTTGCAGCTACCGGCCTGCGAGATATTTCAATAGCTTGTAATTCGATAAACAACCACAAATCAAATACACGGCTACTGCCTCTCTTCTGAAACGGGTCATTGACTTGCAATGCGAGATATTTAGTGTGCTATGAATATTTAAACGAATACATCTAAAAAGAGAAAGAATTACGCCATGTGATATCGACATTTTACCGAAGGCGTAATCTGATGCATGATAGAGTTGGTTTTCTGTATGTTAATATTGCTTTAAGTGCATTTAAGTGTTGCGTTACAGATTTACATGAAATAACAATAAATTCAACAGTCTCTTGTTTATTACATTGCAAGTAGGTGGCAGCACAGTAGCCAGTTAAGTAGCAACTAGTACTAATGGCTTGGAAATAAATTGTTTAGGATTGTGACCTGTATGTATGGTGTGTTAGCTACTGTCTGCGAGCCTAGAAATATTATTGTGTAGGCTTACGCAGTCCGCTACTGTGTAACTCGCAGCCAGGGAGCGAGAATATTAATTAACGTATAATACCACTTTATGATAACAAGCTATTTTGTTTTCATCACTCGTTTTTATTTTTATTTAATAATTCTAATTTCCTTGATATTTATGTTTAATATTTCTCTACCTTAATATGACTTTTATATCGAAGGAATGGCTGATCACGAGACCATCTGCTGGTATAAACGTAGACTGATCTAAATATTTTAAATTTGGGTACAGGAGAATTTTATACTCTTCCCATTTAGTAGTGTTTAAATGTTTTATGAATTATAGGATAGGCAGTATAATCTAATTATGAAGATCAAAACGATGACATATAAATATCACATAAATGTCCCCTAAATAATTAGACAAAACTGAACCGCACCCAGTAAATTTGCTTGTAAATAATTCTGTAACAAGTCAGTCAGAACGCGGACGCGAACGCGCGTTAGTAGCGCTTAGAACGCGCGTCAGTAGCGCTGCTAACGGACGACTGTTGGGCCACCAATACCCTACACCGTCACGACAGTGTACAGGCTTAATTAGAAAAATATGTCACGAAAGAATAATGTAGAATAATGTATAATAATAATAATAATAATAATAATAATAATAATAATAATAATAATAATAGAAGAAAGTGCCCAAAACCGGACCCCCATTTTGTTTTTGATTTTTTTTTAATATAAAACAGTAAAAAATTATGTTTTAAAACCATGTAATATTTACTTTATAATGTTATGCACCATTTACATTTTACTTTTAGAAAATATAATTAAAAATTGGTATGAAAAAAAATTATTTTCAATAAACTTACACTTTGGCGATTTGAAAAGTAGTTGCCGAAATCGGACCCCTTGTAAAAATAATCAAAGTAACACTAAACAAATTCGGAAAAAGGGTATTAAATGAGAGAAAATATAATCTAGTTTCAAAGTATAAGTATAATATTACAATTACAGGTTTTAGTTTTTAAAAAGAGGTATAGGATGTATTCAAAAAAGATACACAAAACGTACAACAGAATTAAATCGTTTAGCGACAAAAATCGCAGATGTTCATGTCCTTTTCAGTCCCAGCACATAACGCAAATGACCCAAAGTTCCCCTTTAGAATCCTCCGAAAATTTTCTGTCACAAAACAACATACCAAGCATCATCTTTGGATAGGAAAACTTTCAAGAAGAGATCCAATTCAGATATTCCAGAGGTCACGTTGTTTTCATCTTCAGTGCTTGATTCTCACATTTTTCACAAAATTTAGACGATTTTTCACGAGCCCTTTCCCTTTTCTTGAAGGCTGTACTTCTGAACCACGTCCCTGGCCGCGATTGCTTTTGCGTCCTTGAGCACGATTCCGTGCTTGTTGTTCAGCTTCCATGGCTTCTTTAGCTTTCTTAGCTTCCACCAATTGGGCTTCAAAGACGTAGATGTGATGATCGTAGAACTGCAGATCTTTCGTCCCCTATTCGAGAACCTCTTTTTTTAAATTTTGGAATGACAGTGATGTCAAACGGGCTTGTCTTAGAAGATGTGGAACCCTGAGGATCCTCGAGTGTAGCTGATGACAGAGGAACACCCTGACCTGCCGAAGATGTTGATCGTTGATTTGGGTCAAATTCTACAATAACTCGTGGTTCGTTCACATCACATTCTTCTCCGTTCTCTGGAAAGCTCTGATTTTCTGCTGTTCGTTTCTTTAACACAGATTCATAGAAAGAGAAATCTCGTTTTTGTTTGCCTCTTCAATGTATTCGGCATCTGAAAACAGCTTCTTGTTCAAGGGTTGCTTTAAATCCATTGATTGCTATTTGAGCTGTTTGGCATCTAATATAGGCTTTGCCAAACAGGTCCATTGCATCAAAAGCACTGACAGCACGTTCATTGTGCCTTAACCACTGCCTGATTTCCTTGCTGTAGTGAACTTTCAGGGGAATCATGAAAGTTTTGTCCAAAGATTGTAGTTTGTGTGAAGAGTGAGGTGGCTACGACACAATTGTAACATGATTTGTTTTTGCCAAGTTGATCAGATCAATATTCTGAGTGTGGCTAAAGTGGCCATTCAAGAGCAACAACACAGGTTTTTACTTTGTAGGATTGGCAAACTCGATGAAGTGTCGAAACCACTGAGTGAAGGAGTTGATTTGGATCCACCCTCAATGGCACCCTGTAAAGATTGTTCCTTCCTTCCCCATTATTCTCTTGAAATTTGGAACAAAATTCCAATAGAATAAGAGTGTGTACAAATACAGGTAGACTTTAAACCTGAAAAAATAAGGGGTCCAGTTTAGGCAACTGAAAGGGGTCCGATTTACGCGACTATAGCCAACATTTTGTTAACTCAATAGATTTTTAACCAAACATCTAAATTAAACGGTTTAATGACAAGCAGTAACCTTAAACCTTATCATTTAAGGATATATATAGATCGAATGGCTTAACTGCCAATATCTAGGAAAAAAAAAAAAACAAAAACAAAAAATGTAGCACAGAGTAAAAACTTTTTCCACTGTCAAGACACGTAATTGCAGACTGATAAGCAACAAGTGAAGCGGGCGACGTGTGTGCTCCGCTACAGTGGTAGAAGCCTAAACCACTATTTACACTTAGTTCTGCTAGAGTTCAAGAGAAAATGCAGAGCCAGGAGACCGGGGGTCCACTTTAGGGGGAGGAGTACGGTTTAGGGCACTTTCCTCTAGTAATAATACAGTAGAACCCCGGTTATCCGACACCCTATTAACCGATTGACGGATTATCCGACTGTTTTCCGCTCACTCTTTTTTTTTTTTTGGTACAGAAACATATGAAGTACTACTGGACATTATATTAGTACGTATTTTTTTTTCTAGAGAGTGTTATTACAAGCCTTTACACTTCCAGTTTGGTCCACTGTTCGAGTTGCTGTACTGCACAACTTCTACATAAAATGTATTCCATGAATGTCAAAAGAAAATTTTTGTGATAAATATCGAAAAATGCAAATAATTGAGTGATTTGGGGAAAGAGAAACTGTGGCTCATCTCGCATCAGAATACGAGACTGATGCTACAACTGTGCTCGATTTAATACAAATTAAGGATAAGAGTATGTAAATCTACAACATGAGACCTTTACTATTCCTATCTTTCCTCTTATAGCCATTACAAGGAGCTTTCTTTCCCTTTAAAAACACGTCCTTGACAACCGAACTTAAATTAGTGAACTTCTGATTCACTACCTAGCGTGTTAAACAGAAGACTACGGAGGAAATTACGAAATTTCAAGAATTATTCACTTCATTTACGAAAATATTTTATGGTACGGATTATCCGATTTTTTCGATTAACCGTTCAGTCCACCCCTTTCATTACCACGGATAATATAGGTTCTACTGTAATAATAATATAACTATAGACTACTAAATTGCTAGACTAGTGCGAATTACGAATATATTATTTATGTAGTAAAATCCCCTTTATTTCACCTCAAAATAAAATAACGCATCTAAAATAATGTACTAAATAAAATATTAACAAAGAGATGAAAAAATTAGCTGATCTCAGGTTCGAACCTGGGTTCAATTACACCACGCCCTTTGATCTTACCATTACCCTACAGACACCTATTTGTAGTATATTGGTTGAATTACTCGTACGTGCTATGATTGGTTTCATGTTTGCTGCCTATTACATTTAATTTTGAATTCTTAAAAAGTAAACAAAAATATGTTTTATGCCATATCTTACCTCATTTGGGTAATTTTAAATTAATATTTTTATTTTCCTGATGTAAATCATCAAACAAGGTATGGAATAGTCCTCGATTCTGTCTTTCCAAAACTAATGGATGAACTCAAACTCTTCTTCTATTTTATGTCTATTTTTTCTTCATCTCTACAAAAATTTAGCAGCGCCACTAAAAGTGGCCTCGTCTGAAGGAACCCTAAGTTCTTAAAATAAGATTTTTATGTCAAAAATTGTATGTTTTTTATATATTTGTCTTATCTCACTCATAGTATCGATTTAATTGCTTAACATTATTACCAATGTCCCAAATATTTCACAAAAGGTCTGATCCTGTTTTATTCAGTCCATATTTGTAAAATGGTCTACTTTTCTGTTGTGACCAGAATGTAACATGCTAAAATATAGAGTTCATTTCCTGTAAGTGATTAACATATTATTATTTCTAATATCTTACAAGTTGCAATGTTTTAATCTTTCGTAATACGAACTCAGAGAAATCACAGGCATTTATAATGGGACATCAACGACTTTGAAGTAAATTAAACACAGATGACTTATCTCCTGTTAAAATAAATGAAATTATTATCACTTACAGTGATACAGTAAAAAATCTAGTAATTTACATGAACAAAAACTTAAGTTGGAATATTCAAATCACACACATATGCACAATAATTTTTATGAAATTCACACACTAAAAAGAATCCGAAATTTCTTTCCTTTGGTTCTCTAGAAGAATTTAGTACAGTCGCTCTTGATGCCTCATTTTGATTACTGTGACACTCTCCACACTGACCTTAACATGAGACTGACAGACAGATTACAGCGTGTTCATAATGCATGTGTTCGATTTATTTACAACGTCCGTAGATCTGACCGTATCATACCTTCACTAAATATGCTATCCTAGATCCGTCTCAAAGAGCGAAGAACTATTCACTCTCTCACCTTACTCTTCAATATTCTTCAGAACTCTAACCCTACCTACTTAGCTTCTCGTTTCCAACATTTGTCCTCATATCAAGAAATAGATACTCGCTCACAACACCATATCACACTCTCCATTCCTAAACACAGAACATCCTTCTACTCTTCATCTTTCTCCGTCTCTGCAGCTCATCTCTGGAACTCTCTGCCACAGCATGTCAGAAACTGTCAGACATTATCTAGTTTCAAAAATAAACTAAAATTGCACTTTTCCAATTGAGATTACCTTCAATTATAAGCCCTTCTCTTGCGACAGTTTTGTAAAAAATATATACTATATATCTTTTTCTTCCTTTTTATTTGTTCTCTTGATTGCCAGATAAATTTATTATCATAGCCTTTTTATTGTGGATTTTTTTAAATTTCGTTTTTTTACATTCATGATTTGTTGTGTTCTTCTTTACGTTTTCACTATAAACTATTTGTACTAACTGAGTTGCTTTTAGTATATTCCAATCTTTAGATCAGTATTTTACTTTCTTTTCTCTATTATGGTATTATTTTCATATTGTCAAATATTCTCTAACAATAATACTGGAAAGCTTGCCTGTTTAGCATTGCAAGCGGCGGCAATAAGTGACTGTGCTGTTATCCAGCGGCTTGGATTGTTATACACTCCTAGCGGCGTGCTGGGTTACATGAGGAAAAACGGAGAGGTGTTCATTTGATGTCAATAATGAAATGTAAATCAATAGAATTATTTAGAGTCACAAAGTTCACAACATTTTAAATTAATAAGAAGTTACAAAGTTACTGAAATAAAAATGAAATGAGACAATTCTTGTATTTGATTTAGTTGTGCATGACTTTAGAAACTTTCATACATTGCGTATTTCGTTTCTTAGCTAATGATTATACATTTTATTTTTGATGTAACAATTTATTAGCACATTGAAATATTTGTCAGTGAAAATACTGGCACAGTCGCTGCTTCAGGGATGAAGCCTATATCTTGTATTTTATCTTTTACATCAAGCAGATGTAATTTTAAAATCTCTGCAGACATGGCATATTTTTTTCGAAAATAACTTATAGTTTGCTTTAAAATTTTGCACATTCCTCGAATAATGAAAACCAATGCTTGGTTTGCAAACGGCACTTCTGAAATTTTTAAGTCAGTTGAAGTTTCTTGATTAGGCTTGTCTATACCTAATTCAATGGATCCCTCAAAGTGTCTGTTTTAGCATTATAAGTTATATTTTCCTCCAAAGGCATTTTATCTTCAACAATAATAGTTACAACCTTTTCATTCAATGGTAGAATATCGGATTTTATTTTTGATAATTAATTGTATGGTGCGATTTATACCGGGGCCTATACCAAATTCATGAAGCCAATTTTTGAGAGATCTAACTGTTGGTAAACCTAATTTTCCTCTTGAATGTATGTATGTATTTATTTACACTGCAAGTGGGCAAGCACCCGGTGGCAGTGGTATATACAATATTAACAATACACAATAAAATGATAACCAATACACAATAAAATTTACAATACACAATACAATTTTACAACACATATACAATTTTACACACAATACAATAATAATACACAATACAATTTAACACAATAATAATAAAACATAAAATAAAATACCTAATTTTACAATACAACCTACATAATTATCTATAGGTCCTACATAAGTTTCAATAGTCTTTCACTTTACTCTCATCTCATTCCCTGTAGTGGCACTATGACGCATTTCACTGACACTTTAGCACACATTTCACTGACACTCTGTAACACATTTCACTGACACTATAGAACACATTTCATTGACGCTATAAATTATCACTGATCGGAACTGTTCACTGCACTGTAAAACCATAACTTCACTGACTCACCTCGCTTCACTGATACAACAGTTCAAATAAGTCAAATAATTACATCCTTATGCATACTTATAAACAGAACTACATTTAAACTAAACATTTCTAGTCTAAGGCCCTCTTACACGCTAGTTTTAAATAATTTACAATTCAAACCAAGGAAGTAAACTCGTCAGCCTAGATAAATACATGTCACCTTAAAAAAATTAAATGTTGAATGTCACCTTAATTTTAATTTTCACTTTATATACAACTTTTTAAATTATTCTTGAATCTCCTTAAGGAAGGACAGCCCTCAAAGACCGCTGCAGGTAGGTCATTCCAATCATTTATAGTTCTATTTAAAAATGAGAATTTACCTACATCCGTTTTCTGTTTCCTACATTTGATTTTAAAATCATGATCGTTTCTACCATAGTACGTTGGCTTTTCTAACCGAGCCGTTATGTCTACCCATGCTTTCTGACCTAGATGTGCTCTATACAATGATGTTATTCTAGTTTTCCTGCGTCTGTTTTCCAAAGTTTCCCACTTAAGTTCTTTTATCGTATCGTTTCCATCTTCTCTTTTACCTTTAACAAATTTCGCTGCCCTATACTGGATTCTTTCTAAGGAATTTATCTGGTATATTCTATAGGGATCCCAACATGTAGTTCCGTATTCCATTAACGGTCGCACTAACGTTAGATATGCTATTTCCCTTGATTTGGGGCTAGCCTTTCTCAAGATTCTCATAATAAAGTGAAGTGCCCTCCATGCTTTACCCGTAACATTATCAACATGCTCTCCCCAAGAAAGTTTGGAGTTTAAATACATTCCTAGGTATTTACAACATTGTTCTTGCGGAATTACAACACCACTGAATTCGTAATTAAGACTAGTTTCCTCTCGGGTTTTACAAAATGTTATAGATTTACTTTTAGAACCATTTAAATTTACTTTTAGAACCATTTAACCTCTTAAAAATCTTTAGCCTTGAGGTGAACATTAATGGAAAGTTGCGGCAAAATTTCTGTCGTAACTGGAATATCGTCTTCCCAGTGCCTTCTTTTTAAGCAGAGTTGTGACTAATGAATTCATTATCTTGAACAATTTTAATTAAATCGGCATTTGAACTTGCTGTGTTCAGAGCTGTCATTTCCACTTGAGCCACTTTTTTATCTTTTAGGATTTCTTGCATAGTAAAAAAATGAACTTAATTTAGTGAAATATGAATAATGCCTTTAAAGTGTAGGACTAGGCAAATTTTTTGACTGAATAACTACCTGAATCACTTATTAAAAAAAAACATGAGTCCACTTTCTTCACAAAATAAACAATTCACATTTTTATGTTACGCATCCCAAGGTACACTACTTGGTTAAAAAAAGTAAAGAGTTTCAATTTTTATACGGAGAAACTTTAAAGAAATTTTGTTTTTTATGAACAATGTAAACTAGATTTATGCATTTTAATACATAACTGTTTCAGTTAACATAGGGAATACCTATGTCATTGCTACTGCATTATCTAATTACATGATGGAGGAGTATCGTCTGTCGTTTGTGTCTGATATCAGAAAACCCGTAGTCTCCTCAATGCAAGATCTAATATGTTTCTTTGGGACCTTCGCGGTTTTTTCATTGTGCTTTGATTTTGACTCATAGTTTCGGAAGAAGGAGCTGCTAAATTTAGTGAAGTACTAACTGTTATCTTCAGTCTGTTATTAAAAGCAGAGTATTAAAAATTAACAGTCTTTGAAACTCCGGTAAACTTTTCCAATTTATTACATTCTATTTTTATTTACCCCTAATGTTTCAAATTATGGTTATTGAAGTCCGATAATCAAAAGTGATCTGAATATATTCTGTAATTTTTGTACAGATATTCTGTCCCTCTAATTTCAAACGTTTCGTCTAGAAGGTTGGCAATGTTTTTAGTTGGTGCTCGCATTTTGCTTATGATATTGTTTGTGTTTTAATTCTTAAAGAATTTTAGATAAGGACGCAAATAGCGATAGTAGCTGACGCGACCTATTAAACCTTGCTAATTAACGTCTGTCTTTTGCGTTTATTTCCCATATTAGCATGGCACACCTAAAAGATAAAATCAAATAACTGCAGAATAATAATAATAATAATAATAACAATAATAATAATAATAATAATAATAATAATAATAATAATAATAATAATAACCTTGTAACAGAAAATTAATATTCTACTGGTGTTTACATGACTATTCCTAATCTCTATCTTTTAGAAATCTAAAGAAAGATCTTGCATATTTTGCTAGGCGTAGTTTTTACAAAACCCAGAGAAAGAATTCAACAATTAACTGACATTGTGTGCAACTATAATGAGAATAATCCTTACGACATGACGTCTTTGTTCAAGAACAAAGCTCATATCACAGTTAAACGGGGTATTCGTCACGTCATCCTCGCTGCCTACAATCCTTGCCGCTAGATAGCACTGGCGATTCATTCGCCACTTTTACCGTGAACTTTCCGGTATTATCATTGTAGAGTATTTGATATTGTTTAGTGTCGATTTTGTTATACTATTATTTTTTGTAATATGTTAGTATTCTGTTCTTTAAGTTTTGCTAAATTTCACTGCTTGTATACTTTGTAACCTGGGAAAGTGTAAGAGAAGGACGTATGGTCTTAACTGTGCCAGTATAAATAAATATTATTATTATTATTATTATTATTATTATTATTATTATTATTATTATTATTACTTTATTAATATTCAGTTTTCTGTAACCTATATTTCATTGATTTAAACATAAACAAATCCACCAGATTTACACTAGGATTACCACGCTTGCTTTTCCTATAAGTGGGTCCAGTTATTTACCAAATAAGTGTGGAAAAATGAGCATGGGCCATGGGTTTGCCTTAGAAACACGTGTAAACAGTACCGGTACATTAATATTCATAAATTTGAGCACCGAATACTGATACATATTTTAATATAAGAGGAATACAGACATAAAATGAAATTACTTTAGAAATCTTCTCACCATCTGTGAGCTGCCACAAAGTACCAAGAGTACTTTAAGCATATAAATATGATTACAAGTTCATTGAACCATTGAAAATAAAGTAACAGCTACAATGAAAACGCATAATATAATATTAACATAGAGAAGAATAATATCGTACGTGAATCAAGTAGGACAGTTTGTGAAAAAAAGGAAATAAATAGGAAAAATATATTATATATGTATATATTCCGAAATTACAGAATACAAATATAATATAGTTTGATTGATTATTACACATAGACTACAAATTTATTTAATCAAATTCAACACATTAACACGTTTCTAATTTTCTTATTATTTTTAGTGAGTTACATATTAGAAATTCTGGGTGCAATTTAGCTACAGAATTATAACTTACAACCGAGGCCAAAATTAATGCTACGCTTTAGACCAGCAGATGTGCAACATTTAGGTTCTAATAATGTTGAATTATTATTTCATCTTGTGCCATGATTATATAGGCCTACCTGTAATATAAAATTATTACGATTTTTATGATAAAAAAATTTTAACAGAGTCTATTTATAAATTTTTTCAATAATAAACACATTAAATTCATTATAAATTAATTTAGTTGCATAATCAAAACGTTTCTTTAAACAAACTTTAATTATTCGTTTTTGTAGTAAATTTAGTGGATTAAGATTAATTTTTGTACTTCCATTCCAAACAATAATGCCAATTGAATAAAAGACTGAAAAAGAGCTAAATAAACATTACGTAGAACTCTTATGAGTAAGTAGCATAGAAGATTAAGAAATGTATTAATTGTTTTACGAAACCTATTACACTTTTTTTTATTTTAGTAGGTTTTTTACGACGCTTTATCGACATCTAAGGTTATTTAGCGTCTGAATGAGATGAAGGTGATAATGCCTGTGAAATGAGTCCGGGGTCCAACACCGAAAGTTACCCAGCATTTGCTCGTATTGGGTTGAGGGAAAACCCCGGAAAAAACCTCAACCAGGTAAATTGCCCCAATCGGGAATCGAACCCGGGCCACCTGGTTTCGCGAAACCTATTACAAAGATAAGTAATGTGATAAGACCATTTTAAATTGTGGTCAATAATGATATCCAGATATTTCACATATGTGGCTCCTTTCAATGGTGGACATTTACAACTCATAGGATCTAAACAATTTTCATTGTTTATTATTAAAGTTGTGATAGTTTCCCTATTGTCTCTCTTTAAGTAATATGAGTGATAATGACGTAGAATTAAAGTATAACGTTGGATGAAGGAAGATTGAATATTCTGAACGAATCTTAGACAGCACATTTTTACATTTCGCAAATTATAAGTCCGAGGCTTGAACTGGGATCTGTGGCGAGGAAAGACTTTCATCTACAGCGCCGTGTCTACACATGCTGTAGAACTCATGTAATGCTTTTGTTCACTTTCAAGTTAGAAGCGCACGTAGAATGTTTTGCTCTACTTAACGCTTATTGCAGGCTTCTTGCTGTGTGGAATTTCCTATAATCTGAGCTGCCACGCCCCTATTCCAAAATCTCGGCCATTCCCTGCGTTGCATCATCCCGCACGACCAGCGAGCCGTGACACGACAACATTGACACGTGCTGTGCAGTGCGCCACCGCCACCGCTACACCTCCCTGCGGCATCGGACGAGAGAAAAAATTATATCTCCGCACTTCGATAGTCATTTAATATTAATATAACTGGCATTCAAAGATTCTAACAGTAATTCCAATAATTAATAAATGAAAAAATTAATGCATAAATAAATGGATACGAACCCCACAGAGACTATGTGATTATTAGTCTATAGAGATTACATTTAAAATCAGTATTATAATAATAGTAGCTCACTTAATTCCTAAAAAGGTCCTGCATGTAATGTGTTTTAAAATGTTTAATATTGCATACCTAATGCAATTTTGCTAATGAAATTCAAAGGAAAACTCTACAAGCTGTAAAATTTACGAAAATCGATTATTGATAGAGGGATATGAATAGGTAGATGAATGGATTAATAATTGATTTATGGATGGATGGATGGATGGATGTATATGGATAGACCGATTATTGATTGGTAGATATGATGGATGGAAGGATGGATGAATGATTGATCATTGGATGGCTGGATGGATGATCAATTGATGGATGAATGATTGATCAAAGGATGAATAGATAATTGATTAATGGATGGATGGATGGATGGATGATTGATTGATCAATGGATGGATGGCTGGATGATTGATGAATGGATGGATATGATTGATCACTGGATAGATGGATGGGTGATTTATCAATGGATGGGTAGGTGGATGGATGATTGATTGATTGATCAATGGTTGGATGGATGGCTGGATGATTTATGGATGGATGTATGATTGATCAATGGATGGATGGATGAATGGATAGATGGATGGATGTTTTTTATGTTTTTTTATTTAACGACGCTAGCAACTGCAGAGGTTATATCAGCGTCACCGGATGTGCCGGAATTTTGTCCCACAGGAGTTCTTTTACATGCCAGTAAATCTACTGACATGAGCCTGTCGCATTTAAGCACACTTAAATGCCATCGACCTGGCCTGGGATCGAACCCGCAACCTTGGGCATAGAAGGCCAGCGCTATACCAACTCGCCAACCAGGTCGACTAGATGGATGGATGATTGATAAATGGATGGATGATGGATGATTTATCTATAGATGAATGGTGGATAATTGATCAATGGATGGATGTATGATTGATCAATGGATGGATGGATGGATGGATGGTTGGATGGATGATTGATCAATGGATGGGTAGGTGGATGATTGATTGATTGATTGATTAATGAATGGATGAGTGATTGGTCAATGGATGTATTATGGGTAATTGATCGATGGATGGATGATGGATGATTGATCAGTTGGTGGATGATGAATGATTGATCATTGGATGATTGATCAATGGATGGATGGATGGATGGATGATAAATGTATGGCTAAGAATGGACAGGCTCATGTCAGTAGATTTACTGGCTTGTAAAAGAACTCCTGCGGGACAAAATTCCGGCACACCGGCGACGCTGATATAACCTCGGCAGTTGTGAACATCGTCAAATAAAACATAATTTACCATTTTTAGCACACTTCATACATGATTATGATATAAGATATATGTGCGGAGACCCCGAAATGTAATATATTATACCTGCATTAGTGTCCTAACTGTAACATGCAGAATTTGTTCAGCATTTTTCTTCATGTCAGTGATTTTTTTAAGTGTAGATTGTATATTGAACTTCAAAAATAAAACAACAAACATCTCAGACCTCAGGAGGTTAAAATCTCTATTCACTGTTACAACAATTTTATTACCTTGTGCATAATGCTTTTTACCCTTCAGTGAACTAGAACTCTATAAAAGTTTTAGAGTCCAGTTATAACGAAGTCACTTGCTTATTGCCCTTATGATCGTGACCACGTACTAAAATTATTGACCAATGGCGCAGCCGTCACTGAGGAAAAATTCACATTACCTACTCATATTTTCAAGCAATCTGGAAGTTGATTCGTCACGTGTACTTTCTTCGGTGCAGAGTAAGGCTGAGAAAGTAGGAGCATAACAGAAGTACATTTCGCAGCAAATCGTGTAGCGAGGGCGGGTCCACATGTGGTTAAGCGAAATATAATTTCAATAACAAGAACACGGCTGATTTATTACATTACACGGCCGTTTTGTCTTTTTATTTGTACGACAATAACATTGTGAGCGGTGGGGCGGGAATTTAAACATGACGGCAGGTTCATGTGGAAATCGTGAGTGCCGCGTAGTGAATTAATGAGATTTGCCTGCCTTCCATCAGCTGTAAAATGCAAAGCAATGTATTACATATCCAGCATAGCCGAGTAAATTAATTTATTGCAGTATTAAATCGGTGGAGGTATGAAATAATTTCTTAATAGAATTTCTTTACCAAGACAAAAACTATGATCATCAGTAAGAAGAACGAGAATCACACCATTAAGAGGTCCAATTGTATAAAACTCCCTGACTAAAGATCAACTTTGATAGGAGATCGAAAAGTGAACCGAGTTCAGACACTTCTTCTATTGTATAAGACTTTTCTGCGACCAAATAACCTTGGTTCAAATGCAATCTAAGTTCACGTGAAAAGGATTTGGCAACATCGCATAAACAGGTGAAATACGTGATGCGCGGACCATGTTATACAGGTTTGTTTAGTGTTGCCAATCTAGCGACTTTAACTCTTTTTCAACAACAATTTCGTTTAACTTTTATATTGCTTAAATAGTGATTTAGTGACCTTTTTAGCACCCCATAGTGACAAAATTTAATCTTTCTTTCTTGATAATGAGAAATCTAGCGACTTTACAACTACTTTTTGGCGACTTTCCGTACACACTGTTGGAGACACTGATCTTTTTTGTGCAATGTAAATAATGGCAGACAATAAGAAGAAGGTTGACTGTTCTACAAGTTGTTATCATGTTATGGTGTTTGATACTGCTAAACATAATAAAGCTTTATAAAACGACAATTTTCGTTTAGTAATACAGTTAATTGAACATTTATGAATGTACCTATCATATCCATTAATAATTAACGGTTGTTATACACATAATATAATTATAGGTTATGTTTTTGATACTGCTGAACACGATAGAGCCTTATAAAATATAAGAATGTTTGTGTATTAAGGCAAGAAATTGAAAGAAATATATATAAATGTACCTAACATATCTATTAATATTAATAATAATGGATATTTTATTTGCACAATCTGTCACTCGTATATTTCAAACAGAAAAAAAATAACTGAACTTTGATCATCTAACTTAATCGGAGAAATTTCTTCAGTCAAAGTTGACTTTAGTTTGAGACAAATTAATCTCAGGTTAGACTTTATACAACACAAAATTCCAAGTTCAGCTGAAACAAGGATCAATTTAACCTCTGATCTAATATTAAATGGTGTATACAATCGGACCTAAGATGAATGGGAAACAACTTGAACTGGTTACTCAGTTCAAGTATTCTGGGTTCAATTATTAGCTCCAAAGTTGGAGACAGAGATTACAGAAATATTGCAGTGGCAATTCGCTTATTTTCTGACATCCGAATGAACTTCCTCAACAAGAAAAAAGTAACAAAGGAAGCAAAGATAGTAGTTTATAAGACCACCTATATCCCGACGTTAACATAGGGGTATTAATCCTGACTGAGAGAACCAAGAGTAAAGTTCAGGCGGCAGAAATGAGATATCTCAGAAAAATAGAGAACAAACTAGGAGGGATAGAATCCGGAATAGAGTAACCCTTAGGACAGCATTAAAGATGAATTCACTGGAGGAGATTATCCAAGAACAACCGTCCAAATGGTTTATCCACGTACAACGGATGAAGACAGAGATCGCCTACCGAGGTTCATAAAGGAGGTTAGGGTTGAAGGAATGAAGACTCTAGGAAGAACAAGGAAGACCTGGGAAGATGGAATTATAGAGGCATTACAGAAGAGGAGACTGTCTGTGAGAGAGCGGTTACCTTAACTGCGGATAGGAGCAGATGGAAATATCCCCTATCCTCAACACCGAAAGGTACACTGGCGTTCAACGATACCTGACCTTTATTAATCGATAGTGATCGACAATTCGTTCGTGTAAGTGTGAATTATTTAGGTTTTACTAAAGCCCGGAAGTTAGGCAAAATGCCTTTTTTAACCGAGTATGTATATGTGAAAGATTTAAATAGAGATAAATATGTTTCTACACATGTGAGAACGGTAGTGTAGGTTTTTATTTTGCCTTTTTTTTGCCTATTTTAGCTTCTGTTGCCTATTTTAAGATTTAATGCCTTAATTTGCTTTTTCTTTGTTATGTTTATTTTCTGTTGTTGTTTACATATTAAAATCAGACAAAGAATATAAAAAATGTAAAAGTAAATATATACCCTACAGAACCCACATGCCATTAAGGCACTTGAAGTTGGGGCCATGGAGGTAGAGCAAAATGCATTCTTGGCCTCGGCAGAAGAATGAGGTGGTGTAAATAAAAATGTAGCCTACGAATTTTAATATATCAGTACTAAAAAAATAAATAAAAATATTTTTATAAATACAGTGACACGAATTAAATTACACTTCCTCGTTACTCAAAAAACTGCCGAAAATATTATTCCAAATAAATACATTTAAATTAATTTATATCAACATGGCCTATACTAGAAGACGAAGCTGCTTCAATTCGCGAAGTGAAAATTGTGTGGCAAAAAAAAAAAGAAAAAAAAAAAGAATTGAGTCATTCCATGCAAAAAAAAAAAATATATTTTTGAACCATGTTTTCTCAAAAATTAAAAATATTGTAGTAGGTTATTTTATATGTTCTAAATATGTATTTCACGTAATATTATGTTTATATTCTTCATAGTTTGGCAGCAATCAGCATTTAAAATATTGGTTTAACAAAGAACATGGCTTCATTCGTTGAAGTTTTCTTACTATGTAAAAGAAGATGGAAAAGTAGTTGCAATACAATTCGAAAAAGGAGATCCTAATTTATAAATTCCCTCAAAATGAAATATAACTTTTAAATAGTTACCCGACGTAAAATAATTGTTAAAATATAGAACACAAAATGCAATAATTTTACAGACGAGAAAAACATGTGTTTAATTCTCAAAGGTATATTGATTCCACTGTGAACATTTCAGAATGATGACTTAAATACCATGCCAGTATTTAATAAAAATAACTTTCAGAAACAAAAGCGTTCAGCAGGCAGGCTGTCCCGCCCGTCGTACAGAAACAAAGGCTTCCAGACGTATACTATCAGCTCCAGCTGCGCAATCAAGGTCAGGGAGACGGACACTGGGGTTTGTTTGAGAGTACTCATCGTCATCACGCCTCGCGAGCGCTGCAGCTGCCACACATAGCAAGCGATTTCAAATGTCAGAAGAAAATGAATAATTTAATTAATTTAATTATTCATAGGTTTCTTTAGATATCGTCATGAAACTTGGTAGATGGATTAAGAATAAGATTTTCTTCAATACGAATGAAATTCGCATGAATTTAGATTGATGAATTCAATATAAAACCGTTTATTTATTTCAATCGGATGTTTTTATGAGCATTACTTAATATCATTGGAATTAGTCTTTATTAAAATATGATTGTTCAGGTTTACGAAAGTTTACTAAAGTTTCTGATGTTTTGGCTGAATGTGTAAGTATTTTCATGTTGTTTATGTTACTGTAGCTGTGATTGGAGTTTGTGATGTTTGTCTGCATAGGTTGAACAACAATTCAACCTATGCAGAACACATCACAAACTTCAACCACTTGACACCCTAGAGCAATATAAAATTTATAAACATAGTAAAGCAAACCCGCATCATAATCTGAACACTCAACTCAATTTCAAAACACACACCTTTTTAGACACTATCATGAACACACCCCACCACAACAGGGAACCAGATGATAGCGCGGGATCTCCACTAGGCTTTGGACAATGAAGCACAAGACTTCGAAACTAGTCAAGCAAGCTTAATAATAAATATTAACACGGTAAAGAAGTTTGCAATTTAATCCGTGACAATTATGTGTAAAAAATACTCAAATTTAAATATGTAATTTTTAAGCTCAAGGGACGGGGATTCAAACCCAGTAACCCTCCCTTGCGTACCCCCCTGGCAACATCACAACACATCCTTTAATGAAGCAGTAAAATAAAAACTTTGTTACAATTAGACTATTTATAACGTTGTGTTGCCTTTAAATACATTTATTTCCAATGGAAAGTTGCAAGAGCTCCAAATCCATTCCGATAACGGTAATTATTAGTACGTGGAAAATTGATGTTACAGGTCTAGACAAATAATGTATCATAGTAACATTGCATAGTTTCGAAATTACAGGAACCCTAGTAGTTAATGACGTCAGTGGAGAAAGCCACCCTAATCATTACAGAGACTAGATTTGGTTCCTTGAAATAACATATAAATAGTGCCTGTAGTTACAAATTAAGGAAGGACATCAACTGCATGTGCGGTCCAGGTGTAGTTGCTATTGTTTCGACTCCTCTCGACCTGGGCTGAACAGAGACAAATTGCAATGGCCTTCGAGGTCTAATCTGCCTGCAACTGCTCTTAGGTCTTATGAGTGGGGCGCCATTTCACATCCTTGTCCGAAGGCAAAATGAGTGCTCCGAGGTTTGATAATTTCATGCAGTCACAGAAAATAACCGCTACTTGATTAAGATTGATCTCGAAGAAGGCATTTTCTTCAGGATATTGTGTTTTAATTATAAAATTGACGGCCCCAAAATCATTATCTTTGTTTGGGAATGTTGTTAAACTTACAGACTATGGTGCTACGTAACATTTGGGATCAATTTCAGGGTCATATTCAAGATCTAAGGCTAATAATAGGCCACATAAAATTACGGCAGAAATAACTATGAATCTAAATTATGTCGTGATTGTTTTGCAGTAGCAATTTGTTTACCCTTGAACCTTATTTCGTAATTCAATAAGTCCCTAAATTAGTAGAGAAATATTTGCTAAATCATAGCCTTCCAATGAGGATGACCATAAGGATCCTGAATACAGAACAGAATTTTTTTTGAAAAGTCAGAAGTTAATTTAAAAAACTAAAATTAGAATTTGTAATTTCAGTTAATGCAAAATTGTCATATTCACAAAATTATTTTTCTTTAAATTATAAATCATTATGTATATGTGAAAAGTCAATAAAAATTTGTAATACGATATTTTATATTTCAAAGTCTTTAGATTTTAATTTCAATAAGAGTTGATAGGTAGACTTTGGAAGGAAACTTCTCGCTCCAAATAACCTAACTCTGACTGTTAAATATTTTTTTATATTGTGATAATATTTACCTATAGAAACACTTCATTTTATACATTTCTTAACGTAGGTACATTTTCGTTCTGTACAGTCTAATATCATAGAGTCACGAAGGTTGAAGTGATTTTTTTGTATTTCTCACGATACAGCGCTCCAAGCGGTTAGCAGCTGGGAATATTAGGAACAGTAGACTATGCCGGAACTATTTCGCATTGTTGATTATGAAGAAAAGTTGTATAAACTGTGAAATATTCGTTCAGTTGTAATAAATGTTAATGGTTAAAATACAATAATTGGAATAATAATATGGGATAAGGAGGAGACGTTTGCAGTACTTATACATTGTAAGAAAAAGAAACCAGAATTATCCTTCTTCCGAAAGTTCCAGCAAGGTGAGTTTATAAAACATACGATGTGCTTCATGAAAATAATAAATAAACCGTATGTATTTAATATTTCAATAATGGAAGGAACGTGTTAATTTTTCCAAAAACAAAAACGCAATAACGAAAGTATAATACATTTTCTCGTCTGCTAGGGAAGGGGTTTGTGATAAGGCGATAGTAGTGATCCTAGTGGCTAGCAACTAAAATTCAACTGTCATTGGATGCATATTCGCTATGTATTGAGCTTCGTGACTGTATGAACTAGACTGTGATACTGTATGTTGCATTACAATTAGAATGAGAAAACTAGTTACCGTAACAACAATCATGACCTATCATAAACATATTTCATTACCTACTACATGTATAATAACTAAAATTGGTTGTAGACTTGCATGGTAACGCGACAGGAATCTAAGCGGTACTCCGATTCCTGCCACGTTACCAAAATATCTGGAGTGTTCTTCTGATTCACAATTTCAAGTAGTTATGTAATTAACGGGAACACGGTATACCCTTTGTTTGACATAATCCTCTAAGTAAACATCTACAGAATTGAGGTTTGGGTAGCGTGGTGGCCATAGTTACCATTCTCCTCTTCCGATATATTTTCTGCTCTTCAGTGTCTTCGTGAAAGGGTTGACTTTTCATTAATTCACTAAAAAGGTTCTTTTTGGTGGAAATTAATGTCAGAGATGTCAACCTGCTGTTCCATGAACTATTCCTAACGTACGTCTTAATCCTCAATGAAAGAGAAAATCTTCTCTCTGCAGAACTAGTCAATAGAATTGTAAGAATTAAACTGAATATTTTCTACGCTTCTGCGAACACCTCATCCATAGTGCTTTCTTCGATAAATCTCACTAAAGTTTCAATATTCACATTTTTCTATATGATTCATTTTGAAATACCAGATCAAGTTCATTTTTTAGTCCTTCTTTTTCAGAGAAATACTTTTAATAATAATAATAATAATAATAATAATAATAATAATAATAATAATAATAATAATAATAATGGTTTATTTAATCTGGCAAAGTTAAGGCCATACGGCCTACTCTAACACTACTTTGATAGAATAATTTCAAAATATTCAAATATCTTTAAATGTTGAGTAAATTATGACGTATTGCCAAGCTTTAAAAATGTGAGTTTAACGTCAATAAAGAACTCATTAATTTCTAGTATCACATTATCCAGTGTTTCACATAATAGGAATTTTAAGTTTTCAAACACATGTTCTTGTTCTGACATGTTCAGCTTTATTGATGGAATACCTACTTAAAACAATTTTAATCGTGCTTACGCAAAAGCTAATGTCTAATGATTTTCCTGCATATATATTAAACTCTAATATTTCTATGAGTACAAGCATCTGTTGGGAAGAATGGCGAAAGAAATCTGGTAGACCTATGCCATGTTTGCGAAAAATATAAGGTTCGGCACTTTTGAATCCTAATTTCAATTTATGCCAAGCAAGTAATTAACGTATAAGCGAAGTTGTTAAAATAATCTACAAACAAACTTGTGTAGGACTTATTTGTTGTGAAAAATCAATTATTGTAAAACTTTAACAAGTACTAAAAGATCCGTAAAAATTTGTCATGTTCTACATGCCATTTATTTCTCCACTAACAAGCATTAAAATTCGTCAAATCTAACGAAAATTCTGCTAAGTTGGAAACACTGCTTTCACACGAAATGAATACACTCTCTATACAACAAAGCACCCACAACACAACACGAGACATGAGTCGTTCATAGAAGTAGCGTTAATAACTGATTTCATTGCAGTTGTTCAGAGCTTAGAAATTTCATACATGACAGCGTTGATGATAATGTTTTGACTAGTGGAAAAAAAATCGAATAATATTTATAAAAATCTTAGTAATGATTTCAATTATTAAAAAATATATTATTTCTAAAAAATAGTGATTCGGTGATTCGCTTGTTAATCAATAATCACTATTATAAAAATACTATGTGAAAAATGTTGCTTCAGTCATAACGGCGTTTTGAAATAGGTATGATTTACAGGACCATAAGTATTTTCTCATTACTATTATTATTATTATTATTATTATTATTATTATTATTATTATTATTATTATTAACAACAGTTATATTACCGGTTGTTTTGTATGGCTGTGAAATTTAGACTCCCACTTTGAGAAAAGAACAAAGGTTAAGGGTGTTATAGAATAAGGTGCTTAAGAAAATTTTTATGGCTAAGAGAGATGAAGTTACAGGAGAATTGAGAAAGTTATATAACGCAGAACTGCACATAAAATTATTAAGAACATTAAATCCAGACATTTGAAATGGGCAAGGCATGTAGCACATATGATGGAATCCAGAAATGCGTATAGAGTGTTATTTGGGAGACCTAAAGGAAAAGACCTTTGGTGAGGCTGAGATGTAGATGGGAGGATAATATTAAAATAGATTTGAGGGAGATGAGATATGATGCTAGGGACTGGACTAATCTTGCTCAGCATAGGGACCGATGGTGGGCTTATGTGAAGCTTCGAGTAGTCTAAAAGTCATTTGTAAGAATTGCTATTATTATTACTTACTTACTTACTTACTTACTTACTTACTTACTTACTGGCTTTCAAGGAACCCGGAGGTTCATTGCCGCCCTCACATAAGCCCGCCATTGGTCCCTACCCTGAGCAAGATTAATCCAGTCTCTATCATCATATCCCACCTCCCTCAAATCCATTTTAATATTATCTTCCCATCTACGTCTCGGCCTCCCCAAAGTCTTTTTCCCCCGGCCTCCCAACTAATCTCTATATGCATTTCTGGATTCGCCCATACGTGCTACATGCCCTGCCCATCTCAAACGTTTGGATTTAATGTTCTTAATTATTTCAGGTGAAGAATACAATGTGTGCAGTTCTATGTTGTGTAACTTTATCCATTCTCCTGTAACTTCATCCCTCTTAGCCCCAAATATTTTCCTAAGCACCTTATCTCACTGTCAAACACCCTTAACCTATGTTCCCTCTCAAAGTGAGAGTCCAAGTTTCACAATCACAAAGAACAACAGGTAATATAACTGTTTTATAAATTCTAACTTTCAGATTTTTTGACAGCAGACTGGATGATAAAAGCTTCTCAACCGAATAATAACAGGCATTTCCCATATTTATTCTGTGTTTAATTTCCTCCTGAGTACCCATTCCGAGGCTTATTTGAAGGTTTCGTAACAAGCGTTTTTTACGGTGTTGGGTTGTTAGCCCTTCGCCCAACCCCCAAGCTGGAGGACCACCCCTCATCGGCTGTCCGCGACTGCTTATTCAATATATTCACAGCTACCCTCCATATCTGGAGGCCGTCTCCTCGATCCGCAACCTGATGACGCGCCATGCCGTGGTGATAGGGACCCACAATGCATGGATTATTATTATTATTATTATTATTATCATTATTATTATTATTATTATTATACTGATATACTGTCATTGTTATCGTTGTCACAATTTCGTTTGAAGTAGCAAAATAATGTATTACATGGGGTTAAATTTGGGAATATGAGGAAACTTTGTTGCTGGAGTCCTTAAAGTTTAGGGTTTTCCCTTCCACGTCGTTCTTAAGCAGCGACCTGCTTGCTCACTATTACAGAGGCCTCAGCATACTTTATTTGGCATTCGCTTGCCAAATTTGTTTGAATGGAGGATTAAGAGGTAAGAGGTCACCATAAACTTATTTGGCAGCTTCCCATCGCCACGCGTGCGTATCTAATTGAACCCATATTTAACGAAGTGGCCCCGGAAATAACTGATTGGACAAATTACGCTTGATAAATGTGGCATTCAACTGACATGCTTCCATGCCACCAACAGCAATAAACATGCTCAGTTCTTTGTTGAAGTGATAATGAATAGTAGATGAAGTGATGGAGAGTAGCGTTGAATGAAATAAAAGGAGGGATGAGTCAGAGTGAGAAAGATAAAGAATAGAATTACATAAGAAGAAAGCCGTGAGTGAAGAAAATACAATGAAAATACAGTAATTATTATGGAGTGGTGGTAGAAATACCGAAAAGGAAAGTACATATTATGTCGAAAAAAGATATTAAGTCATTCAACAAGAACAGGACATGTACAAGAAGTCAGAAATTTAAAAGGAAAGGAAGGAAAGAAACAAAGGAAGAAAGAAAGAAAGAAAGAAAGAAAGAAAGAAAGAAAGAAAGAAAGAAAGAAAGAAAATTTCAAATAGCTCCTTCATTGGATTTGTTGTTAACTTCTTTTTATTGTACGACAAATTCTGGAACCTTTTGATTAAAAATATATCGACTATTTTTATTACTATTTAAACTTAAGATGCAACTTAAAATATAATATTATAGCAAGTTTCATTAAATGCAACATTTGAAGACCATTCAGAGCATTTTTAATACTTGAAGCAAGTAAAGCGATAGGTTTGGAAGTAAAACCCGAAAGGACGAAGTATATGATTATGTCTCGTGACCAGAATATTGTACGAAATGGAAATATAAAAACTGGAGATTTATCTTTCGAAGAGGTGGAAAAATTCAAATATCTTGGAGCAACATCGGGAGGAAATTAAACGTAGAATAAATATGGGAAATGCATGTTATTATTCGGTTGAGAAGCTTTTGTCATCTAGTCTGCTGTCAAAAAATCTGAAATTTAGAATTTATAAAAAAAATTTTATTACCGGTTGTTTCTGTATGGTTGTGAAACGTGGACTCTCACTTTGAGAGAGGAACAGAGATTAAGGGTGTTTGAGAATAAGGTTCTTAGGAAAATATTTGGGGTTACAGGAAAGTGGAGAAAGTTACACAACGCAGAACTTCACGCATTGTATTCTTCACCTGACATAATTATGAACATTAAATCCAGACGTTTGAGATGGGCAGGGCATGTAGCACGTATGGGCGAATCCAGAAATGCATATAGAGTGTTAGTTGGGAGGCCGGAAGGAAAAAGATCTTTGGGGAGGCCGAGACGTAGATGGGAGGATAATAATAAAAGGATTTGAGGGAGGTAGGATATGATGATAGAGACTAGATTAATCTTGCACAGGATAGGGACCAATGGCGGGGTTATGTGAGGGCGGCAATGAACCTGCGGATTCCTTAAAAGTCATTTGTAAGTAAGTAAATAAGTAAGCATGCATGCATGCAGCACCTTTCAGAAATTGCATGCGTTCCTCCGTGCTTTTCTGTCACTTCTAAGCGTAACGTGAATATTTGTGTCTAGGTGATTTTGATTTAAAGCCGCACTCTCGTGACTCGCATTGCATGGAGGCACGCCTCGTAGAAAGGAAAACAGAGCACTGGAACTTGTTTCTCAATCCACACGACTTCGGAGTTGAAGTAATTCATAATAGCTTATTATTAAATGATTATCCAGGCCGACAAAGGCGTCAGGTTCACCAGCAGTCCCGAGGGTAGAGATATTTGACCCGGGATCATACATGAGCACGATCCAGCACTGCACCTCTCGCCCATTACTTCTAGAGCAGGGCCGTCCAAAGTGCCATGATTTACAGATACAAATTGTATATGCGAAGGAGAATTATAATTATATAATGCAAATGGGGAGCACGATTCAAAGTATTAGGACAGGCTTGAAAGAAATCAGATTTGCGTCGACTGCATAAGAAAACGCAGCCCTCAAAACAATTCTAGAAATAGGTATTATCATAAATTGGGACCACCTTCGGGAATATAGTGGACTTCAGAAGATCCGGAATGGTAGGACTAGATAACCGTATTGAGAAGCCCTTAGAGCAGCGTTGTCAGACAGAAACTAAATGGAGCGGAGCGCTCCACTAGACTCGTTGCGTGCTCCGGTGTTTCACAGACATAAGCAAGTTCACGCACCGACTCTAGCTCCACAACCGGTTTGGAGCTTACAACTCTGACACTACTGCCTTAGAGACTAATGAAAAATGTACCAGTAGTCTAGAACTCTAGAGCAGCCGTGACGAAAATGTGATCCGAGACACTGCGTAACCTGCAACGTGCATAGCACCTATGGAGGGAGCGGACACTCGAAGGGGAAGTGAAGCAACTGTCTACTTATTAATAGATTTTCAATTTCCTTACGTCAAGCACCTAAATATAATTTTAAACATATAAGGTTACAAACTAATGTTTAGTACGTGTAACGAAGAAAGAAATGAATAAGAAAACATAGGACACATTATCACAACCTAAAATTAACTGTCTTGAGAATGTCTCTGCGACAGAGTTTCAAAATCAGGAATTATGTCACTTACTGCCAGTCGTAATTGATCACGAAGGTATGTCTGTCACTCGTGATCTAAATTTGGCTTTTACTATTTTCATTGTTGAAAATAATTTTTCACAAACGTAAGTTGTAGCGAACATGGCTTCAACAGAGCAAGCGAAAGAACGAGGCTTCGGATATTTATTTTTTTATTTTTTGGCAAAGATTTGAAAAGTTCAACACTTGTCAAGCCCTTAGGCCTACATCTAGCTTTCATTTAACATGAGATTGTAAATCTGTTAGTTTAAATACAAGATCTAACCGCATTATTCGTACATCTGCTGAAAAAGGATCGACATACAGAGGTGATAATAATAATAATGATAATGATAATAATAATAATAATAATAATAATAATAATAATAATAATAGTAATAATAATAATAACACTTAACATTTTAATGTTTCATGAGTAACATGTAGTATAATGCCGTTTTATGTTAAACAACCGTTTTCCTCGTAATACTTGTGAACAAATCATATATTTAATATTCTCAAAATACGTCCTCCCATCCTACTTGAAACTTTCGTTTTTGTAGAGGTACATGGTTTCGAGACGGACGTTGCGACGATACGCCACTTGCAGGTCAGATATAAATACAAATGGAACGGAGTTTGACTCCAGTGAGTGGGGGTGTGGGTTGGGGGAGGTAGGAAGCAATAGAAATGCATAGCTATCATTGCGAGCCACAATGTGCTCGCGAGTCACATTTTCACCACGGCTTCCCTAGAGCATTGGATTAAATAATATTTTATAAGAGATTTGTTCCAAAATGGTTCAAAATCGATTCTGAACTACCTGCTCATGAACAGTAGCTCATCAATGTGTGTTCCAACAAGACTTGAACTGATTCAGAGCCGATTCTGAACTCACAATTTCCTGTTTCAACGTGCTTTGGAACTCGTTCGGAACGAGTGAAATTGATTCTCACTGAAAAGCAGGAACTGTGAATTCTGAACTGTTGACACATGCGCAGATGGCTTAATGTGAGGTTAAGATGAAAATGTTTCGAGATTGGGTAGGTTAACATTAAAAAATACTCGTCATGAGTGATTTAAAATATGATAGTGATATATTTCACGAAGAACTAAGATAGGAACAGTGAAATAACAGTTAAAGAAATGTTCCAAGTACGCAAAATGCCAAACTACCTGAGAACGTACACAATTGGCGCATGCATCGAAAGATGGTCGTTATTAGTTCGTAACGCGTTGTGAATTGCTTGTTGGAACAAACCTAAGGTATTTCATGTTTAACATTTAAACAGCTAAGCTTATATCTCTACACCAAGTAAAAATTGAAAATTGGGCACATGTTTATATGTACTTTTTAAATGGGAATATTTCATACTACCATACCTAAAATATATATTACTTTTGGATTGTTTTTTATACAATAATTTCATGACCCCAGCAGGGCTACAGTCGGTTTTCGTAAATTTATCTTTCATTCCTGGGGATACCCAAAAGTGTTTACTACTGCAGATATGTGGAGAGGACGCAGCTTACAGCAGTAAAATTTTTGGAAATATTCAACATTTTTCCTCCATTACTGTATCTTGTACAGTAATGAACAAAGCTCGGAACTTGGGGACTTGTGTCTTTGAACGTGGCTAAGCGACCGGACTTCAATGTCAACAAACTCCCGCTTCCAGCACAGAGGTACTGTAAGGTCTGCTATAAAAGTGGTTCCTGGCTGGAACAACATAATGATAATATTATGGTAGGTTGAAATAAACATGCAAAATATATCAAATTTACAGTTCTGCTCTGTATATTTCATTACAGTGTATGACTACATACATTCGAATATTTTTCGAACCCATACCTTCTTCGTCTGTTAGTTAAACATGATTTGAAACGAAAGAAACTTATTTCCACGTCACATGAAGTGACGGGAGCAAAATTAATGTTTTTATTTTATTTATTTTAACTAGCTACCTACTGAATACAAATTACATTTATAAAACAAACATGTTTCTAGCCACTACCGTAAGAGCCAGGCTCGTGTACGGTGTGGTCTTAGTCAATAATATAACATAAAATTTACAAGGACACTTTACTAAATACAGTAAGTAACTTAATTCAAACCAATAAATACAACACAAAAGCAAGAATAAAGAAGAAAGAGAAAAAGAGAGAAAAATACACATTTAATATAAATTGACAATTCGACAGAAGCCAGTGATATTCAATAAAAACAAGAATATAGTACACAGAAATAAAAGGTAAAAATACATTTGTTAATATTATATTATATCGTGGATAATTTTACAAATTTATTTTTAAAAGCTTCAATTTAAAACAATTTCAAATTTGGAAAATGGTTTGTAATTGTATTATAAAGTCTTAGGCCGAAATAAAGTATTGAATGTTTTCACTGTCACTGTTTCCTGTTCGATTTTCAGTAGTTGCTAGCTGATCTCGTATTCGAGAAAGATAAGTATCCTAAATTTGTCTCGAAAATAGTTTTCAATTTCTATGTCACTACTAGGGAAGGTTCCACTACGACTTGATCCATGGCTATGGACAAATTTTCCACCGATTTAAGGGACTGCAATGTATTTCAATGAATGCCCGTTTCCAATCTCTAGTTTGTGTTTGACACAAGTTACAAAATATAAACTCTCCATTCGAAGAAAATAATGTATCTCCTCAGAATTCCTCCACGAAATTCTGTACCTAAATTTTAAGAAATATATTTTCAAACGTATACAATACCCATTCGAATAATACGTATTTTCTCATTTTCAAACAGACCGTTTACCTCTAATTAATTATCTGAATGTCATTGGCTTCGACACGACACAGTTTCCTCGTCCGTCTTCCTGTCATTCGATGTGACCACTTTCTTAGTACACACGACTGTCCCTGAGCACTTGCAGGGTGAGCTTGTATACGTTGTACCTGTAACCTTACTCATGCACACGACACACAAGTCCCCAAGTTCCGAGCTTTGGTAATGAAAATTGGTATGTGTAAAATACTGTTAAAAAAGTTATTTATATTTCTTTTTTCAAAATTAAATATATTGGCAGTTCATTGTGCAGTGATGAAGCGTTTCCCTCATAACTCACAAATTTGTTAAGTTTTTCATGTTCTCTCTCTTTTATTTTATTGCTGAAAAACTTTTTCATGTTCTCTGTCTTTTATTTTATTGCTGAAACTCATGTTTACAATATCATATTCTTTCTGTGTTGTGATATTTGACCATTTTTAAAATGAATTTATTTATCATATTATAGATATGACATGCATAAATACACACAAAAATTTGAGTTATATGGGAAACGCTTCATCACTGCACAATGAACTGAACTTTGAAAAAAAATATAAATAATTTTTTAATTGTAAAAATATTTTTTTTTCATATAGCAGAATGACAGTGTTTTACACATACTAATTTTCATTATTGTACAAGATATAGTAATGGAGTAAAAAAAAACTGACATAATTAGGAACATTAAATCCAGACGTTTGAGATGGGCAGGGCTCGTAGCACGTATGGGCGAATCCAGAAATGCATACAGAGTGTTAGTTGGGAGGCCGGAGGGCAAAAGACCTTTAGGGAGGCCGAGACGTAGATGGGAGGATAATATTAAAATGGATTTGAGGGAGGTGGGATATGATGGTAGAGACTGGATTAATCTTGCACAGGATAGGGACCGATGGCGGGCTTATGTGAGGGCGGCAATGAACCTTCGGGTTCCTTAAAAGCCATTTGTAAGTAAGTAAGTAAGTAAAAAAACGTTGAATATTTCCAAAATTTTCTGTTGTAAGCTGTACCTAACCCCTTACGTCATTAGATCTTATACTTAAAATGAGGAGTAGGCTTACTAGTGTATACGCCAAATATATTAAAAAAAAATGGGAGCAAAATAGACTAAACTAACCGTTCCTTGAAAACGTGTGAAAATAATTATAATACGTGCATTCTTTATTATGATAGAACACGTATTGCACCATTAGCATTCCAGACAAATGATAAATATTAGTACGTTCTAATTTGTAATCAACATAAATCATTATGTTCAATGTAATTAGAGTAATTATCATAAATTCTGATGATTCGTGATGTCTCCAGGGTAGAATAAACCTACCCGAAGGCAAGATTTATCCGCCAGCAACAAGTTAATCAGGTCTGTCTAACCTGAGGGACTGTTGGCACTGGAAGATTTTATAATATATTCTTTCCTTCTTTGTCGTGTTGACCTGGTCCTTCTTTTACCGACTTATACTCCAGTGCGATGTATACCTTTGTACCACTCATGGCGGGCCTCCCTGACCGTGTGGTCAGCACGATGCAGGGCCACCGGGGAGACATCACAGGAGAAGTACAAGAAAAGGCACAAATACTCAACGGAGCGGAATGCAGATAAATATTCACACACATAGGGAATCGAACCACGAACCGGTTAGTTGGGAAGAGCATGCGCTATCCACTGAATCATAGAGACATAAATAATCTTCTTCTTCTCTCTTATGGTGACCTGTTTTCACATCAAGAGAATTTATCTGTCCATCTGGTTAGGGAAGTCCAACATCTCTTCTTTCCCTAGACCTATAACCTAGTAAGAGGTATGGCATTCTGTGACGATCCATCGTTTGGATATGCCGGTACCAGTTATTCTGAAATTCATCTGCTCTTTTCTTGAGATTAAATATTTTGAGTTATTTTCTAATATCTTCATGTCTTTTCTTATCTAAAAGTGTTACTCCTGCTACTGAACGTATGAATTTCATCTTTGCTGTTTCAATTTTGAATTTCATCTGAACAGTTTAGTGTCCAGTTCTCACTTCCATTGTGTTAAAATGGGCACTGCCATCATTTTATAAAATTTTAACGATGTCGTTTTCATTGTTTTGTTTTTAATATTCCACTTGTTGTTCCACACAATCTATAAAATATGTTTAATTTTATGTTTACATCTTCTTTCTGGTAGTAAGAGAAATTATTATGCAGTTTAAATTATTAATATGTTCTGTTATTTAGTTCTTAATCATTATTATGCATCTCATATGATTTTCCCCTTCAAATGCCATCATTTTAGTCTTTGCTACTGACATTTTCATATTATATTTGCTATTTCATTTAGTTGATAAACAGCTAATTTGTAGATTAGGGACATGGTGAGGAGATAGTAAAAGACTTAGGGTGGGAACTTCTCAAATCAAGGCGACGAAAAACCAGACTCACCGCATTGTTTAAGGCACAAATGGGACAAAAAGCATGGACCGACATCAATGCTAGATTAAACACCATCATCTTAAGTTTAAATTAGAAAACAAAGAAATCAAAATTTGTTACAATAGTAGACTGGAACAGCTTACCTGCGGCAATCTTTCAGGCTGGTCCTCTTAAAATCAATACATTTAAGGAAAGGTTGAGAAGATTAGACTGAAAGTGTAATTGGTGGTGCAGTGCAATTATTTAAGTTGTGTCATGTAATTAATTGAATTGATATGTAATAATTAAGTCGATATGTAAAATAATTAAGTTGATATGTAACTAATTAAGATGATATGTAATTTAGTTGATATGTAAATAAATTAAGGTGATATGTAATTAATTAAGATGAGATGTAATTAGGTTAGTATGTAATTAATTAAGGTGATATGTAATTATTTAAATTGTAATAGTTGCAGCTGAAATAGAAGTACTTATAAGTTAGATTTACTTTTGCTTATCGTAGGCGTTATTATGGAATAGTTTTTAATTATAGTCCTAGGTTTATTGCATCTACTATTTATAGATTTACGTTTATTTTATTTTATTTCATTTAGGTTCATTTTATTTTATTTCATGTAATAGTAATTATTCTATATTATATATCACTGCCACCGGGTGTATACCCAATTTGTGTAATAAATATACATTACATACATACATACATACTACAGTACATAATACATACATAATACATACATACATACATACATACATACATACATACATACATAATACATACATACATACATTTGCTGAATTACTCAAAATGACCTGATAGTTTGCAAATTACATACTGTTTAAAATCTTATCTGTAATTTTAAAATCATTTATTAAATTACCTTGCCATTCCTTAATGACATGGTCAATATAAATATCTAAAAAGAACTGGGGATATGGGGCAACCTTGTTTACATCGGGGACAGAACAATAGAGGCATCAGTGACGTCACTACAGAGGAGCTCACACACAGCAGAATTGTTCGTTGCACTACAAACTGAAAACATTGACCACTTACTTTCACTGATCGAGCTGCGCTCTCACAATACAATACTTCCGTTCAGAAAATGTTTTGCAGCTGAATGGTACCGTACCTGCTAGTGCGGGAGGAGGGGGTGGTCGGGCCGCTTAGAAGTAACGATCTACAAGCTTCTAGATGTTCTGTCCCCGGACACCTTGATTTGTGTTGAGTGTTTTGTTACTACAGTAAATGCTTAATTAGTCATCCATTGTCGATAATTATATTTGTGTCAATTTATATACAGTAGAACTCCGAATATCCGTCACTCCATTAACCGATTGATGGATTATCCGACTGTCTTTCTCTTGCCTCCTCCTTTCTTTTGTCTCTCTCTCTCTCTTTTTGCTACAGAAATATATGAAGTAGGTACTGCACATTATATTAGCACGTTTTTTCTAGAGAGTGTAATTACAAGCATTTACTCTTACACAGTATGTCTACTGTTCGAGTTGTACTTCATAGACCCTATAACTTATATATGAATTATTTTTCACGGGTATGAAAAGAAATCGTGTTGTGCTAAGTATCGAAAAATGTGCAAATTATTAAATGGTTCATCTGTCATTAGAATACGAGAGTTACAAATGTTTGCAATTTAATATAAATTAAGGATAAGTGTATAAAGTATGTAAGTCTTCAACACGAGACCTCCACTATTCCTATCTTTCCACATACAGCCATTACGATGAATTTCCTTGCCCCTTAAAAACTCATTGTTGACAACCTGACTTAAATTAGTGAACTTCTAATCCTCTACCTAGCGTGTTATATACAAGATCATGGAGGAAAATATGAAAGTGTAAGTATTATTTACTAAATTTAGAAAATCTTTTATGGTACGGATTATCCGATTTTTTCGATTAACCGTTCAGCCCACCCCCTTCATTACCACTGATAATAAAGGTTCTACTGTACTTTGAGTAGTTTTTATATGTTCTGGAAAGTCTTCATTGTGTATCACTTCCCACAGCTTTATCCTTGAAAATCTATCGAAAGCTTTTCCGTAATCTATGAACATAATACATGTAGGTAAATTGTATGCTCGTCTCTTCTGTATCAGTAAATACCCAGCATTTGTTCTTAATGAGTTGAGGGAAAACTCGGAAAAACCCTGAACCAGATAACTTGTCCCAACCAGGATTTGAAGCTCGACCCGCTCGTTCACGGTCAGGCGTGCTGTTACTCCACAGCGTCCTTAATCAGATTTACATATTACATATTGAGGCATGTGTCCCAATAATCTTGTCTCCTTTAATTAGATAATGTAGTTTGAATAGACATTAATTCGCTACATCCTGAGGAATAGCTTGACAAACAATTTTCACTTTCTTTGTATTCCTGTCGTTTGAGCTGATAAGTCATTCTGTAATGCTGATTATTTATACTTACTTACTTACTTACTGGCTTTTAAGGAACCCGGAGGTTCATTGCCGCCCTCACATAAGCCCGCCATTGATCCCTATCCTGAGCAAGATTAATCCAGTCTCTACCATCATATCCCACCTCCCTCAAATCCATTTTAATATTATCTTCCCATCTACGTCTCGGCCTCCCCAAAGGTCTTTTTCCCGCCGGCCTCCCAACTAACACTCTATATGCATTTCTGGATTCGCCCATACGTGCTACATACCCTGCCCATCTCAAACGTCTGGAATTAATGTTCCTAATTATGTCAGGTGAAGAATACAATGTGTGCAGCTCTGCGTTGTGTAACTTCCTCCATTCTCCTGTAACTTCATCCCTTTTAGCCCCAAATATTTTCCTAAGCACCCTATTCTCAAAAACCCTTAACCTATGTTCCTCTCTCAAAGTGAGAGCCTACGTTTCACAGCCATACAGAACAACCGGTAATATAACTGTTTTATAAATTCTAACTTTCAGACTTTTTGACAGCAAACTAGATGACAAAAGCTTCTCAACCGAATAATAACTGCCATTTCCCATATTTATTCTGCATTTAATTTCCTCCCGAGTGTCATTTATATTGGTTACTGTTGCTCCAAGATATTTGAATTTTTCCACCTCTTCGAAGGATAAATCTCCAATTTTTATATTTCCATTTCGTACAATATTCTAGTCACGAGACAGAATCATATACTTAGTCTTTTCGGGATTTACTTCCAACCCTATCGCTTTACTTGTTTCGAGTAGAATTTCCGTGTTTTCCCTAATCGTTTGTGGATTTTCTCCTAACATATTCACGTCATCCGCATAGACAAGAAGCTGATGTAACCCGTTCAATTCCAAATCCTCTCTGTTATCCTGAACTTTCCTAATGGCATTTTCTAGAGCGAAGTTAGCTGGTTATTTATATATTTATAAAATGCTAAAAAATGTATAAATTTGAACCATGAAGGCGGTAATGAATCATGGTATGTACAGTAGTGGCAAAAAAACCGGACCGACCCTTGTAGCTGATTTCAGAGCCTTGTTCACTCCAGAGCACGATAGACTGGTAACTAAGACTTTCTTGGTTCGAATCCTGCCTGGAAAGGAAACTTTTTTTTGTTCCTCATTCAAAGGGTCGGTCCGGTTTTTTTGCCACTACTATATATTTCCAACCCAGAATTCGCCTTTGTGACTGAGGATTACCATGAAAAAATCTTAGATTGACCGAACACTGGGTTTGAACCTGCGACCTCACTATTGCGAGTCTAGTGGGTTACTACTGAGCCACTTCGCTCGGTTCCTGATATTTTATGCGTGATTAGATTATTAAAATGAGATCAGTCATCTTGCATTTTGTACTTATTCATTTGTTAATGTCAGCCTGGTGGGCTAAACCAAATCGAATGGGTTTACACTTTCGGGTACGGCACCTTCTAAACGAGCGTAGTGTTGAAATCTGCTCCGCATCGTGAGGTCGAGTCAACGGACTCTGTAACGCCCTGCTCTCGGACACTTACAGTTGGTTCATTTGGCCTTTCTCTTCATTCATGAGGTCACTACACATACACGTGATATTAATATATTCAGTTTTTCTGACAGCTTCTGAAAACCTGTGTTAGTACTTCATATCTATCATTACACTAGCAGATAATGAGTTTTTTCTCCACCTGTTTCTAAATACGACGGAAGAAATATAGGTATATATCAAAGATAACGGATATCCAACCTGACGGAACCAATGAAATTTATCGGTAGAGTTCCTAAAATTTCTTGACTTCTCTTACAATAGGGATATCCTGAACTAGCACCAACAGATAGCGCACGTGTACTATGAGGGATGCGCTTTGCGTGTGCATTTGTTTTTAGGTATATAAACATTGAGGATATACGTAGTGTATTAGTATATTAAATACTCTTAAAAACAACTAAAAATGGCAAATTATTTTATGTTCCTATATGTAAAAACCAGGGAAAGCTTTTTGTCTTCAATCAGGTCCCGAAATATTCTGAATATATGCTTTAAACCTTAAAAAATATAAGTAATAAAATTGGGCCTCGATAGTGCTAGCTATTAAATAAAAGTAACTACTTCAAGTAAGGAATTGTTGACTACAGTTTCATTTTGGAAGAGGAAAAAGAAAAATTAATAAAAACATATGCAACCTCGACAGCGAGCTATGTTAGCTTAGATTATATGCAGTAGTTGTAGGAGTCTCCGAAGTTTACGCCTGCAGTAAACTCTCGATAAACTGGAATATTTATTATCCAGGACGATCCCTAGTGAAATCCGTTTCGTGAATAATGTTTTAAATGTACTATACCCTAATTATTAAAGCCATGTTTTAAGTTCAAATTTTCAAAATCATCCCACACAGTATTCAAAACTGCATGTCCTTAACCTACAAAACACACTACTAATATTGCGATCATATTGTATCATCCTATTAAAAATTGCATTTGATCTTTCTGCAACTACAGAAAAAATACAAGGAATTCAATCTCGATAGTCTCTTCCCTATAAAAAAAAAATTGGTGGCTGCATATCCTGTTTTTAGCGTACGGTTCTTAAATACTAATTATTAAAGAAGGCAATATTCACTTTCGACATATTTCCTATTTTTTTATTCGTTCATATTGTTCTCAAAGTTCTCGTTTAGGTTCATGAACATTCAATTTACTCGTATTTATATTCTGCATACTGCAGATTTCCCCACCCATCTCGGGGAATCGCTCAACATTATACAGGTTTACGTTATTATTTATTGTAAATTAAATTAAATTATGAGGTAAGAAAATATTGAATTGTATTAAATTATACAAGGTTATACAAAATAACTGTAAATATAATTTTGACACGCAAAGAAAACCAACAAGCAGGAAAACGTAATCAACTGTAGCATATGACAAAACATAGCTCTACAACATGTTGCGCCGCATGGAACGCTCCTGCCATCTGACGGTAAAACTTCGCATAAGATATCCCTATTTATTTATTTTGTAAGAGTATTATCTGTATTTGCTGCCGCCAGGAAGTCAAAAGGAGAACAGCAATGGTCAAGGAGGCTTTTAATAGAGAAAAGGAGCATCTTCTGAGGACCTCTGGAAAAAGAACTAAGGAAGAGAGGAGTGGAGTGCTTCGTGTGGAGTGTGGTATTGTATGAGGCAGAAACATGGACATTACGACGAAATGAAGAAAAGCGATTAGAATCATTTGAAATGTGAATATGGAGAAGAATTGAGCGTGTGAAGTGGACAGACAGAATAAGAAATGAAGCTGTGTTGGAAGAAGTGGGTGAAGAAAGAATGACACTGAAACTGATGAGGAAGAGGAAAAGGAATTGGTTGGGTCACTGGCTGAGAAGAAACTGCCTACTGAAGATGCACTGGAAGGAATGATGAACGGAAGAAAAGTTCGGGGCAGAAGAAGATATCAAATGATAGACGATATTAAGATATGTGAATCATATGCAGAGACAAAGAGGAAGACAGGAAATAGGAAAGATTGGAGAATACTGGGTTTGCAGTGAAAGACCTGCCCTTGGGAGAACACTGAATGAATGAACACTCATTGTCTATAAATAGTCTCTGTAGTTAAAAAAATTACTTGATATTAAGAATTAATTTTAAATTATCTCATCGCCTTTAAATTATACGGGGAGTTAACAAAGAAATAAATAAAGAATAATACCGTATTATCATCATCCCTAAGTAGAGTCTGTAGTGAAAAGAAAATTTCGGTAAAGCTTACACATACTGATCTGAATGAAGGGGGGAGGAGCAACTAAATTTTGTATGTATTATGTATGTATTTATTCACACTGCAAATGGGTGTATATACCCGGTGGCAGTGGTAATTAATTACACTCAATAATGACAATTAATAATAAACACAAGTAATAAAAACAATAATAATAATAATAATAATAATAATAATAATAATAATAATAATAATAATAATAACAAGGAACATCCTAAATTAAATGAAGCATGATCACTTAAAATAATATTTAAAGTAAATCTAAATTTTAGTTTAATCCCCATTTCAGTTTGGTTGATAGGGCTTTGCCCTCTACTCACACTCTCTACCATCAGTGAAAGAGAAGATGATACTGTCCATCTCGCTAACGTTCGACTAATTGAATTTCAACACAGTAACAAATTTTATTATTGAAAGTGTTTACCGGTAGTCTGTATTGCGAAAGTCTATACTAAGCGTTTATATTTCATTTATTGCTGTTTATAGCAACTGGCACATTAAAAAGCTACTGACAACAGAAGATAAATGTTTTCTTCAAGTTGCTACTCTACAGCATACACAATGGGACGATCTGCACTGTTCACTCCCCCCCCCCCTGACTTCATAATACAAACTAACATTCATTATATTAGTTGAAAATATTGTAAGAACGACACTAAAATATACTCAAACATGTAATTGTCAAACACTGTATTTTGTGTCACTGTATTTTATATTCACTAATGCACTTTATTTAATATTTTATTTTCTTGTGTGTACAGCTTAGGGGGTGCAGGTATAAGAAGTAAGAGCTACCGGTCTGTCACTGACGGACTCAGGGCAAGTAGAAGGGGAAAGAAATGCCTTCGCATCCTCTCAACTTGTATGAAACGTCGTTTAGTTACAATCACTGAACGAACAGCTGCTAAATTTGCTGTCATTTTCAGGCTAGATATCCATTCATTAATCGAGAGCTTTTTTTTTTATTAACAATCCAACTGTTGGCGGCTGTTACTTCGTTCTACATCTCAATACCTTTTCCTCGTCCTGAAAGGGTCTTCCATGATTCATATTCACGACACCGTAAATTCTTCTTGAAAATTTCTAATTGAAGCTTTAGTAAAGTTGTTGGGAAAAGAAAGACGGAGGGAATCACACGATAACAATTTGAGTTCAACATCTGTCTCATCATATTAAATGCGGATTATCTGCTCTGATTAACGATAAACAGATATTACAATGTTGAAGAAAAGCTTCCCACGAAGCGCGTATTAACTGAAGACCTTCCAACTTCAACTAGTGTACAGCATGCATTTGGAATATCAGTCGGGAGGAAAAACATTTCTTTATCAGAGCTTCGAAGGATCTTACCAAAATTTTCTAAAAACTTCGAGATAATTTATGTAAAGGAGTCATTTGCAGGAGATATATAGCTTGGGCAGATATATAGATTAACAATATTAAGCTTTTGTTCAGGGCGGAATTATCAATACTAAAAGTTCAAGAACCTGACGAAGGGAGACTATCAATTCTTCGGAATTAAACTTCAGTTCATCATTGAAAGTTATTTCTAAATAGTTTGTGTCTTCTGGTCCAATGGCCTTAATACGTGTCATGGTGAAGGAACAATTCTTTTTCAAGTATTTTTCCTTTATTAACATTAACGCCTATTTCTGAACATTGAGCTGTAAGCCAATATTTTGAAGTAAAGATGCAACTATCATAACTAGCTCTTGAGCTGCGTTCATTGATTTACTAATGACAACTAGGTCATCTGCAAACGCTGATACAGTAAGACTGTCTAAATCTGAATTAATCTGTAAACCATATTGGCCAATGATACGTTTTTCCGTCAGTTCCTTAATAATGAAATCAATGAATAAATTAAAAATCATCGTTACGTTCAAAATTCATAAACATAAATTAGTCGTGTTTACGAGGTTACACACTTTTAAAAATGAGGGAAAGACAAATAAACATACTTAATATGCAGTTTCCCTGCATAAATGTTAACATATGATGCTTTTATGAATAAAGGCAAAATATACACTTTTATGCACAATAAAAGTATTGTCGGAGCATCGGATCTGTGCCCCTTCAGCGCTGTCGTTGTTCTTGAAAAGTTAACGCCTGTACTCACTTCATTCCACCCGCTTTCCTTCCACCACATTAAACAGAAGGTCACGAATCTTATCGAATAGGGATGTTGCCAAACTTCAGTCAAACGGTGTCATAAATAACTGGTCCTCCATGCTCCAATATCATTTCTTTCAATCAGAATACATCTTGTATTTCTACATTTTTTAAAGCTAAATCCCATCTCTCGAATCACTTTCTGTAGTGTTTCTCTCCAATCTTGGAAATTATTGCTTCTCTCGCAACCTTCAGTAATTTCTTCAAAGTTGGAACTTATTTCTGCGCGGTATAAAATTCGTGTATCTTTTTTCTTAAAATACATCGCTTCATTATCATCTACAAGAATTAAAGGTTCCCTTGGTCTGTTCTTCCCTGGTGATTCTATCTTTTCATCGCCTCCACAGACTCCCTCTCTCCTGATTTTATTTATTAGGAGCTCTGACCTGTCTATATAAATTACATAAAATGTTGTATTATTAGTATTAGTTAAGTAATTTTAATACGTAGTCAATTGAAATAAAATAAGTCTCACCTGTGATAGCAGCTGCTCTTTTCGTTGTCTGATTTATAGGAAACAGATATTGACTTGTTTGTTTCTCTCCATCGCAAATGCTATTACTTGCTTAATAATATTTTTTCACCACTCGTGCTACAGTGTTCATGTTAAGTTGACAACACTGGATTGCAAGTGCAAATAAACTTCCCGCAAGAAGACCAAAATTGTGAGTAATGGGGGAGAGAAAGGGAGAGAGATAGGAATTCAGGGAGAGAAATGAATTACCGAGGCTGAGAAGGAATTAGGGTTCAGTTCGCATATCTTACGGGGGCACAACAATAATATCATTGTATTCAGAAATTTGTGATTCATGTAGATAATCTTTCCGCATATTCATACAACGATAGAGAACAAATATGCAAATGCATGAACTT
Source organism: Periplaneta americana (assembly GCA_025594305.2). Lineage (NCBI taxonomy): Eukaryota > Metazoa > Arthropoda > Insecta > Blattodea > Blattidae > Periplaneta > Periplaneta americana. Next base: position 97,774,199 of record JAJSOF020000019.1, read on the forward strand.
TCTTTTCCTATTTATAACAGACTAGCCTATTTCTACAGCTATGACCGTATGGAAAGACTGAAGAATATAGTAGCCTACTACAGCTTACTCTTTTATAACTGTTAAAGGGATGAATCCCATCCATTTCCGATCAGTGAGTAGCACGTTGCCTTGCTCCCATCCAGTCGTTCCGTGTACAGATGAAATGCCAGGGGTACCAGCGAGGTTATATAAGGATATCAACCTTATAGCCCTAAAACCTTAAATACATACCTACTCAATTTTTATTATAAACCGGTCTGACTCGACCAAAACCTGAATTCGTATTCTGTAAATACAGTTCTGTTCCGTGGTGGAACATGATCACTCAGGCAGGCAAATTGATTGGATGTTCCACTTGATTGTGTTCTTCCATATACAGTCGTTTGATTTATGAGGTGCACGGGATTATTAATAGAGCCTCCATTTGAACTCAATAACATAATCTCTCATAGAATTCCAAATTTTTCTTACCACTAAGCTGCAACGTACGTGTGAGCTAGAATCCTTCTCGGACCGCACAAACGATAGAGATTAATAGGAAGAAGTAATACATATATTTAATGAGTTTTGACGTTTACATAATGCTTCGATTGATTGTAGTTTATAATTAATGACAAGAACTATCATAAAAAAGTTTAAATCGTATCTCATTAATATGTTTGCCAATTAAATTAAAGACCAAATCAATTTTAACAGCAGAGAAATTTATTTCTTTCATAATATTCTTTTTGAAGTAGCATAAGAAACAATCTGATAGACCGTTTACTAGGGCCTGGCATGACAACTAAACCAATTGCAAATTAACTTATTTATTTATTTATCTTCACTGTTTATCGTCACTTCACGTTTTCAATGAAACATAAACAGGGTAAAGAGAAAACTTACATATCGTGAAAGTAATCAGGAATATAAAAAAACATATTGCGAATACAATCATTCGAGCATTATTTTGAAAAAGAGCGCCATAAACTGATAGAATTTACATATTTTCATACGATAAATTTAAAATGATGAAATGATGAAGATGATGAAAAATAAAATAAGTGTTACATCCATATTATTGTTATAGGCCAAAATCAAACAAGTGTACAATTTTATAAGTACCGTAGCTGACTTTAGAGTAAAGTAGCTGAATTTTAATAGAAACTTAGCTGGAAAGGAATATCAATGTTGGCAACGCTGATGATGGCAACAGTTTCGTATATACAGTCACGAAGCTTGAGTTGATGAGGGTACTATACCTGGTAAGGTTTATCACAGCAATAAAAAAGTCCCTTCAAATGAGGGTGGAGCTAGGAGGGTTGTAAATTTTTAGGATCCCTTTCAAAATCTTGTTATTGTACAGGCTGCCGGAACTCAGTTTCTTGAAAGACAAGCTCATGACGGAATAAACTTCGCGCGAAAATGACGACCTTCCTCATCCCCTTGACCAGTTAACTGCAGGCACGCGCAAAGGATAAACCCTTAGCGAGTTGCCAATTCTTCAAGTCATTGTGATTTGCGAACGTTTTTCAAACTGTGTTCCGTGAAACCGTGATTTTCAGCGAGACTATATTATCTTTGTAAATATACCTTAATTTGTAATTACTAAAACAAAATTGGTGTAAAAATAAAAATGAACAAACTTATTTTAAAAACACTTTATATTTATATTTTCACTAACATGTTTTGTCTAAATAAACAAAAAATACAGACTTCTATAATAAGTGTTAAATTCTCATGTTATTGAAGTTCCAGAATTTTATACTTAATTAAGAATGTTGCGCCGGTAAAATTTTCTGAAACTGTGATCATTGAATAGTTATAGAATTTATAGTATAAAAGAGTAAAGTTAGATTTTATCAGCTTTTGGGTGATAATTTGCGAACGCATAAAATCTGTTTACTCTAGTGTGCTATACAATATTTTATTCATTACTGGTATGTAAATTTAATTTTAAATTGTAGGGCTTTTCTTTGTAATGTGTTGTTGGCGAAGAAGTTCATATATATTCATTTTACTATTGCTAATATGTTGGTTGTCATGTAGAGTGATTTAAAAACATTTAATTCACTGCTGTAAGTTAGAAAACTTTTAAGCACTGCTGTGAATAATGTCATTATTTAGGTTGCTAAGGACGGTGTTGCTGTTGGTGATATCTCTTTCGCGTACTGTTCACATACTGTCCGGCGAAGTAAAACGTATAAAATCGTCTATCTTACCGAATTCTGTTTCAATTTGTTTATTTTCTCTTTAGTTGGTGAACCGTAATTCTTAATTTCATGCCCATATATCCAACTCCGCCGGTTGCGTCCGATGTTAAGTGATTAAGATTTATCTTATTAAACTGCCTGAACTTTCGATTACTTTATGGATAATTTCTAACGTTAGAACAATTTTAACATAACGCTCCTCTGTAAATAAGATAACGGTGTTATTTGTTCTTGTGATGGTCCTGGATCTTCAGGTGAATCAGGAGGCCTGGCTGCGGATCATCTGCTCAATACTCATTAATCATGGCCGGAATAAATTAGACATGAGCGCACAACGGTATAAAACAACACGTCGACAAAGACACTGAGAATGGGTGAAACCCAACAGGTCGCAATGACTAGATTTGGAAATGCTGGGATCTATTGTATTTCTGCCAGCTAGGGGTTGAGTAGAGGATGAGGGTTTATGAGAGATTACCAATTCCAAGAAGAGAGGCCGTCATGGAATATACACAATGAAGAGAGATATTTTGTTATTTTATTTTGGCTACAGAATGTATCAACTAGTCCCTCCCGCCACTGGATGGATGGACAGCTCCACTCCCTCATCGCCATAACAACACAGACGAAGTAAGACATATCTCCTTTCTCTCTCTTTTCACAGTGAGACAAGATACATCACACAGCCTTTAGGAGCAATAGACTGTGCCGGTACTGTTTCACATTGTATGTGATGAGGCGATAGTAGCGATCCTAGTGGTTAGCAACTATCTATGGATGCATATTCCCTACGTATTGAGCTTCGTGACTGTATATACTAGAATGTTGCAGAAAGTTAAATAAAATGTAGACGCTTGTGTGATAAGTTCTATACCAAGCTATTCTGACATTAATAATTGTATGCACTGTCAGAGCCTTCTTGAAGAAGGCTCTGTCACTGTCAAAGCAGAAGCATAAATTTGTTGAATCTTTAATAAATGCATGGTTTAGAAAATAATAAATAGTATAGTGGGTTACTGTAATTTTTTTTTGCACAAGATTCATTAAATGTCAATGTTTTAAAAGGTCTTTTTTTAGGATGAGCAGGAGAAATTTTGGATGACCGGGAGCCCTCCTTCCCTCACTGACGCTTGGTATTATTTTCATTTTGTATAGTATCAACTTATGTTATTATTTTCTGTAATATGTTGGTATTTTTATTTTCACTTTTTGTTAAATTTTAATGCCTGTATACTTTGTGAGCTGGTAAAGTGTAAGAGAAGTTCATATGGCCTTAACTCTGCCAGTAGAATAATAATGGAACAATAAATAAATAAATAGACAGATAGATAGATAGATAGATAGATAGATAATAGATAGATAATAAATAAATAAATAGAAATAAATAAATAAATAAATAAATAAATAAATAAATAATAAAGGCAGGCAGGCAGGCAGGCAGGCAGGCAGGCAGGCAGGCAGGCAGGCAGGCAGGGCAGGCAGGCAGGCAGGCAGATCAAAGGAAATTTCATACTCTAGCAAAAATGTAACAAAAGTAAAAGTTAGGCCTATATAATTAATTGAACTAAATGAAACAAAATTAGTTGTATTGCAAAGTGAATTAATTCAAATGTGTAGCACGTTAACGTACGAACTTACGCATTATCATCACGTGTCCTAGATTCCTGATGAGGAAATCTGGCAACCCTGGTCCCAAGACTTCAGACGGTGCTTGTTTCTGTGCTAGATTCCAAGGTGGCTGCGCTGATTGCTACCCTACGTGCTCACTTGCTGGAAGTAATGTCATAATAAGGTAATTAAGCCATTAAGTTCAAAACAGCCAAAGTTCGATATTTAATTGCTGTTTCTTAGAAACCAAAGAATGTAAGAAAAAACAGGTTTAGTTGGAAAACAACGAACATGGCGACATGGTTTCAGTAGTGATACTATATCATCATCTTTGAGAGTATTCCGCTCACCGGTGAACAATCCGATGGCATCACGGTGTTCCGAATTCCACCGATGACGTCATTGATGCTCCACCGGTGTCTCACCGGTGCCATCAACTTGCAGAGGTGGTGGCATTCTCCATCAGCCGCCATCAATGAATCTGATTGGTTCTTGTATAGGGCGGGAATTAGCAGACGAATAACATCGTGCACTGTTGTGTCATGGCGGTGTATTCTGCTTTAGTTCTGCTGTATTGTTTGTAATGAGCACAACGTAAAAACAATATGTTAATGGCTTATGAGCGAACATATCAACGGACCCGTTATTACTACCGGTTCAAGAAATAAATTGTTTATGCTATCTTTTCTTTGAACGAGATTACGAAAATTTCGCAAAATTTTGCTAGCTTAGCACAGACAACAACTTGTACAGTCGCCATGACAGCCATCGATCCTTCCAGCAGTTTTGTTCCTTATTTCGCTGCAACGTGACGTCATTGATGCCATCGGACCGGTGAGATTCGGAATACGCTGTTTGGTTCCAGCTTGCAAAACAACACGAAAAAGAGCAAGGAACCTACCCTCGAAATCCAGCAAGCTAGCCACCAAAGCAGCCACCAGAGCGCATTACTTCCAGCATGTGAGCACACAGAGTAGCCATCAGCGCAGCCACCTTGAATTCATCACGGAAAAAAGCACCGCCTGAACCGGGCTTAAGTGACCTTCTGATATCTTCATTTCTCATCTTGTTTAACACAATAAATTCTATTACTCGTTAAAATCTCATTTCTGCTTCTGCGAACTTCCTTTTTTCTTTCTTTTTTTTATGTCGAATAATGTTAGAACCACTTCGTAAAAATGTATCGTGATTTCTTTCCGAGTATTGTTAGAGCATGTTTCTATTACTGATTTTGATTTACTGTGTTCATTTTTGAGTTGTGAAATATTTCAGCCCCGATAGTTATTACTAGAGCTAGGATTTATATGTAGTATGAGTTAAGAATGAAGCGAGTATAGTTGAGTCAATGTGATGCCGGTTAAGAAGGTTTTAAGCCTGGCTGACAAGACTCGAAATGCAAGAAAAGTCACAAGGACTAGACAATGCAGCTTTTAAACCCTCCGTTGTTTTGTAAGTGGTGGTTAAGAGGATTAAAGACCCTTAGCGCTAACTAATAGAAGTACTGAATGACAAAAATGGCAATTATAAGGAATGGGGGGGCATGGGTTTCATGTTTATAAACTATACCGACTAAAAATATTAGCTCTAATTACAGATATCCTTTTCTAATGTCCTTCCTTCCTGTTATATTTCTGAATCCTAAACGCTATTGGACTATTATTAAATACTTTCGAGATGTTACGCAACCAGCTCAAACACCTCTTGAACGAAACATTTCCCCAGCTGAGATGTCAATCCGCTCGTGAGCGAAGAAAAGAACGAACAGACGAACGAATGCAATGTAGAAATGAACAAGATGCAGGACAAAGCTAATTGACACATAACCCTGATTTTCGCGCGTGGATAAGTTTCGTCACCATAAAGTTTCTAATTGGTTATTTAATGACGCTATAACAACTACGTCGTCATTTAGCGTACATGAATTGTTCATAACCAGATGGTTTTTGTTTTCGACGAGATGAGGCTGAGAATTCGCCGTAGATTGCCTGACATTCGCCTTACGGTTGGGAAACGTCGAAAATCTCAACCAGGTAATCAACCCATGAGGGCATCGAACCCACGCCAGGTCCTGTAGTCTCTGTTGTCCGTTTAGTACATACATACGTCGACTTACAAGCATGTGGCGCAAAAGGCCATAGTGACTGGCGCGCTCTTTTTAAACCCCACTAACTAATTACAAGCAAAAGACATTAATTACAATATATTACCTCTGAGGCATAAACCCTTTTGGAAATTTTTAACAAAATTGAATCCTCAAAATAGGGTAAACTAGGGTCTGTTGGACAGTCGGGCATGTTGGACACTCTGTACTTTAACGTGTTACCTCGCCACTTGTGGGCACTCATTCTGCTAGAAGTCAATGACGGTAGTAGCCCCACTCGTGCCTACTTCCGTCATTGACTTCTAGCAGAATGTAGTCAAGTGACGTTAAAGAAGTAGCCCCACTCGTGGCTACTTCCGTCATTGACTTCTAGCAGAATGTAGTGCCCACAAGTGGCGAGGTAACACGTTAAAGTACAGAGTGTCCAACATGCCCGACTGTCAACAGACCCTAGTTTACCCTATTATTTTTAGTAAGTTATTTCTCTTTATGTGTATTTGTTTTTTTTTTTTTCAATTCGACGTTTATACGCATATAATAAAATCCTTTTTCTCAAAATAATATATTTAACTTAATGTGTTTTGCTTGTAAGCCGAAGCAATACATACAATCCTATATGAATACATATTATATATGTTATCATAAATGAAAATAGATTTTCTTATTCCATCATAGTATGGATACTCTATTATACCAACATTGTATTAAGGATTGATTTATTGTGGTAAGATATTTGAATTTTAGCATGTGGATGTGAACACGTGTAATGCGTTATCTGCCAATGCCATTATTTTGAAAATAGTAGGAATAACTGGATAGGATTATTTATATCAATGTAAAATACGTATAGGTTAAAGTACTGTGTTAACATGCATTATTCTGATGAAGAATGATCAATGTTATACAAGGAATTTTGGTTATGTGATATGTGATATAGTAATAGACATATTGAAGAAAGAGTAATGCTTTTCGGACGGGCTAGGTACACTGCCTCGTGACAGTCAATGTCGTTACGATGAATCTTTTATTCTAAAAGGAAACCCCTCTTCGACGCCGCCAATAGATTGTCAGATATTTATACGTATAAGGTGGGAATAACTGGGTAAGATTATTTATATCAATTAATATACGTGTAAAGTAAGATATTGTGTTATCATGCATTATTCTGAAAAAGAATGATTAATTTTATACAGGGAATTTTTGTTATATGTTTATACTGCGTGATATCGTAATAGACATATCCAAAAAGAGTAATGCTATATTGCCATGTCCTCTTTTCGAACAGGCAATATCGTTACGATGAATCTTTTATTTTCAACGTCACAAATAGTTTGTCAGATATTTCTACATATATAGGTAAAGGAACGAATATCACTTGAGGGTCCCAGAAAATAAAGAAATAAATATACAAATAGGCAAAACATAGGAATTAAAGAATGAAGATACATTTAAAATATAGAAGGATAATCTTGTAAAATAAAACGTCAATGTATCTGAGCATTTAAAGTAAGAAGGATAGACTAATTATTAAGTTTAACGTGTGTGTAAGAAATATATAGTGCGTTTGAATAATACCTGGCCCCTGGAAAATTTTTCCTTGAAATTATTCAAACCTGCTTTACAAGGAGCTACTGCCTGAAAGCCAGATTTGCATAATACAGGACATTTGCTGCCATCTACAGTTCAGAGAGGGAATCTACAAAAGGAACGGAGGCATGAAGTACCCTGTGCTAAAGGAACGAAGATTACTTGAAGGTCTCAGAGAACAAAAATTATACAAATAGGCGAAATATAGAAATTAAAGAATGAAGAGATATTTTAAATATAAATGATAATCTTGTAAAATGAAACGCGAATGTATGTCAGCATTTAAAGTAAGAAGGAAAGTCTAATTAAGTTTAAAATGTGTGTAACAATATATGACGATTGCTGCCATGTACTGTACCGTCCAGAGATGGAATCTAATAAACGGAAGGTGAGATGGGTAACCCGTGCTAAAGGAAAGTAAATCACTTGAAGAAGATCAGTCTCTTTGACACGATTTTGCAGCGAGTGCATATTTTGCTTAATTCTCATTATTATTATTAAATCACTTGAGGGTCCCAGAAAATAAATTATTATACAAATAGGCGAAACATAGGCATTAAAGAATGAAGATATATTTGTAATATAGGATAATCTTGTAAAATAAAACATCAATGTATATCAGCATTTAAAGTAAGAAGGATAGACTATACTTGTTTTTTTGAAAGATGGGACATGACAGTTAAGCGGCCGAGCTTGGAACTATAGTGCCATGTTGCCAATATGGACTACCACGCTGCTAGCTGATGGAAGCTAGCAATTGTCATTAAGATGGCTGACGTTAAAACATTCATTGACAATTGACGCGAAGGTAAGAAAACAATACAAAAATCGACAGAGAATCAAAGACGAAACGTATCAATGCTAACATTATGTGCACAATAAATGTCGCCAAAAGAGCTATTAAACACTCGCCACGTGGGAACTGTATATTTGGCAACTCAACCCTTGTTATCATAGTAACAGGCCTACTACGCTATGTGACATTCAGTTGTTTTTCCGATCGCAACGCTCCTGTCATGTCCCATCTTAAAAAAAAAAACAAGTATAATGACATTTAACATGTGTGTAACAAATCTATTGGGCGTTTGCTGCCATCTATCGTTCAGAGATGGAATCTACAAAAGGCAAGGAGACATTTGGGCACCCTATGCTAAAGAAACGAAGATCACTTGAGGGTCTCAGAGAATAAAAATTATACAAATAGGCGAAACATAGGAATTAAAGAATGAAGAGATATTTGAAATATAAATGATAATGTTGTAAAATGAAACGCCGATGTATATCAGCATTTCAAGTAAGAAGAATAGCCTAATTAAATTTGAAATTTGTGTAACAAGAATATATTGACGTTTGCTGTCACTACCGTTGAGAGAGGGAATCTAGGATACGGGAGGTGAGATAGGTACCCTGTTCTAAAGTAACGTAGATCACTTGAGGGTCCCGGAGAATAAATAATTCTACAAATAGGAATTAAAGAATGAAAATATATTTGAAACATAGAAGGATAATCTTGTAAAATAAAACGCCAATGTATATCAATATTTAAAGTGAGAAGGATAGCCTAATCAAGTTTAAAATGTGTGTAACAATATATATGACGACGATTGCTGCCATGTACCGTCTAGAGATGGAATCTAGAAGGTGAGATGGGTAACCCGTGCTAAAGGAACGTAGATTACTTGAGGGTCCCAGAGAATAAAAATTCATACAAATAATCGAAACATAGGAATTAAAGAATGAAGATATATTTGAAATATAAATGATAAACTTGTAAAATAAAACGCCAATAAAAAGCATTTAAAGTGAGAAGGATAGCCTTTTTTTATATAACCCTGCGCTTTCTATTCTTTCAGGATACCTTTTTATTAAGTTTGCTACTTATCCCGAATGAATCAAAATAAGTAAATTAATTTAAGGGATTGAAGATAATTTACTTATTAATATATATTATCGGAATTACAAGAAGAGAAAGTAACTCAATAAAACACCATCCAACGATAAACGCGAGTAGAAGAAACGTTGGAAAGCCGAAAGAAAACAAATAATTATTAACATAACAGATTGACTACACATGTTTAACATAAAATTATCACACGAAGACTAAAATTCGTAACATACAGGTGATGTCAGTTGACGTAATACTTACTCTTGAGTCCATCTGCGAAACCGTTAAATACTTCCCATGTGTCTCAACTGCCATTTGGGCTGTGTGGACAAAAATGAACGGCTTATGTCAGACATCCTGTACAGTAACGTCTGCTTTTGCGGTTATTACAGTTAGCCTTACCATTGCGGCAACTTGTTCTACCTGTGCACCGTTAGGTTGCCTAACGTATAGGCGTTACTAAATTATAACATTATGAATGTGGTAAAAAGTTCAGTGTAAACTTATCCTGACGTAAAGATTTCATAAAAAATTACATATATCCAATTGAGGTGTTATCCGGAATGACAAGTTACCTCGTTTTTCAGTTTCCAGCATATATTGAATCCTTAATACGAGTAACATCTCCCTCGTGACAAAATAGTATTTCCCTACAACAAACACACAAACAAGTTCGTTAATGTAAGTCTGGTTGTCAAGTGGGAAACAAACTCCTTGTAATGGCTGTCTGTGGAAAGATAGGAATAGTGGAAATCTCATATTGTGGATTTATATACTTTAAACACTTTATTCCTAACTAGCCGTACCCGTGCGCTCCGCTGCACCCGTTAGAAATAAATACTCGTATAAAGTAATTACATAATTAAAATAGGGCATTTGATCCAGGGAACATTCGTGTTTGAGAGAAGGATAAATCGTTTAATATGTTATTTAATTTAAATTGTATTTTAAAAAATTAAAATGCGATCATTTTGATCCAGAGACATAAACATTATTTTAGAAAATACAGGAAACGAATGTACAGAATAGCCTATCAAGTTTTCTGTGCATAAGCTGTATTAATCTTACCTGTCCTGGATTCACTCAGAAGTTACTGTAATAACATTATAGCATTATGTCCATCTAGAGAAACTGCAGTTTCCAATGGTGAATTAATAATTAATTATACAAATCGGCTAATTTAGCTTCCGATATTACTTCATACAAACACAGAAACATTCTCTGTAGGCTATGTTTCATAGCTTTCGATTGTTGTCGTCAAAGGCCCCTTATAGACGAAGTCATTTGTTTTTTATTTCATTACACCGTCTTAGATGGTGTTGTTATTGTAATTTTAAAACTCATTTATCTCATTAAATATCAGTCCAATCAAAATTTTGCATAGAATAAAACTTATCGGAAATTATTTTTAAAGAAACTTTTGTTATGTAACATTTTTCATGAAAATTAATAATAAGGGAGATATTTCGATTTATTTCATTAAAGCCCCCTTATAACCCCCCTTTTAAATAAAATATTTTGAATGTCATATAGTCTAAATTCTAAGTTATGACGAACTTAATTTATATTCCAATTTTCATATAAATCGGTTCAGCCATTATCGCGTGAAAAAGTAACAAACATCCAGACAGAGAGACAGACAGACATACATACAAACAAAAATTTCAAAAAAGCGATTTTCGGTTTCAGGGTGGTGAATTATATATGTTAGGACAAATTATTTTTGGAAAATCAAAAATTACCAGAAAAATTTCGGCTACAGATTTATTATTAGTATAGATTTGTATTAAATCGCGCATAGTTTAACTCCAGTCTTATATTGTGATATGACATGAGCCACAGTTCTCTTTCCCCAAACCACTCAATTATTTGTACTTTTTGGATACTTAGCACAACACATTTTCTTTTAAAACCCGTGGAACATATTTTAAAAGTTAATACAGTACGGCAACTCAAACAGTAGACCATATTGTAAAAGCTTGTTATGACTAATATGTTAATAACACACTCTAGAAAAAATATGTACTAATATAATGTGTCACATATACTGTATCTCTGTAGCAAAAGAAAAAAAAGGAGAGAGAAACTAATACAGTGAAACCTCTCATTTACGGACATCGAAGGGACATAACAATCTGTCCGCATCTGGGAGGTGTCCTTTATTGGGAGGGATGCTTCCTAATCTAACAGTAAATTTATAATATGCATTATGTATCCCTTCACGCTTTAAATGAAATGTATTACTGTAGTTTAATTCTAAATATTGTAAACTGTACTACAGTAAATTCTTTGCAACTTTGAACTACAGTAGATAAGACATAAAAAGGAAAATACAGTACTGCGCTATGCAATTTTATTCTAAGTCTATAGTTATGCAGTACTGTAATTTACAGTTTTCAACTTAACCTTTACGTTCAGGTGTCATGTGTCGAATACAATTTCATGATCGCGGAAACCTTGTACCCATCAGAAGATTAAATTTGATGATTTTATCCATCCGCTTCCAGCTAACAAGGGGTAGCCGGCTGGGCTAGTGGTAGCCTACGAGACCCTTATTGTCTTCTCTCATGTTAAGAAATTTTTGTACTAAATTTTCCATTTTTGTAACACATTAGGTCTTGAAATCCAAGTTCTGTCCACAGTCAGGAGGTAAAGCAAGCTTTAGGACGTGAAACAGCTGTCTGTGTCCATAAACGAGAGTTAAATTTATCATTATTTCTATATTATTTCAGTTGGGACATAAAAATCTGTCCCTATGTGAGGAGTGTCTGTAAGGAGAGTTTCACTATACACCAATCAGTTAATATGGTGATGGATAATCAGGGTTCTACTGTATTGCTCAAAACGACCACCCTCTGCTTCCAAACATTTTTTTCACTCTTCAAATAAAGGACTGCACTCGTGTCATTAACTCTTTTGTCCATAAGTGCCTTATTTGCAACAATCATTTTTTATTATAGACATCCTAGAGATCTACACTTATGACTATGAAGAAGTTTATAAGCATGTTATTATGAAGGAACTTGTATTTCTGGATATTCTCTTCTAAAACATCGCTTCAGTTTCTTGTAACCTTCCTTTCTCACTAAATGTTTCACAATAAAAATTCTTTGTGCTACAATGAAGGCCATTTCACGTTCTTTATTTGCCAAACACAAACACAAATAATGTCAAAATGAACACAACACACGATCAGTAACATCTGCACACCAAATTGGACTGTAGACTGCGGGCAGAATTCCCTGCCACACCTTCCTACAACATTAGTGATAGTAGTAATAGTAATAGTAATTTATTTACCATAAAGATCTTTACAAATCATGGCTTCGTCAATCTTATTTCTAAGTCTTAATCTAGTTTCTGATTATACTATAGACATATTTATGAATTTGTAGCTTTGTTATTCCAGGACATCTGCTGACATGATACAATTACACATTAGAAGGCACTTTCTGCAAGGTCTAAAGACATAAATTCCTCTACAGTATATGGCATATGATGCAGCAGCAACTTGTTGACCATGCTTTTAAACTTCTTTTGTTTACTACTTATTATGGAGCTTGGAATTTTATTATACATATTTATGCCTCTAATTTAAATACTTTTAAGACTTGTGGTTATTCTATGAGTGGACAGATGGATATGACTTGATGTTCTTGTTTGATACATGTGGTAGTCTGAATTCAATTTGAATTTTGCTTTGTTTTTATGAATGAAAGACACTGTTTCTAGAATGTATATACAAGGTACTGGCAGAATTTTGAGTTCCCTAAAAATTTCTTTACCTTTGCGACCTTATAGGTGCTTGTTTCATAATTTTTATAATTTTCTTCTGTAGCTTAAAGATTTCCGTATTTTGCTTGTTGCGCCCCATAATGGTATGCCATACTGAATCTGGGAATGTACATAGCCAAAATACATAGATCTGAGAACTTCATTAGAGGTTGTTTTGTTTAATATTCTGAAAGCATATACATAGTGGTTCAATTTTTCTATAGTTTTCTCAACATGATAGTTCCAGATTAAAGCAGAGTTGATGCCTAGAAATTTTGTATTTTTAACTTCCATTATGTCTTTATCATTTATTTTGATAGGAGTAGAATTTTGATCTTGTGTGCATGGATGGGAACTCCACCACTCGTTGGATCTCACAGTATAACGAACATATTATTGTTATTGAGAAATACAAGCATTTTGTGTTGATTGTACAGTGTGTTCAGGTTAAATTGTGACATCTCAACTTTGACACTGCCTTGATGTCAGGAAGTGGTACATAGTATTGTGAAATTTGAATATTTTCTGCGACATTTTCTTTCATATCTTCTCCATGATGCATGTATACTTCACAAAGTATTGTATGTGAAATCTGAAATCTGTGCATTATGTGCTATACGTCTTTAACACGTGCAATGAAATCGCAGTTGCAGCATACAGATGGCTGACTCCGGCAATCAACAAGAATTTCTGTGTGATGAATTTTCACTTACGTGTAGTGTACATGTGTAGTGAAGCCAATCACAGGCCAAGAAAGACACCTTATAGTGTGAACCATGTAATTCCAGAGATTTAACGTGAAAATTTTATTTCATTCTTAAGTTTTTCTTTATTATATATGACATTTAATTCAAAATCTGGTTGATTAGCATTATATTATCGAAAAATATAATTTTGTAAGATATTGAGGTATATATTACTCTGTGGCATCAGATTAATGTATTTTTTAAGGTTGGTGTAGATGGATCAAGTGTATTGGTGTCACTCGAAATCAAATAAGCTTGACATTTGTCTACATGAAGGAAATGGTGGCTTTACACAGCTTTATGTATGTTCCTCTGATTCATCACTTGTGTTCATAAATGTCGACTAGAAGAGTTTATTGTTCTGGAGTTAAGCTAATATAATGTGACCAGAATTTTAAACTTACATCATAAATGGAGGGAAAAAATGCAACTTCAAAATTTAAAATTTTGGTGTTCACTAAATATGTTTTATTTTTTTTTTAATTTCGAAAGTGCTTAGTTTATCAAAAATTGCTACTGTGTTCTGTTAACCACAGTATGTAGAATGTACAATAAAAAATTTATGTTCCTAGCACCAAAATTGTAAGAACTTTAATCAATTACAAGCTAAAATATCTTCATGGAAACAATAACAGTCGTTGCCCAGGGTGCGCTATAGGAAGCTGGTCTACACTACACCTGCGATGAGTTGAGATGACGATGATTTGTTGGGATGTCACAGGGAAACCAGAGTTCCAGGAAAAAACTCCTGTGTTACCTGGACCACGGGCTTGCCTAACACAAGTTATAAACTGGGGGTACACTAAGGACCAAACACAGGTCTACAGAATTATAAGTCCAGTTCTCTAGTCACTAGACACTGTGGCGGCTTTTGTAAAAGCCTTTACATTTTGAACATGACGAAATGTACTGAAAAAAAAGTGTAAGAAAACAGCTTGTAAAGTTTGCATGCCATTCAAATTGAAGGGTGCAGCTATTTAAGTATGGCGTAATTTTTATGCTTCCAGCACTGCAGCACACTGAAATTAGCTCAACATACAAATAAGAGATTGTTGATACATTTGTGACAGAAGAAACGGAAATGCTATTTTTTTAGTGAAAATAACAGCACTGTGTAGTATACATATCAGTTCTGTTCGAAAGTAGTAAGATGTCAAGGAGTTGCTTATACAGGAGCATTCGGTAGGGTGAGTAAGTCCTGTGACGAGTGGACACCAAACCTGATAGTAGGCTAAATTGCCATCATCTGCTCAGTGGAAAATTACAAGATACAGTATCTTCATGGAAACAATAACAATAACATTGCTTTATGACAAAAACTGAACCAATAACATTGATCTGTGTAGACCAAGTCTTCAAGAAAGGATGCTACTCTTTTGAACCAGCTTTATTCCCAGTGACGTCAAAACAAGCTGGTTGGCTCATTTGTGTAATTTTGTTTTTCGTTGCTGTGTTATACTAATAATTCATTGATGCATTTGCATAAAAGTACAAATTGATCTGTAATTACACTATACTAAGGAAAAAATAGCATTGTAACCATAAATTAGTAAGCTACTCCTGTAAAAGGACAATTTTCTTTTAAATTTGTCATGTTGACAAGATGTCTTGGTACATTTATATAATAAAGTTTCTTTTAACTACTATGAACTCACATTTCAGTATCCTGAAATGAAAGTTTGAACATTTGCTTTTTCAAAAATAATTATTTTACAAATCCACAGAGAATATCCTTATTCAACCCTTTGTTTTCATTTGTTTTTAAATATCAATTATTCCTAAACTATTCTAAGTGAAATAATATCAGAATAATCATGTTGAAAGATAATTATAGGGTTACAAAAAAAACAGAACATTAACGAGAACTTTATTAACATGTGAATCATCGCAGCTTTGACAGTAATTTTACACATCTTGTACAAATCTATCTTTCAGGTAAAGCTCCCTGTGAAGCAGATTGAATAAATTCAAGGGAAATATAGTTCCGGTGCCAGGTAACAATTCCGGGGCCTTTGCCTTAGTGCACCAATGCTCTACCGACTGAGCTACCCAGGAACTTCACCCGACACCGTCTCAATTTTTCCCTTTTATCCATATAACTCGAGTGGGCTGACAAGACGCCAGAAACCCACATCAAGTGCATATAAACTCTGTGTGACTTGAAAATCTAGAAAACAGATCTGTTAACATATTGGTGATATTGAATTCCTACCATCGAACTATCCATAAAAAGAGTTCCATCCCAAAACACTAGAAAGTTCTAAATTGTAACATGCTATTAAATGCTAAATCTGGTTTCTAAAGCCCCAAATTTTTAATTTGAAGTTGTTAAAATCTACCATCTCTAATTATTACATTTGAGGCCCTGACATGGGAAAGGTAGTAACTGCCAAAAACAAAATTTTTCAGGGGAAGCAAAAAACAAATTTATGAACACTTTCTCACTTACATTATTACAGAAACTGCTTTAAATGAAAGGCATACACTCATGTTTGTGTTACATATGAAATTTGAAAAGTCTGGCACAGATTTATCTGTGAAATACTATTTTATGAAAATACAACATTGAAATCACTCCTTAGCCAAACTGAGAGTTAATGTTATTTATACATTATGCACAAATTTTTCGGTAAAATGCTTGATACTTTTCATCGAGGAAGTCTAACATAGATAACAAGTCTCTCTTTTTGGCATCAGGGATGACTGGTCTTCTTTCAAGGCGTTGCAAGCACTGCAAGTTAGTGATTGACATTAATGACTGTCCTTTCTTAAAAATCCTGTGCTCTGTCCACATTTCAAGGTCATTAAGTGACTGTCTTGTTTTTATTAGAGGAAAATCAGCTCTTGAGAGTCTAATCCAGTTGAGGGTGCTGATTTTGATAGGAGTTGTATTCAAAAACTTGTCACATTCTGCAGAAAAGTCGAAGAAATCCTCATCCTTCATCATTATTGCATTATTAGGCCTTACCTCTTCTGGAACCATGGTCTTGCATATTTTTTTTTTTTTTCTCTATGATGCCAAATTCCCTATCACATGGCATGTAGGAATGTTCTGAAACCAGAAATTTCAAGTCCACTGAATCAAAATGTTTCTTGGCAATAATGTAAATGAGGACCATTAGAATCATCCGATTCTTATTCTGCCCTGCACAGTTATCAGCCCATATTTGTCTAGAGACAATCTGATGTTGTAAAAGGAGTTACTACCTTCTCCGCGCCAACAGCTGTGCACATACAACTTACAACATCTAGTGACTACGTTTCCAACTTCGTTTCATAACATACGGACATACCCTACCTTCTCTCTGCAATTGGCATGGCCATTTACTACCTTCTCAATGAAAAACCTAAAAATTCGAGTTTTTGGCAGTTACGACCTTTCCCATGTCAATGCCTCATTTGTGAACATGCGTGCTCTCTGTCTTGTTTGAATGTAATTTGTAAAGAACCAGATATTTAAGGGGGTCCTTTACAAGTGCTCAACTTGTGAATTTCCTAGTTGAAAATTGATGGAAATCAATCAGTACCAGGTTTTTGGCTCGCCGAGTGAAGGGAGTGAAGGGGCCCTTCATCTAAAATTTAAAATTAAATGCTATAAGATACATTAACGAATCGCATATGTAATATTTCATTCCTAAGTCTCAGTCTACTTGTTTATAATACTGTTGCAATGTATGTCTACTGTATTTTGTGACACCCTTCAGCGAGACTCGACTTATCGAGTGAAGGAAGAAGACAAAGAGCGAGCGAGGGTTCATCATGCTCTTTCTCTCTAGCAGTATACCTGACAGTGGACATGAACAGAACGTGTCCTCCAAACAACGTCGTTCCCCTAACAGCTGGTTACCATGACAACGTGACGTCAAGTTCTCTCAGAAAACTGTGATTTTACTACCCGTGTGAAGGGATGTTTTCAACAACAAAGCATCCCCGCATCAGTGCTGTGGACTTCGAACCAGTTTTTAGCAAAGGCCACCCTCTCAATATTGTTCGCTGCTCTCCTTGACGCCTCCACCCACACCCACAGTATGGCTCTGCCTTTTTCCTTGTGCGGGTGTTAGACAGTTTTAAGTGAAAGTTTGTTAAGTGTGTGTCTGTGATAATGAATCCAGTTAGTGATACTGTATGTGCGTTACTTGAGACACCGTTTTTCAGATGGAAAGACGAAGACAAAAAGACATTTTGACAACAGGACGACCTACCACAGCATTAAGTATTAGTGTAAAAAAGGAAAAAAACGGCAAATCTTATAATGTTAACTTCAAAAACTCTTGGTTTTCTGAATTTCCATGGTATGCAGTAGCCCCTATTTAGAGAAATTATTTTGTTGGCCTTGTTTGCTTTTTTAGCAATAATCACAATGTTTGGAATAAAGAAGGATTTTCAGATTTTAAGAACATAACGCGGGCTCTAAACAAACACAAAGATTCTGCCCAACACCTGAAATGCAAATTGCAACTCAACACTTTCCTGAAGAATAGGAATACAATTGGTGACGCCATTCGGGAAAATGCAAGGTTACATCTTGTCCATTTCAATGAAAATGTTTGCTTAAATAGGATTTTTTTCCAACTTATAATTGATTCAGTGCTATATTTAAGCAAACAAGAACTTGGATTTAGGGGTCACGATGAAAGTGTTTCTTCAATAAATCGAGGCAATTTCAAGGAACTACTTGCATTATTAATATCTAGGAGTCCGCTGGAAATTCAAAACCACTACTCTAAAATTAGCAATGTGTTCACCGGTGATTCTAAGACCATACAAAATGAAGTGCTAGACTGTATATCTGACTACATCAATGACCATGTGAAAAATGAGATTCATAACACAACTTTTTTGCTATTGAAGTTGATGATAGCACAGACATTACTCAGACATCACAGTGTTCTATGATAATAAGATATGTAAATTCTGAAGGAATTATTGTTGAACGTTTCCTGGGGTTTCATAATGTTAGTGCTGATAGATCCTCTGAAGCATTGTTCAGCATTTTGGATGGGGTTTTATCAGAATTTGGTTATGAGAACAAATTGGTAGCACAGTGCTATGACGGAGCAAGCGTAATGGCGGGTCACTTGAACGGTCTCCAGAAGAAAGTTAAGGACAAAGCACCTCAATCTGTTTTCGTGCATTGTTTAGCCCATCGGTTAAACTTGGTGTTGCAACAGAGTTTAGAATGCAATTCTAAATGTCGCATATTTTGCGAGTATCAGTGGGATTCCGTCATTTTTCCACCATTCATCAAAAAGAACACACATAATAGATTCACTCTCAGCTAGACGTATACCAACCTTAGCAGAAACTCGCTGGTGTTCTAATTCAAAATTACTCAATGTAATTGTAGAGGATTGGGAAAACCTGAAACAAGCTTTTGAGCTAATTATGAATGACAAACTGTCTGACAAGAAATCTATTCAACTTAGTAAGGGGTTTCTGAACGATATGAATAGTTTTGAATTTACTTTTCTGGCTGTAGTATTCAATGATATTTTTTCATTGACCGATGTTCTATTTGATGTTCTACAGAAAAAATCGCTGGACATTACATACTGCATATCCAAGATAAAAAGTACTTGTGCTGTAATAAACAATAAAAGAAATGACCAGTATTTCTCGGAATTATTTGAGAAAGTTAAAGGAATGACCAGCCTAACTCGGAGAAGAGAGTACAGTACCATGACAGAGGATGAGATTTTTCGAAATTTTAGAATTTTGTTTTTCGAGATTTTGGATACTATTTCAATGGAAATGAAAGTGAGGTTTCAAGACTGTGATAATTTGCAATTTCTCGGCCTTGTGGATACTTCAAAATTTGATAAGTATGCTAAAGATTTCCCTTCTACAGCACTTGAAAATTTACAACACTGCTATCCATTGATATTCAACAAAATTGACCGTTTGAAGAACGAACTGCGGCTACTGTATGCAGATGAGGTGAATAGGTCGTTATCTACCGCGGAGTGTTTCAAATTGTGCCAAGAAAATAACGATGTATTTGAGGAATCATACAAATTATTTGCCTTAGTTTTAACAATTCCATCTACAAGTGCATCTGTGGAAAGAAGCTTTTCGTGTTTAAATAGAATTAAGTCTTTTAGGAGGAATACAATTTCACAAGAAAGACTCACAGCATTGGCAAATATTTCTATTCAGAAAGAACTTTTGTGTGAACTGATGAAAGAGCAGCCATTTTATGAAGACATCACGGATAGGTTTGCTGCTCTCAAGAACCGTAGGATTGACTTAATATACAAGAAATAGGTGAGTCTTGCATGTCCAATTTTTATTGGAGTATATTTTTAAACTCTATTATCATGCTATATTAACCCCATTTAGCCCTTCACTTCCTTGTTTGGGTACGAGCTGCCACTGATCAGTACCTTATAAATATAGGTTAGGTCCCAATACATTTTAATATACTTTTTTATGCCTTAGTCTATCTCTTCACCATGAGAACTTGAGAAGTAGAATCCCATTCCCAAGTTCTACTGCTGCACATGTCAGAAAGTGAAAAGTAAACAGAAGGAATAATGTCACTAAGCACAGTGTTGGTGACTGATTTTACCACAGTCTGTGAATACAGAGTGCAACTAAATTCTAGGTTATATATATATATATAACTCCTCAGATTATGATGCTAGGGATACAGATGCCGCATATACAGTAAGGGGGGTGATTTCTGTACAGCAATAAAACGGGAATATATATTTTTAAAAATGCTAAATTCAGAGTAATAGTACAGGATGATCCATTTGGGTATGGATAAAATAAAAACGCCATAAAACATTTACTACTGAACTTTATTTGTTGAAACTTTGTGCATACAACACTGAAAGATGGGAGATTCCTCAGAGCTCAACATGACCCCCATTGCATACCCTGCACAACTCATAACGGTGATGTAATTCAGAACAGTCTGTTGTAACATAAGAGGGGTGAGTTGTTGAAAAGCTTGAGTAATTTTTACTGTGAGATCATCAATGTTCCTGGGTTTCTGTGAATAGACAATGTCTTTAACAAAACCCTACACGAAGGAGTCAGGAGGGGTTAGATCTGGGGAGTTTGGGGACCAAGCCAAGAGATAGCTGCTTCTCGTACTGGTTTCGCCTACGACCTCCTGCATGTTTTTTCTTTTTGTAACACAGAACCTGTTTTTACAAATGTTCGATACCACAACATTATGGAATCGTATTTAGGTTCATTACGGACACCATACTCACGTCGAAATTCCCTTTGAACTCTTTTAACACTCTCAAATTTAGCATACCAAAGAACACATTGTGCCTACTGTTGATTTGTAGTAGCCATTTAAATCATCTAGTATTTTCATTTGTCCTTTCAGATTATGCATTGTTGATTGTCATATATGGCAGAGGCGTATACTGGTTAAAGGGTTTGGGCTACCGCTGACCCTATTATTACACAAAATATATCTAACAATTACTTTAATTTTAATTACTATGGTAAAACTAATAATACAAAATTATTACATTATGTTATATTATAAACTTTTTCTTTTGTAATTTCCTTGGGCTACCGCCGGTAGCCCCGGTAGCCCGCAAAATACGCCCCTGATATATGGAAACTCCTATCTTTTAATCGTTATATAACCAGCAAGAAATTTTTCCTACTATCATTTATAATAATAAATTAATATTATCCATTCTCAAACGGATCAGACTGTACTTAAAATGAAAAGTGAAATACAATTCATTCAGTTGGGAGGATCACATATGACTTTCAGTTCACAATTTACAATATCAGTAATCATGGAAAAATAGTTGTAATTTAATATTACACTGTCTTATCTCTTATCCAGGATGAGTTTTTGGCCAAGCCTATGTTGACTTACCTTTAAAACTATTGTATGTTGCAGATTGAGAAGTCAGAAGAGATTATAAAATCTTGCATGTATAAAGTAGAGAAATTAGAAAAGAATCTTAGATCGCGCT
This sequence comes from Periplaneta americana, assembly GCA_025594305.2. Classification (NCBI taxonomy): domain Eukaryota; kingdom Metazoa; phylum Arthropoda; class Insecta; order Blattodea; family Blattidae; genus Periplaneta; species Periplaneta americana. The sequence continues at coordinate 97,796,068 of JAJSOF020000019.1, forward strand.
ATTTATCTACAGAAGAAAGGTAAGTCCTAAAGTGCTTTCTTTCAGAACATGAAGAATGTTATATTCTTTGTGGAAGGGTTGTCACAATAGTGATATAGTACGGAGTGTTTCAGTGGAACATCCTGCTTTTTAATTAGCTATAACTCTGCGTCCCTAGGTGACTTTTAAATTGTAAGTACATGAAATGATGCATGAAATCATGAGTTACAGTGGATACCGGCAGATGGTAGATTGCATTCGATACATTGTTATAATGTTCATTGTTGTTACATAACCATTCATCTCTCAGACTATGTAAATTGTCAGAAAACAAGGATATGAGCGTCGGAAAATCCTCATTTGTACCATGAGACTTCACTTCATCCAGAAAAAGTTGGAATACTAATGTGTATAAGAATATGCCTATTCTCACGGACAGCTAAATGACATCCAACTTACACAGGAATATTTTCAACAGTATGGCGCCACATGCGTCAACTGTAATGAATCCATGGCACACATCAGCAGTTTCTTTGAGAACTGTGTTATTTGTAAAATTTTGTGACCTCCAAGGTCACCAGACTTGACGCCAGAGAATATTTTCTGTGGGGCCATCTCAAGGAAAGAATCTACGAACCATCTAGTATCTCCAGACAAACATCACAGCCGGAATAAACGTTAGACCTACTTACTCTTGGTTATGTTAATGTTTTGTTATTTAGTCGAACAATAGGCCTATTTAAAAAGTGGGATATCCCACTGAAATGCTGTGTACTTTGTCATAAAGTGGGCAGACAGCAGGCACTGAATTGCATTATCTACAGAAGGCGTACAGTACAAATTCTTTATAATTGCAACAGCTAGGAAGTTGGTTCCCAAAATATTGTATTTCAGATTGACCAGTCCAATTGCCACGTTATTGCTATAAAGTTTCCCATGTTATACGTAGATGCATGCATAGACAAATGACTTTCCACATTTCATAAATCAAATATAGTAGTATCACGCACATACTGGTACTGTACCTCTTTATTCATCATCATCATCATCATCATCATCATCATCATCATCTTCCAAACTAGTATAAGACCCATGGAGTGTGTACTCTCTTTACATGAGTGATTGTCCAACAGAGGATCTGTTGGGGTTACCTATTCGTCAGAAGTGTCTTAATTCATATACAACATCGAAGCAATTTAGGTTAGAAATTTTGCCAGTAATAGTGAAGGAAGAGTAAAGATATCAAGAGCCAAATGCTCCAGATAAACGACATTAAATGCAATTGTTCAAGAATTTGGAAGCATTTATTTTTCAACAACTGGGGGAAAATTTTTAACTAAGATAATGTAATGAGGATTTAGGATATAGGATTTACTGTGATGTGTAACATAAGAGATGCATTACCGGTACCAATACACAAAAAAAAGCACCATTTTTTTTATCTAATGACGATTATGCATAATGCACTTTATTTTAGATTTGCTCCTGTTACTTCATATGATGTGGAATTAAATTTTACGAAATATAAATACCTATTCTAAATGCAGGAAGATTATTTCTCTTGACAGGTTAAGAATGTATATTGTTATACACATAATGAAAAATAAAAAAGCTTGAATAAAGTATGGAGATGCTGTACTTTATTATTTACACTTGAGTTTAATTATGTAAAAGATTTTATTTTCGTAAATAAATACACTATACAGAATCAGGAAATATTGAATTTTGTTTTGCAGGGAAAGGTTAGAAAAAGAACTGGCAGATGTAAAAAATGAACTGAGCAAGAACGAAACAGAACTGAAGACTCTACACAAAGAAAACAGCAAGACATTCATCATTGCTGTAATAATAATGTTCTTTGCCTTCCTGTTATATGGTCTTTATGTAATGGCAACCAATACTTCCAGTAGTAAGTCACACTGAAGTATCGGTATATATTTTTATACAACTTTTTAATGGGGTAAATCATTTTAAGTTTAATATTCTTTAAATGACTTTGAAAAAGTAATTTTGCAATTTTCTTTGAAATGTACATTAATTGGGGAAATTGTTAATCTTCTTTGTTGTTGAACAGATTTTTGCAGTACTAAAATTTGCAGTTTTACAATTGTTCTTGAATACAGCCTCCATTTTATCTATTTCCTAACCTCCTGTTAGGTACAATATTCTACAAAGGTTTTTCTTTACTTGGAAGCTATTACTGCAAAGTTTTTAACGACTCATTGAAAACAAATTATTTGAATAAATGTAAGTTTTGTCTTTTTATTTTTTTCACTTAATATAAACAAAGATGACTGTAAATCATTTTTAAGTTTAATATTCTTTAAATAAAACAGGTCATAAGAATTACTAGTTACTAGTTTACAATTTTCTTTGAATGTGATGTGTATCATAATGTAGGATTATGTTAATAATTTTTGTTGTCTGCACAGATTTTTGGCAGTACTAAAATTATGGTTTGTACAAGTTCCTTGGGAGATACAGCCTCCATTGTGAATCTGGAAATAGAACCTCTACTGCCAAACAGCAAACCCTAATGACAGACCTCCTGTTACTTTTTGAGAAAGATACAATATATCTACAATAGATTTTCTTTACAAGAGCCCGTTTTGGAAGCTATTACAGCAGAACTCCTTTTAACGACTCATTGGAAAACTAATTATTTTTCCTGAAATGTAAGTTTTTCTTTTACGCTGTTTTCACTTCGTATAAACAAAGATGTGATGGTAGTAGAAAATGAGGCTATTTAACTGCATTATATTTACATATTCTTCATATCTATTCAATTTACTTTTAGCAAACACATATTAACAATAAACTTTCGGGAACACATACATTCTTTTGCTTTTTTTTTGTGCACAAAATCACTACAACATTTTATTAAGTTTTTTAATTATATTAACAAATTTACAAGCATACAATTACAAAATTGCAACTTCATTCAGAAAACTAAAGTACAAGATAGCATTCAAAACAAATAATACAACACAGAAATACCTAAATAATCACATTAAACATTCAAATAAATATAATTCAACTGGAGTTTACAAATTAAAATGCAATAGTTGCCCACATTTTTACATAGGACAGACAGGAAGATCTTTTCACACAAGATATAATGAACAAATTAAAGCTATAACCAAACCCTACATCACATCAAATTATGCAGACCACATTATCAACAATAATCATGACTACAATAATATAGAAACAGATATGGAAATTTTACACATCACACCAAAAAGTTCACAATTAAACATCCTAGAACAGTATGAAATATATAAGAATACAATAGCATACCCACAATATATACCTACTTAACACACAATTGCAGTTCAATACACACACATTATTCGACGTCATAATACATCATAACACACAAACAGCCAGCCCCCACCATAGGAACAACACACCCCCACCCCTACCATCGACAAATGCACATCGTAGAGTCAAGATCAGCAGTGGTTCAAGAGACACTGAGGATGACGTGACATAGCGTCGAAACGGGCCGTCTGTCGAAGGTATATACCTTTTTTTAACAATTTTAACACTTTTTAACGTAAGACTAAGTAAATTTTATGGACATAATATTCAGATGCATTCCTTAAAAGCAGGGATCAATTACATTGTTCTTATGGTAGTTCTGCATGGATTTTTCAATGTTACTTAACATTCCGGTATTCCCACTTGCAATAATCTCATTATTGCTCACAGTAGCTCATTACAATTTTGGCTTTTATTTTAATCAGTTATAATTTGTAATTATTTTCTTTAAATTGCTTATTTCCTTATTTAATTGTTTGTTATGTTTCTTAATTTTATATATTTCTTACTTTATTTTTAATCTGTTTGTATTTATGAGAAGTTTCTTCGAAAATAATGATATGAGTTTAATTGCGTGGGCTACAATTGCAGCCCAGGGAATAATAATTACTCTCACTTTGAACAACTGGTCAAGTCATAAACCATAACAGCACTGATGCATTGTTACAATTGTGCAGAAAAAATATGTATAAAAGGAAAATGTCGACGCTTAATTTTCGAAGACATCATAGCATTACAAAAAAGTGTGAGCTACGCGAAAAATTAGGTTTTACTGTAATTAGACATTGAGAACAGCTGCATGATGTAACTACAGTCGTGTATGAAGACGGATGAAATAGGGACAGTAGCAGCAGAAGATCTTCAGTGGGTTAGTGACAACAATACTTATCCTTCTCCTTTCCACATGAACATTGAAAATACATTTAAAACTTGTTTGAGAACACTTCCAACCCAATTTATTTGTTGCTTCAATTATTGTTGTATTTAGGTTGCAACTTTTTTGTTGCTTTGCCTAAATTGACATTGTTCACTCTTTAACTTGTTAAAGTCTTCATTAGAATTTTTTATCTTGTTTATTTCTGTTTTTGTCTAGGTTATGAGAAAATGGAAATTAATCAGTACTAATATGTAGTATTAGAAGGATTTAAGTGAACTAGGAATAGTTTTACTTTCATTGTGCTTTTACTTATGTGGAGCACAAAGAATAGTAAGTTGTCCAACTTACATTTGACACACCTAAATGTCTACAACAATTTAAAATGCTATCTGTGCTACTGCTTTTGAAATGATTTACTTGAATGCAAATTGTCACTGCACCTCCAAAAGCCGCTATGTGCATTTAAACAGATTTTTCAGGAGAAAGAAAAGAGCATTATCATTTTTAATTCCCTTAATTTTCGAAGCTATTTTCGGTATAATTTCATAATTTCTTTGTTTGTCTTTAATTTTTAACAGTTTTTCTTGCCTCTTATTGACAATAAGAGAAATATTCACCTACCGGTACCGATAAGTCACATCTACTGCATGGTTTAGATTTTATGATAAACCTGTTTGCAGATAACGGCATAATAATTGTCATAATGATGGAACATTCTTACTTTTAGACCATATCACATACAGAATAATAGTATTTCAGAAGTTACTTTATTGGATTCAGGAACTACTGAAAAAAATCTGTTTCTGTCAAAATATTTTTTTTAAACTTAAAATTACCACCTAAAGAAGCAAAATAAGTAGAAATACAATTTACAATAAATTTTGTGTAATTACACCTTCAAGCATTTGTTTCATTGGCCATTTCAAATAAAATTGGCAATAAAGTTTATCTAATTTGTACCTAGTGTACACAAATCATTTTGAATTGACCACCAATGGCGAGGACATTTTAATGATGGTTGGTAGCCGTGAGTGAAAATAAACGGAAACCACGAAAGTAGAAATGAATGTCGGGGTTGTGCCGTCTTTGGTCAGCTTTGTTTCATGATGTATTGCTATCTAATTTGTGATATGCATTAGTTTAAATGCTTCAATATGAAGCAATAGTAGAATTTCACCAACTTTTATATGCATATTAGTTTTGCCCAACTCTTTTTAGGTCGCTGGTTTCGCCTGTACTCAGTAAAAGCAGGGTGATAAACTTTATGGAATTGCAGATAACATACAATGTACAAAACAATAGGCAGGGCTGTTCAAATAAAAAGTAAAATCTCTAAAAAATTAAACAATAAAAAATGACAACAGCTAAAAATATGAAAAGACGATGTAAATCATAATTTTCGCCAGAAAATCCGTCACCCGTCAAAGCCATTTTTTCCCGTCCGCTACGTTGAAATTCCGTCAAAACTGACGGAATATCCGTCTAGTTGGCAACACTGGCGAATCCCAACACGCAAAGTCGACATGGCTGGTACAAAGGGATTCTAGAAAGATTACGTCCTTTGAATTTAGGAAATAGCTATCAGAATATTAAATTCCATGAAGTTAATGCTATATTACCTTTGAAAGTAATTGTTTCAATGCCTGTATGTAGTAACATTGAGTGGAAATATAATCTATTAAAGTAGTTATCCACTGTTAAAAGAAATATTAGGTTATGTAACGTTTGTTACAAAAAAAAATATATATTAATTTTATTTCATAATTAAAAAACTGTTTTTTATTTTAAAACGAAACTTTGTATTATCTTACTTTCTCATGTAACCTCTGTACCATAACATAAACAAGATCAATATTAGAATATAGCATGTGGAAACACTTCATTCTCGTAAACAAAAACGCTTATTAACATTATGAGACTATTAAGTCAGTACAAAATCCCAATTTGCCACTGTCCCTATACGGAAGCTCGTCATTATTATTATTATTATTATTATTATTATTATTATTATTTTACATAACAGTCTTTAGCCACTGAAATAGTGTACCTAATTAATAGACCTTAGAGTAAAAAAATTTTTATCACAAAAAGGCTTTCTAATGAGTCAATTAATTTACAGATAACATTTATAAATTCACCACTGCTTAAAGTAAATAAATAGCCTAAGTACGTATTTTATTAGGTACCGGTACTTATATTGCCATTATCTCAAAGTTATTGCTGGTTTTTGTTAGTCGACATTTTGGTAGATGAAACACACTTAATTACCTAGTGTTATGATCATGACAATCTTTCCTAAAAGTGTAGGTCTAATTATTAAAATTTTGCTTCATATACATTAATAATTGAAAAAAATATATAAACTTGTGACAGCTAAGATCTTCTCGTTAATAAATAAAGGACGACAATGTTCATGATAATGAGAATTGGTGATAGATTAATCCTGGTGCCTTTTTTCTATAATTTAAAAATCTTGATGATGTGAGTACTGTTGCCCCATAATAAGATTCCATATTTTAATGTACTGTTAAAATATGCGTAATTGGGAGTCTTAATATATTTTAATGGTAAAATATTTTTAAACTTAAAAAAAAATTAAAGCCTGGATAATTTAATACTTAAAAGCTCAATACGTTGTTCCGAAGTTAGCTTTGTGTCAACCACAATTCCAAGCATGTTACATGAAGCAACGGTATTACCTTAATGATTGTATAGTTTAGAATTATTAACTTGTTATCTACACTACAGAAAGTGACGCATTATCTATTCATTTCAGACTGTGTGACATCTTATTTATGGATTCAAACAACATCTTATATGTGAAAAAAATATGCTTTCTATGGGTAGTAAGTGGTAACAAGTCAATGTGTTAAGTGAGAAAGTCTTGCTGTACAGAGTTTGGAGAGTGGCAATAGTTTGGGAAGAATGCTTATAAAAGAATAAGTACAATTTCCTCTCATATTAGTTGCACGATAGATTTTCATTAGGTGCATACAAAGTAGGAAATAACAGTCTTTGGGAATGGAGGGTAGTTATCAGTTACTAGAAGGGGTTGATATTTTCTTTTTCTATATAATTACCTGTAATATAAAAGTAAAGTATTGGCTGTAATGTAATACAGAGGGTAGTTGAAGGTAATAAACTGGGACTGTGCAGAAGAGGAGAGAGAAAATTATGGAATTGAGTTATGGTAAACCATGATGCCATTGAGCAACGATTTGTAGAAGTATATTTCCAGGACTGGTACTTGATTGCAACTGTTGTATTTAACAAGTGGTACTTCTTGATTTGGTAATCTTGTTGCAGGTGGTTGACTGACTCCAGAAGAAGAAGTGGAGTTGGCAAAGTGGAGACAAGAAATTGTTCATTCGAACACACAGCTCACAAGAACGTCTGAGACACCCAAAGTTAACAGATTCAGCTTTGTCAAGACTCCGTCTTCTGCCCAAGGTAAGTGTAAAATGTTCACTTTTTAATGTTTGATCATCTGTTTCGTTTTCGAGGACCTGCCTACAACCCAAGCCCAGATACACTGTAACTAGTTTTTACTACTTTAATATTTTCTACCTCTTGTTAGCTTTCTATGTGCTTTGTGCTATGAAGGAACAACTGTGAAACAAGCTCTACCGTTAGATAAATATTATTTTTTCAAATTGATAGCAACATTTATTACATTCTCATGCTTTTTGTGGTCTTGTCATTCTGAATATTAGTTGGCGACTTGATTGTGATACGTGGACAGGTACAGTAGTGGCTTAGTGCATAATGATTGCTAAATACTTTCCAGGAATTTTACAACTATGGCAGTACTTTTGTTTAGTGATTGTGTATAATAATAGACTTTACACTAATGGTTTTAGAGCACTTGTAGGGACTGAAGTGTAGGTTCATTATTTTCCAAATTCATAGTAAGGTTTATTACATTGGATGCTGCTTGTAGTGTTGTTGTTTTGAATATTACTTGAGGACTTGTTTCTGACACTTGGAGAAGTGCAATAGGGACTATGGTCTTGCATAATGATTGTTAGATTGATGCCAGAACTTATGCAAGTTTCAGAGTACCTTTGTTTTGTTGCTTTACATAATAATTGGCTCAAACTACTAATTATAGAGCTGCATTACCGACTGAGTTGTTGCATGAATATGTACAAATTAAAATAATTAGAACTCCCATGCTCATTGTGGTGATGTTGTTTTGAATAGTAATTGGCGATACTTGGACACGTGCAATAATCATACCCGGACTTATACATCTCCACAGTACTTTTGTATAGCGGTTTACATAATAAATGACTTTACATTGATTGTTACAGAGCAGTTATATGGGTTGATGTGTAGGTTACATATTGTCCATAGCAATATTTGTTACATTCTTATGTTTGTTCAGGTGTTGTATAATGTTTGACGATTTTGTACTGACATTTGGACAGCTGCAATAGCTACAGGTAGTCTACAGTTGAATATTTAATGCTAAATTGATGCCAGGGATTATGTAAGTCTCAGAGTGCGGTACCTTTGTTTTATCTTTTACATAATATCTCATTTAATCTACTAATCATACAGCTGCATTAGCGACTGAGTTCTTGCATGAATGTTTACAAATTAAAATAAAAAAATAGAATTATTCATACATGTTGTGGTGTTATTCTTTTGAATAACAATTGACGATTTCAACTTGGATATGTGCAATAGGTACTCTGTTCTTACATAATAATTGCTAAATTCATGCCACAACATATAGAACTATGAAAGTACTCTTTTTTGTCCTTTTACATAATAAATGGATTGACATTGAGAGTTAAAGAGGTAGTAATAGCGAGTGAACTGTTGAAAATATTTTCCAAATTCTTAGGGTCTTGTTGCTTTGAATAGAAATTGAGAACTGTATTCTGATACTTTGACAGCTGCAATAGGGACTCTGGTCATGCATGAAGATTGCTAAATTCATGACAGGATTTATAGGAATATGACAATACTTTCGTGCTTTGGTATAATAACTAATTTTATACTAATAGTTATAGAAAAATTTAAAAAGACTAATGTGTATCTTAATTCTTTTCCAAATGCATAGCAAGATTTATTACAGCCATTGATTGTTTGGTGTTGTAGTGTTCAATAATGTTTCAGCATTTCATATTGACACTTGGCAAGCTGCAGTGGTGATCACAGAGAGTGGGAAGAGAGGATAGAGAAAGCAGAGCGAACACAGGGAAGCAGAGAGACCACAGAGCAGCAGAGAGAGCACAGTGAGTACAGAGAGAAGGCAGAGAGAGCACAGAGAGGATTGAGAGAGCACACAGAGGGCAAAGAGATAACAGAGAGAGAAGACAGAGAACAGAGAGCAAGTAGAGAGATAAGAGAGGCCAATATGAGTACTGAGGGAGTACAGAGGAGGTAAATGGAATACAGAGAATGCAGATATAGTACAGAGAGGGCAACCAGAGTACAGATATCGCAGATAGAGAAAATAGAGAAAGTACACAGGACAAACAGACAAAAGAGGGGACAGATAGAGCACAGAGAGAAAGTAGAGAGAATAGAGAGATCACTGAGGGGGCAGAGAGAAAATAGAGAGGTATGAGAGACAACAGAGAGGACAGGGAGAGCACAGAGGCTACAGAGAGGACAGAGACAGCACAGAGAGGACAGGCAGAGCATAGAGGGGAGAGAGAATGTACAGAGAGGGGAAGGGAGAGCACAGAGGGGTCAGGAAGAGCACAGAGGGAACAGAGAGAAGACAGAGGGGGCAGGGAGAAAGCAGAGGGGACAGGAAGAACACAGGCGGGGCAGGGAGAGGGAGAGAGGACAGGAAGAACACAGAGGGAACAGAGAGAAGACAGACGAGGCAGGGAGAGACCAGAGGGAACAGGAATAACACAGAGGGGACAGGAATAACAGAGGAGACAAGAGAAGACACAGGGTACAGAGGGAAGAGGAAGAACACAGAGGGAAGAGAGAGAAAATAGAAGGGGCAGGGAGAGCCCAGAGGGGACAGGAAGCACACAGAGGGAACAGAGAGAAGATAGAGGAGGCAGGGAGAGACCACAGGGGACAGGAAGAACACAGAGGGGAGAGAGAGAGAGAAGACATAGGGCGCAGGAAGACACCAGAAGGGGACAGGAAGGACATAGATGCGGCAGGGAGAGACCAGAGGAGACAGGAAAAGACCAGAGAGGTCAGGGAGAACACAGAGGGAAAAGAGAGAAGACAGAGAGGAGAGAGACACAAGAGGGGCCTGAAGAACACAGAGGGAACAGAGAGAAGAGAAAGTGGACAAGGACAATGCAGAGGGGACGGAAAAAGGGCAAAAGAGGGCAAAGGAAGGGAAAGGGAGGAAGGGGGAAAAAACAGAGGGAAGGTAGAATGGGGAGGGGCTTTTAAAAGAA